>VDFB02271358.1:222185630-222309662 GCA_007258455.2 Sequoia sempervirens
CCTTGGCGTCTCGGGGACGCCCAGGCGTCTCCGGCGGCGAGCCAAGGAACGGTGGCGCCGCCGGAAACGTGGGAACGCCGTCCCTACGTCTCCGGGACGTCCCCGTTCCCGGGACGCTAGGGCCCAGAGGGGGGGACGCGTCCCCGGGGTACACTGCTTATATTCAAAATATGCTAAATATTATTGCTAAGTGAGGACATCACCTATTTGGCTATGTCTTCCCATGACTCTTTATTCCTTAGTCGCCTTCCTTCAATCTTACATTTGATTGATCATAAATATTAATCTATTCATTTTTTATATTAAGATCGTAATTACTTATAAGGCTAAATAATTGCTACACGCATCATTATTGCAATATATATATATATATATATATCATTATTTCTATATGAATATGTATATATATATTCTATTTAAATTTGTATACATCATTATTCCTAATAAGTATTTATATATCATTATTGTAAATAATATATATATTCTATATATATATAAAATAATGTTAAACTTGCTGCTCAATGTATTCTGATCAGATTTCTGACTAAATAGTACATTGGTTCCCTCAACAATCTTTCTTATTTTTCCTTCATTCGATATTCCTATTTCCCCCTCCATTGGTTGCTAACATTCTTCCTTTAATATCCCCCACTAGACCAAATGGCACGTCTCTTTCTTCAAGGGCATGTCTCTTTATATTAATCGCATGTCTTGTTATCCATATTAATTGCTAGTTTCTCCCTATTAATCGATGCACATTCAACTATGATAAAGTAGGTATAACCATTGTTTTCATACTTGTTGTGTCAAGGAGAGTTGACCGATGCTTTAGAATGCATTGCTTCCCTCTCCTACTTGCTGCTAATGATTAGTAAGTTGCTGCCTTTGTGAGAATTATTGATGCCTTGTTTTTATTGCTGCTGTGTATATTTTATACCAATATTTTATATTATATGTTATTTATTAGAATATATTTATTATTATTATTATTTTTATATACATTTTAATATTTATAGTATTATATTATGATGATTATTGTTATAATAATATTTAAATTGCTAGTATTTATTTGGTTAATATTTATAATATTATATTATGATTATAATTATAGTAATATTAAGTTGTTAATATTTGTATATACATAATTTGTCACTTATTTTATTTATTTACATCTCTACACTTAGTTGTTTTAATGTTCTATTTCGGGGACTGTTGACGTGGTTTTTGTGACCGCACCAAACAGCAGAACAAAATAGTCCGAAGGCTACTCCATTCTCTCTTGATCAAAGTATTCCGTGCGCTAAGATTGCGAGAAAGTTCGCACGTTCAACTCCAAGGTTCCGAATACTTAGAATACCCTCGGTTGATGTGTATTGCTGTGTTCTTACAAGGGGACTTACACAATTGTTCAGACTTCTTGCAGTTAGCAGTTGGTATATGATTTGAAGGGACTTCTTGCGTGTATGATTTGGCAATGTGGTTCGTTTTCCTAAAACTAATTAGATATATGCGGAAAGTAAAGGAGTATAGGGCCTAAGAAACTTGTACTCTATTCTAAATGCAAGATATGTGGGATTCAGTTTTGGCAGACTTCAACCAAATTTCACCTAGCCTCACGTCGGACAGCTTCAGCGAAATCAGTGCAATCTTCAAAGGGATAGCAAAAGATGTTCAAGTTATAATTTAACATACATACACCATCAAAACGACGCATATAAGTATATAAACCACAACCGAAGTTAAATTCAAGATAATGTCCAGTTGACCACGCAAGGCGAACTTATCATCAACAAGTCAGCTAGTGGTATGGGAGGAAAGAAGCTACCCCAACAAAATACTACACATCAAAGTAAACTACTTGCATGAAATTAAGCTATTTGATACCAAAGGAAGAAGAGATCTATTAGCTATTCATGACAAGACGAATTCCACCATCAATGAAAAGATCTATTATCATGAAAAGTGTTACACAACAATCTCCACAAAAGTTTTCAAAGGGAAAACTTTCTTTCTTCTCCAATATGCAAAATGTCTACAATATACTACTCTCTAGCCTCTAAGCTCTAACTCTAATGTCCAATCTCACACAATGTCTACCGTCTAATGATCTAATGAATTACAAATGAGGGGGACTCCCCCTTTATATAGCTAGCCAAGTCCCAAAAGACGGCTAGGGTTACAATTAATAGAGTGGCTAGAATTGTGCCACCTCAGCCCTAACCCTAAAAACTGCCAGAATAGGGAGTGGTAAATTAAATGAATCAAAGATTCCCACTCACTCCCATAAATAGTAAATGTAATAAATGCCCACATTCAGTCTTCTAGAAGATCCTCGTCCAGCAATGCGTTCCCGTTCTCCTTCTCCCTAGCTGCAAACTCAACAAATCTGCTAAGTACAGCCTCAACTTCCTGAACTGAAATGGGTGGAACACAATCTAGCTGAAACTCTAACACTGTGACTGAATGCTCATGCCTTGCACAAGACTTTCTCCAAGCAGCTAAGGAATCCTACGTGTTCTGGATCAAGGTGGAGAAAGTGGAGGTATTCTCAAAGTCATCCTGTGTAAAGGTCCTCACCTTCGAGAAGAATGGTACCAGCCTACCCCTCAAATTATCAACATTCACCTCCTCTGGATTCAATCGGCTAGCAAATATGGCCTCGAAAGTATTCTGAACTCCATCAATGATATTGGCCATGGCCTTATGTATCCGGGCTGAATCTGCCTGTGCAGCGTCGAAGAAACCACGCCCCGTGATCGCTGAAGAATACCACCTAGACAAATCATCCCTGTCATTCTACTGAATGACGCCTCCATCAATCAGCAATCGCAATGGCACATGCCTCAATACCTCAAGACGCTGGATAACTTTGCTCTGGTAGATAGAAGCATCGCCCCAAGCATGATCCACCGCATCCATCCGTGTCAAAATACTAGAGGCCTGCTGAAAAGCAAATGCAAGGTCCTCCATAAACTTCTCCGTCTCGGCACGAACTCCTGTGACCCATTTGTCCGCTTCCTGCGCCATCTTCCCCAACTCCATCAATCCGCTGATTGATTCTCTAGGTATATCCGCTGGAGGCTCTATCACTGGAATATCCTGCCCTCGAGAACGAGACAACTGTTGTACATATCCAATTAAGGCCTTGTGTTCTCTTTTCAACTTCTTATATTTTCCTTCTTTCTTGAATAACCTATCTTTGAGGGCAAGGTAGGAATTATCACACTCCTCTACAATCTGCGCACCAGTGGGGCGTCCTAAGTCCAGAGTCGTGACCACATAATTCTCAGGTACTGCTTCATTTCAGTCACACTCAACTCGTGGCACAGCTACATGAAGGGTACGGGAACCATCCTCTTCAGTGGAGATCTTCGAAAACTTTCTTGCTTTCTTCTTCTGTGGAGGTGCACTGATCCTGTTCAAGAACTCTTCCATCTCAACTGCTGGATCAATCTCCTCACTGGGGCTTCTTCTCATTCTGTCCTTAAGCCAATCGAGCACATCATACTGTATATCAAAGGGTCAGCCGCCCCCGTGGCTCCTCACTTCTCTTAACCCGCCAACTCCTCTACATTCTCGGGCGAAATTCATCATCCTCAAGTGGCTGAGTGTCACCTGACACTATATCATCATCATCGCTCATGGCCGCCTAATTCGAAACCGAGGGTCAAGAATAGTCCCTCATCATCCTCGGGCCGGGACAACTCCTACTGTGCGCTTGACACTCGCCAATCACTCTCTCCGTGGAGGTCAATATTATCCTCTGCATTTCATTTTGCACTCATTCAGCAGCATTCCTCCGGACAGCAAATAAAGAGACCTCCTCAGATACTTGAGAACGCGGTTCCAATGGTGATGCAACGTGACTCGTGGAGTCGCCCAGGCTCCTCAATAACTAACTCTTTCTTTCTAGACTCGACTCCTCGTGGTAATTTGTTTCTTTTCCGCCAATAGTGGGCCCTATGGATCTCCCATCATATTGTAAGTCAAAGCAATTGACCTACTCTTCAACTGGGCTACACGCCTCTATCAACCCATGCTCTAGTGAATGTCAGGACCGGGATAGAAAGTGTGTCCAAATCAGCAATCTCAGGCTCTGACCAATCTGGAGGTGGAAGTGGAGTATCTCTAACTGCTGCATAGTCGGGATGGACAACGTCCATATCCTCGTTCACCTGGTTGGAACCGGCACCACTTCACACTCCCTGATCAAAGTAATCGGCAACGAGAAAACATCCTTTTCCTTACTTCAATCTCATCAGCCGCATCAGCCCAATAATCCTCAATGGTGGCCTTATGTTTAAACTCCTCTGACAGTACCCATTTGATGTTATGATGTGGGTCGTAGTGCTGTCGGCTAGTGTGGTATGAGAAATGATAAAATTGAAGTTCACTTTCAGCTTCTCTAGCTGCCTGTATTGAAGGACACACCTCATCCGAGTTGCCCATGACAACTGGAAATTCTACCCCTCCCTTCTTCTTTTTCTTTTGAATTTTATCAAAGGCAAGCAATTGCCTAGATATTTCTAGCATTAAAACTCTATTTGTTGGGTACTTAGGCAGCCTATATGGGTATGATGAGAAACCTTGCAGCCTAATATAAGAAAATTTCGGAAACTATATGAACCAGCACCCATACCTTTCAATTAGCTCTTGGGCTTCCTTTGAGATTTTGTGTTGTAATCGCTCCTGAAGCAATCTCGTGATATACATGGTGAAGGAATCGTTGACACGCTTGTAATGAGTTGTGCTCGCCAAATGCAACTGTGGACAAGCATCATGAATCTTGAATTGATGAGAGCCACAACCGATAGGCTCCTTGTAGGAAATCCCTCTGTACTTCGTCATCCGTGCCAACATATAGATGATGTAGGAGCTCATGTAAAATGTCTTCGTTCTCTGGAGGCTTAGGAGCTGCTCATGTAAATTATCACTTATCATCTCGGCCCAATTGACATAGTCTTTTCCTTCTAGCACGAGATTGATGTAGTAAAACATCCAAGGCTCAAAAATGAATGATTGTGCACAACCTCCAACCCTGCTCAGCATCATGATGAGATCACAATACTCCTGCTTCAAATCCTCCGCTATGATCTGCCTTGGCAACTTCGTACGAGAAGGCTTAGGAGTGCTCATCCAGTGAGTGTTAATTGTTTCCGTGCATCTCTCGAAAGCAGAAGCATACATCCGCTCAGCTCGCTCTCTGGATTTGTAAATCATGTTCCTGTGCACTGGGATCCCGAAAGCCTCACCAATGGCAGCAGGAGTAAGATTTGCTAGTACTTGGCCATCAGGTGACATGATCGATCGATGATCTTTGTCGTAACAATTGGCGCACTCCATCATCAGCTCCGAGCACTGAATGGCTGGTGGAAAACCAGCAGCTACATATAACCCACTTCGAACAATATTGTGTGAAGTGGTCGAAGGACGATGATTTCCAATCCCTAACATTCTGCTTTTGAAGGCCTCCAAGTTGACTGAGCCCAAATTGGTATCTGTCAACTTGCCCAACTTCGAAATAAACTTTGATTCCGGCATGAACGTCTTACTCAGCTTCTTGATCACAGCTTGTCTGGAGGCACCATTGTCCTTGCCAGTCGCCCTCGCCTCAGCCATCTCAGCTTCTTCTTCTTCAATAAATTCGAACTTCAACACTTAGAACAGATTTCTAAGTGGACTTTAGTGACTTCACTTCACTACTCTTAATCAGCAATTTGAACTTTTATAACTTTGTATCAGCAATCAGCAATCTTGAAATTCGTGCTTCCTTAAATCAGCAAGCTTGTAATTCACTAACTCTTTTCACTTCAAGGCGTCCTTACTAACTTCAACGAATTAAGCTTCAGCAACTTGCAAGTTCGTACCTCTTAGACTCTTTGACTTCAGATTTCCAAGGCGTCCTCCTTCAACTGCAGATTTGGATCTTCAGCAACTTGCAAGTTCGTACCTCTTGGCTCTGGCAATTTCAAATTTTAATCAACAACAAATTAAACTCTGGCACTCAGCAAGTGCGTCCTTCTTGACTTCAACAATGGCACTTTTCAGCAACTCAAGGCGTCCTTCGCTTTTCAGCAACTTCAGCAAACTCTACTCCTTAGTAAAAATTCGAATTCCTTAAGCCTCAGCAACAATTCACTGCAATGCTTCACTTAGAGCAAATTCGACTTCTTCAGCTGTGAAGAACAAGTGAGAGACCTTTCCATTTTATAGCTCAAAATCGAATTCTAGAAGGAGCCATTTTTAGCCAGTGCATTTAACTTCCACTACTCCACTTCAAGAATTCGAATTTTCCCTCTCTGGTATTTCTGACACTTGTCACCCGACATCAGGAATCTTATTCTTCTAGAAACTCGACTTTGACTGGCATCTTTTGAATTTATTTAATTTAAATCCATCTTTTTAACTCACCAGCCGGAGCTCTGTCACTTGAAATTCGAATTTAGCTCTTTATCATCTCTGGAAAATTCATCACTGAAAAATTCAATCAAAATTATTTAGGCAACTCATCTTGAATTCATCATTCGAAGAAATTCATTTTGAAAACACATTTTATTCATCTTTGCCTTAGAAAATTTTTAATTCTCCCTTAGGAAAATTCACAATTTGAGCACTGATTAAATTCTTCACTAAAAAAGTGTTGGCGAAGTGTGGAAGACTTAGAAATCCATCTATCATCGCGAATGTCCAATACCCAGAAGAAAATTTTCTTCAGAATGCTTCGAATCCATGGGTACCCAACGAACGGGTTCATTTGATTTTTAAATTTTGAACCTTAGAAAAATATTATTCTGTCAAATTTAAATCCATTCTTCGCCTGTGATCATCCTGTGTCGCTCCAGCTCGAGAAATTTAAATCATCCTGCATTATCATCCATCCTCTGGCTTCATCATTGAGAAAATTTGCTCGTGCTTCGAAAAATTTCACCACCTTGAGCTCCAGGCGTATTTTCTAAGGGAGAAAATAATTGCCTTAGAAAATATTTTAATCATCCTGCACTCTGAGAATTTGCCTCAAAAAAGTTTGTTTGTTTGCCAGTGAGAAAAATATCAACTTCACTCAAAAAAATTTATTCACAGAGGCGCCTTGCACATTTCACTCGCCATCTTCACATTTGAAAAATATTTATTTGAAAACCCAACGCCTTAGAAATATTTCATTTTTTATTATTTCATTTAACATCTTAGGCGCATATTGCAATATTCATCCTTGCCTTTGAAAATTTTTTGATCACCTAGCAAGTTGCTTCACTTCACATTTTATTTCACCCTTTAGGCGCATAGCATTTGGGGAATAATATTACCACGCCTAACACTTTATTTCATACTCCACACGCCTTAGAACTTTTCCAACACCTTATAACTCCCATCACCCTTGGCGCCTAGCACACTTGAGGAGGAAACTCAAAAAATAACGCCCAATATTCATCACCTTTCACCACGCCTTGGAAAAATCCTCTAAGACTTACCACCTTGGGCGCATTTTGCACTTGATGGAGGATAACGCCTAGCATTTACCTTGTATTCACCACGCTTTGAAGCATCTTTCACCTTATTTACCACCTTTCACCCCATTCACTTACCTTTTACCACCTAAACTTGGGCGCATTTGAGCATGTCTACTGGATGACTCTTCAACTTCACCTTTTGTCTTCACTTGAGCTTGTTTGGGCGCATTTCACCCCTTGAGGAGGACGAATTTCCTTTGACCTTGTTGACTTGCTTCTAACTTGAGCGCATTTTTATGTAGGTGGAGGATAAAGAATGTTGACTTGTTGATTCATCTCCTCTTGGGCGCATTTGGACCTAGCTGGTGGATAACGCCTTTGAGTGACTCTTCACCTCCCGTTTTTGTCTTGACATGCATGTATTTGGGCGCATTTTGCCTAGGGAAGAGGATGAAAATAGTTGACTTTGCTTTGACCACTCACAACTTGGGCGCATTTTACCCCCTGAGAAGGATGAACTTGCACTTTGGGTGCATTTTGAAGGTGGTGGTGGATATCCAGACTTAGACAATTTTTTAGCTTTTTTTTCTTCAAGTTGGGCGCATTTCTCCATGCCTACAGGATGAGAGGTGTTGACTCTTCTTTGACTTTTTGCACCTTGGGCGCATTTTGCCTCTGATGAAGGATAACGCCTAGCATTTAGAATTTTTTTTTTGTGCTTGGCATGTGCTTGAAGGCGCATTTCACCATGTCAACTGGATGAAGTTCCAGACTTAGAACTTTTTTCATCGTTTTTTTGCCAGTATTTCATGCCCTGCTATTTATAGTAAGCCCTCTGATTTTATATCTCTGAAGCTCGGAACGACTTGAAATTTTGCACACTGCATCCTTACGACCTCTTTGTTCTGTCGACACTGCCATTTTCAGTCACCCTGCTATTTTTAGCCTATTTTTGAAGGTGGTTTACTATAAATAGCAAACGCTTGCTTCTGATAGCTCCACTGCTCCGATTAACTTGAAATTTGAATGGCGTGTTCCTCACCACGTGACCTTACTGCTGACGTTGGCGCATGCACCTGACTTGCTATTTTTAGCCAGTTTCCAAATTGACTTACTATAAATAGTAAGTGCTCCGTTTGTCTTGAAATTTCACCAGCAGATAGCCTAAAGGACGCTGGTCGCGATGGTTTACATCGGTTTTTGAAAATTCTGACTTTTTACGCCTCTTTTTGGGTTCCGAAGTTGGAAACCCTAATTCGCTCTGCATGCATATCAAATGATCTCTGTTTCTCTTCGTTTTTGTGGCACTACGATCAGCTCGTGATTCTGAATTGCTGGGAAGCGGCTGCCGGGACACACCTACTAAAAATAGCAAGTTCCTTACGGAGTGAGTATCTTCGTTTGCATGTCACACCATCGCGAAGCTCTCGAAAAACCCACCAGGAATCATCCGACATGCAAAAGAACCCCTGACATGCAAACCCTAAAAATAGCCCCGGAAGACTGAATTCTGAAAGTGGTCGCCTCGTTTTGCATGTTATATCATCGCGAAGGTCTCGAAAAACCCAGAAGGAATATGCCAACATGCAAAGGAAAACTCTACATTTGAGCCCTGAAATTTGTCCTGGAAGCTGAACTGCTAAAAATAGTAAGTTGTCTGTTTTCACTCAAATTTAGCACGCGAGTGGCCTGATATGCTCTGAATGCCGTGTGACTGTCGAAACTCAAAAATGCTGACGAACTGCGTGTAATTTCACACTTACTAAAAATAGTAAGTACCCAGAATCTGATGAAAACCTGCTGAGAGCCTGCTGGAAACATGCTGACAACAATGTTAAGCTCAATTTTCACTTTATCCACTTCGTTCGACCTTGGACTGAACAGAAACGATGAAACCCTAATTTTCAGACTTGGTCAGTTTCATGCTTAAACTTACTGACGGGCGCAACCCCTTGAAAGGCAGACAGAAAAGAGATAGAGCGAGAGAGAGAGAGAGAGAGAGAGAAGAAAACCCAAGCCAAAAGACCAGAATTGAGCAAAAATTAGGGGGTCCCCATCTTGAATGGGGCGATGTGTGAAAAGGTCACAACAGGGACATGACAGCTTCAATAGAATTTGAGCATAACAGCAGCCTATTGGGACACTTTGTCATTTATGACAACTACGTTCACCATGTTTATTGACAAAGAGATATAAATGGAATATATTTGTATGGTGAGTATTCAGTAGTGGTGGCTACCCTATCTTGAAGAAACTGAGCATTGCCAATTTAGTGCAATTGAGCTGATAAAATTTGGATTTATTTTATTTTTGCAATCAATTAAATGAAAAAATTTCAATATCTTTGAAACATATCTCACAAATATTAATGGAATATCTCACCTTAATTCAAGATCTCAGCCAATGCAGAAAAGAACTTGGAAATCCTAAAAGTAATAAATCAGTCAAACTCTATCCCCCTTTCTTTACTTCACTATAATGTCCCCTTCGCAGGCATGAACAATTAGCAAAATCCTTTAGCCTATTTAATTCCTGGAGGCTAATTAGGATGTGGCAAGGGGATAATTAAATAATTAAAGTAAGTTGTCTAAAGACATTCATTTTGTGGGCAACTCATATTCAATTAATATTTTATTAGACAATTTATTAAAAAGTGACTTATTTGGGGCCAAAAAGTAAAGTTACATTAAAAAGAAATTTCAAAAAGTCACTTTTGAGGGGAAAATAAAATATAATATTTCAATTATGCAAAAAGGGTATAAAAAGGAGAGTTGGAAAAGAGAAATTCATTCTTGGCATTTTTATTTTCAAACACATGCTTAAAAGTGAGCAACTATTCACCTATTCTGCTTTAGGATGAAAACCCTTTGACAAATTTTGACAAATATTGGTTACGAGGACAGAAACTCTCCTAAACAATTTGTGAGTGGACTCATCCAAGATTCACAAATGTGTTGAATGTTAGAAATTGTGTGGATATTGGTGCTAAACAAATTGAAATATCATTTCCAAACTTGTGAATATTGTTCTAGTTTGAAGTAGAACATGGAGATTGAATGAAGGAACCATTCGCTAGCAAATTTCTATCAATTAATTGCTGATAAGAAGGATCCGACATCAGGCCATACCATTTGAAGGTTACCATAGCAAGCCATACCATTTGTTAGTGTTCGCAACCTACCCAAAACTAAGCCATACAAGTTCAAGGGAGGTATTTGGAGAATTTGAGAATGCACGAATAGTTTTGGAATCTGGATGGTTATAAACCCTATCCGCACAATTATTTGATGAGCATTGACTTCACATGTGGGGGCACAACCTATTAGGGATCAGCAAAAAGGTTAGAAATTTATATAATTTATTTCAGATCAGAAACTGAATCTATGCAGTCCCAAGTTTATCAAATGAGAATTTGGTGTGACAATTCCAACCATCGATCTATAGTGTCTTCGTGTGTAGCTGTGTTGAGATAAATTTAAGTTAAATAGCATTAATATTTTGTTACAGCTGTGTGAATTATGGTTAGATGGAAGTAAATTAATTTCTTGCATTTATTTAGTTTAAGAGCATTTTGTCAAAAATACAAAAAAATAGTTGGGGATGTTCCAATGGGATTTTCCTACCAGCATGTTGGGAATTTAACGAATTGATACACCATATGCATCCAAGTGACAGAAAAAATAGATATTATCAAAGATAACTCAAAAGGGCACAATTTCATTTCCATTTGCAAATTCGGAACTAGAAGAAATTATGGCTGACAAAGATTGAAGAAATCCACATGAGGGCAATAACACAGAACAACAATTAAATGCACTTATACAGGGACAACAACAATTGACCAATTTATTGACACAAATGTTGCAAAATATGAAGATACCTAGAGCTAGTCAGAACAACAATGGCGAAGCAACCCTGCAAACAACAACAATAACAATAATACCAAAACGGTAATAGGATCAGCAACTAGACCCCTAATACCTAAAATTTTGGATAGAGCATAACGTTTGGATGGTGATAACAACAAAATGCAAGAGAGAGCTATCGAGACTACCTACATGAGTATAGATCTCTTGGGGATGAATTACATGAAGCAATGTCTCTTATAGATTTGTGTCAATTGAAGCTAAGAAACAAATCCAAGAAAGAGAGAGGAACCCACAACCAAGTCTTGCAATAAAGGTTGGGCAAGTTCTCCATACCAAGTTTTGATGGCTCAAACAAATGCACAACACATCATTGGATTGAAAAGTTAGATACATACTTCTCCCTAAACCCTATGTTTGAAAGGGGAGTGATAAAATGTTGCCTCGCATTTGAAAGGAGAATCTCACGAGTGGTGGTACCATGGATTGATGACCTAGGATCATAGTCTCATAGACTCTTATGCAGATTTTAGCCAAAGGCTAATTGACAAGTTTGACCAAAAAGATCCAAAATTGTATTTTAGGGAGCTAGCACAATTAAAACAATATCAATCAATTGATAGTTATGTGTCTAAATTCCAAAGAATATAAATGATGGCTGTTAATGTTTCAAAGAAGAGGCTTATTGCATTATTCATTGAGGGCTTGACTAAACCACTTAGGGGTTGGGCTACGTTACCGGGTTCTTGTCTTTTGGCTTGCGTATCCACTTCGGGAGCGTTTGGGAGTAGGAGTGGGCTAGGGAGCGCTTGGGAGCGCTTGGGCACTCCCAGGTTGCCTATGGGTACCCAGGCACTCCCAAACGCTCTCGAGAGAACCCAAACACACCGGCGGACTTTGGCTACCAAAAAAAATTTAAAAAAAAAATCTTAAACCAAATAAAGTGCTCTAAAAACCCTAAAACGCCTCCATAATATGCATTCATCACTCCATTCAACATTTCATTGCTCTAACAAACATATTTGTCCTCCATTTTTCTCATTTTGAAGGTTGCTAGTTTTTTGAAGGAGATCGATCAAGTGCAAAAGGAATCGAGGATAGCTTGCACAAAGGACCTAAGGTATGCATTTTAACTCATTCTTTCAAGTTTTTGATGGATTCTTTCAAGTTTTTGAAGATTTTTTTGAAGTTTTTTTTTTTTTTTAATAGAAAAGAAGAAATAAGTTTTGCTATTTGTTTCAATGTGTTTCGGTGTTCAATTTGTAGTTTGTTTCAATATTTTATATTTCTTATAACAGCAAAATCAAATTGCAAACAACTTCCAATGGCTACAAGTTCAAGTTCAGTGGGTGTTGATAGAAACCAAAAATTTAAAATTGATCAAGCATCTCCTTATGGAATCATGTTACGATGCTTGAACAACTTCCAGGAGGTGGGGCATTTGTTTGGGATTGTGGTGAGTGTGTAGTCCAATTTAAGAGCTCATATAGTCGAGTGAAAGCTCACTTATGTGCATGTTGTAACCAAAACCAAAATTTTTGCTTCACTAAGGCATTTTGCTTAATTGAGTCTTAATCTTGTTAAAGTGTTGTCAGAAGGTCATTTTTGGGGTTTTTAAATATGGAGTTGGTGTCAG
Source organism: Sequoia sempervirens (assembly GCA_007258455.2). NCBI lineage: Eukaryota > Viridiplantae > Streptophyta > Pinopsida > Cupressales > Cupressaceae > Sequoia > Sequoia sempervirens. The sequence continues at coordinate 222,198,581 of VDFB02271358.1, forward strand.
TGTCATGTCAGTCTGTTACTGAAGTAATTTGAGAAAAATGAAAATCTGAACGGAAATCATCAAAATTTTCTATCTTTGGAGAAGGGAGCACTTTTTCAAATAGGCGCCCTATCTTTTAGGGGCCTAGATCCTATTTTTAGGGTTTGTCACCTCCAACAGACATTCGTCTGGCATCACGTCAGCTTCGCAGTGAGCTATCAAGCCTGTCAAATGGACCTGTTTCGGGCAAGTTGTGGTGGATACAGCGCAAAACAAGGCGAAAGTAAAAATTGACTAACACTGGTAAAAAGCGTAGCTTTTGGAAATGGCGCCCTTGTTTTTGAGGTGCCAAATGAAGGTTTTTGGCTAAATGCCGTCCAAGATGTTTGTCTCACGTTTGTTCGAGCTTCGCGACGCATCCATCAGTGGGTGAATCTGAGTTGCTGAAGTGCTTGAACCTGAGGTCGAACGTAGGGTCAAATCTTAGTCAGAATATCAGAGAAAAAAGCAAAAGAGCACATTTTGAGAAGGGCGCCTAAGCTTTTCAGGCCTTTAATGCTTTCTTTCTAATGATATCAAATATTCAATGTGTCCGTGTTACGTTCAGCTTTCCGTTGCCTGTCTCCGTCAGTTCAGAGGATGACTCAGCAGCTTGCAGTCGGAGTTTTTGTGATATTCTAGCCAGTTCCAAAAATGGCCAAGTCTGGAATGAAAAGAGCAGTTTCTCAAAAAGGCGCCCTGGTTTTTCACTCCTCAAATGATGTTTTCTAGAGAAATGTGCCTTTGCAGCTGTTATGCAGAATGAAGTCAGCTCCGCAGTGAACCTGAGATCCAGTCCTGAAAATTGGTAAAACAGAAGTTATGAAGGAATTATTTTTCCCTTCGTACGAAATGCAGAAGTCAAAATTTGACTAAGTCTGAGGAAAAGCGCAGCTTTTGAAAAAGGCGCTTGGTTTTTTGAGCCTTTAGATGTCAGTTTTATGGTTTTCAGGCTCAAGATATCTTTTGATCAATTTTTACTCAGCTTTGCAATGCACCTGTCAGCCAACCAATCAGAAAAGTCAGTCAACCAGTGCCAGAGGATGAACAGAGGTCTCGGCAGAGGTTTTAGCTTAAATTTTCATGAAATTTGGCTAAGTCTGGAATTCGCTTAAGAGTTCAAAGTTGGATTTTCGAAAGTGAGTTGAATGGACGCCTTAACTGGAGTTCTGACTGCAGTTAGACTAAACGATTTCTGGGTTGTCATCTTCAGTTCGTATATTGGCATGTGGAGTGATCTTTCAGTTCGCATGTCGAGTTAACTAGTTTGCATGTTCAATTAACTATCTTGCATGTTGAGTTAACTTGATTGCATGTCCACTTAACTGAAGATTATCAGTGAATGTCAACTAGAGTTCACATGCATGGTGAATTTGATTGCAATTGTGAAGTTTTAGTGAAGATGGCGCTTCATTGAGTGTCAACTGAAGTTCAAGAAGGGACGCCATATTTTGATGAAGCATTAATTTGTGAAGTAAGGTGCATTTGAGTGTTAACTTCAGTTATGAAAAGGGTCGCCATATTTAGGTTTTAGTGGTGAAGCATGAATTAGTGAAGCTATGCATTTTTCAAAGAGTGGAGACTTTAGTTCCAAAAGGGTTGTTATATTTAGATTTTATTGATTAAAGCATGTGAAGTTGGCGCATTCTTGAAGGCCAACTGAAGTCATGAAAGGGTCCCTATTTTTAGAATATTTATTGCATGAATATGGCGAATTCTTATGGCTAACTTCACTTATCAAAAGGGTCGCCTTAGTTCAAGTTTGTGAATCTAAAGCAAGTTTGAAGATGGCGAATTTATTATAGGTTGCTAACTGAAGTCAAAGTCATATGAAATTGTTAACTGAAGACTTGAAAGGCAAACCCTAATGCATGGTGCTTTAATTAGCTTATCTGAGTTCCAGTTAACTAAAATGAGGTTCAATTAGAAGCCAAGCGCACTTTTCATGGTTTCCTTGCTTAGTGCGAATTTTCAAAGATGAAAATCTATATATTTCAGCCATGGCGTCCATTATTTCATCATCTTTTGCTCTGAAGTTCATATTCTTCTTGAGCGACCAGCAAGCTAAAGGTGCTACAGGTGTCCGAATTCAGTGTTCTTCGAAGCAACGAATTCAGATTGTTCAGAGGAAGGCGATTCTAGATTTTATTTTCTCTTTGCATGCAGGTTTCATCGAGTTCCAGAGAAGAAGTTGGCAGATTTTTCAGAAGCAGACAAGCAAAACTTTCTATCTTCTGTCTTATTTCTTCTATTTCTCACCTTAGGTACTTTCTTCGCATGTCAAAGAAATTCAACACATGTTCAGAATCTGATCATCTGGGTTCTCATATTTCAGCATTTGCAGCAAGACCCACGTCTTAGATTTTTTCGAGAAAATCGCCCCGTAGTCTTCATTCTGAAGCTCTGTGCTTTTTTCCGAGAATTTCTTTGCATGTGGGCTTAAAACACATTTTTTCGAGAATTCAGCTATCTGGGTTTGTTCAGAATTCAGTTGTGCACAAAACCCATGTTCCAGAAAAACTTCGAAAATTTCTTTCGTTAGAGGCTATTTTTAGCCTTGTCCAGAGGTTTTCAGAAAGTTCTTCAAGTATATTCGACTTTACAATCAAAAGTCGCCATTTTCAAAATGCAGTTCAATCTCATTGATTACAAGGTCAAATCGGCTCTTACACATAATTTCATCAAAACATCAGATACGGACCTGAATCATGTTTATCCAGTGGTGAATCTGAGCAGTTTGGAGAATGTTAGCACCAATTCGTTGAGGAATCTTGAGCGTTCTGGGTTGCTGGCAGCGGCATCTGTTCCTATTACTATTTTCGATCTTGAGTTCGTACTTGCTTGCATTAAGCATTATGACTCGTCTTCACGACAAATCAGATCAGTTGACGGGAGAGTTGTTTGTAGTCTCAAACCAAAGGACATAGAAAAATGTTTTGCTATTCCTCCTCGTTCAGATAACTTTACTGTGGTTCTGGAGGCTTGTGAGAAGATATGGGATGTTGATCATCAACGTTCGCAGAGGAAGGTGGCTCAGAAATGGCTGACAGTTCAGAAAACTAACATGCCTAAGAAGGTTGGTCGTGGCAAATTCAAAGAGGAAGTTGCTGTTTTGATAACTTTACTCAACCGAGTTACTGGTCAATCAGACGCTAGCACTTTCCATTCTTGGATGTTTTACCTGATTACCAGAATTCTTGATGACACAGAGCATTTTGACTGGGCTATGTTGATTAGTGATTGCTTACATCAGCAAATTACTAACTTTCTCAAGTATCATGAGTTTCATATGATATCCTACTTGGTTTATTTGGTTGCATTTCAAGGTAGTTTCAGGCATTTGAAAACTAATGGCATTCTCGGTGTTCAACGTGTTCATGAATATTATCCTCAGTTGGAGTTTTCTCAATCCGCGCAAGACTTCCGAGCAGTGAATGATCACTTTTCCATGAGAACCGTTAGAGATCTTGATGATGAAATGCACATTCGTATTTCTGCCGAGGCCAAATCAGCAATGGAGACTTGGGCGGATTGGTTTATCCAGTTCCCTACTTTCACATACATCCGGGTTTATGGATATGTTGGAGAGCCCCTGATGTTACCGAGGTACCCTTCAGATAATCTCATCTTCATGGAGTTCCTCAGACAGATGCAGCATGTTCATTTCTTTCTTCGTAGTCGTCATAAGACTGCAACTAATTTTCCATTCACATTGGGAATTTTCACATGCAATGCAGCAACAGATGCTAGATTTATGTCTACTGAGATAGAAAGGTTCAAACTCAAGACTTATACTAAGAGGCGTTCCTATGATCCTCTCGGTCATTATGCAGATCAGCTAGAGTGAGGGATTGCACATAAGCCAGCACTTGAAGATTTTTGGGCTAATTGTGAAGATGAATTTGAGGTTCGTCGTCGTCACTATTGTAGACTCACTATCGGTCAGCTCTCTCATTACCTATCAGAAGATGTTGATGGTCTATCAAATGATGATGGAGAAGTTCTTCTCAATTCATATGTCAAGGATCAAGTTGCTCGGCAACCACTTCGCTCACCAGATTGGTATGCCAAGGAGAATATTTCTATTGAAGAGGTTTCCAGATCAGTTATCAAGACTAGTAGGTTGTTCTTGGAGAGAAAACGGACGCGAAAGTCAGTTCCTGTAGCAGAGCCGCCAAAGGATTTCTCGTCATTGCCTTCTACTTCTAGAGCAAGACCCAGAGTCAAAGCCATTATAATACCTCCTGAAGGGGTTAAACTTAGTGGAAACACGGGGAAAAGAGCTACAAGTAAGAGGAAGCAGAAACAGGTTGAGCATGTTCCTGAGGTTCCAGTAGAGACAGTTATTCAGGCTGAGCCTCACGTTTCACCTCCTAGTTCGCCTCACATACAACCTATTGACATAGATTCTGAGCCTGAGACACCAATTCAAGCAAGATCGGAGACAACTGAACCACCACAGGTTGATACATCAGGGACAGTCTCTCCTAGAATTGAAAATATTGTTCAGTCTTGTTGGCTCAAAAAGTCTTTGGGAAGACAGAGGCGTGAACCTTCGTACAACCTTGATTTGTCTGAGTTCGGTGAACCTTATCAGAGAAGGTCGAACAAGAAGATCAAGAAACAAGTGCATATCGAGAAGACTCCAGAATCAGAGATTGCTATTGAAGTTGTCGTTCCTCCAGAGGGTAAAAGCTTAGATGAAGTCAAAGTTGGTGACTTTACATTTACTAAGGCTAATCTTGGCAGGACCACTCGAGAGACAGATGTTACTCTTCTTAAGATCGTCACTAATAATCTTGAAGAGCGAATCACGAAGGATGGAGAGGATAAAGCCTTACTCAAGGCTGAAAATAGCCAACTTCGCCAATACATTTCTGATCTTGTTCACGGAAATCCGAGTAGAGCATCTGTTCTTCCTCAGAGTACACCTGCAAAACAACGGAAACTGGATCAGTTGGTTAGTCATGGCGTCTTCTTGCAGATTTATATCAGTTGAGAAGTGATGCGCATAAGATTCGTCAGGGTGTTCAGTCACTTGAGATTGCAGTTGCAGAGAATTTGGCAAAAGATTGTGTTCTAGTATCTCAGTTGTCAGTTGCATACAATGCCTTGGAGATTGATGAGGATCACAAGAAAGTCTTTACTTGGAGAGAGCAGCACCTTCTCAGAATGGAAATATGTGAGAAGATCTCTACTAAGTTGTTTTCACTCAAAGATGATGTGGTGGGAGTACTTGCACTTGTCAGCGGTTTCGTTGCTCAAATTTCGTGTCATTATCTTCTGGAAGATGGCACGTATGTTGAGTTGGACAAAGTTCAAGCAGAGTTCGAGAAGCTGATTCATGACAGCCTTGAAGGTGAACCTATGGCGCCTAAATTAGAGAATATTTCAGTGATTGCAGCCAGTTTCAGAAAGGCGACTGAAGAATGTAAAGATGGTATGCACACAATTACGGAAAGTGGCAGAGAACTAAAGAAACAGACTGTTGTTTTGAGCAGCGTTAAAGTGCCAGATGACAGAGAGATCGATGAGTTCTTGGTCGAAGTGTTAGACCGAGTTGACATGCAGTGATCTGCCAGTTGGAACCTGCTGTTAATTTCGAGGGTTGAGTCCTGAACAGCAGTTAACTCAACTTTCAGTCTTGAGTTTACTTGCTGACTTAACACATGCTTATCTCATCCTTGGAATTATCAACACAGGAGTTAGGGTTAGGGTTTCCAGTTAACTGAAGGTAGTGTCCAGTTAACCTTGCTTTAAATAAGGACGTGCATGCTTGCACATGGTCCATTTAGGTTATTTGTACCAGTTAACTGATGGTAGCTTTCTAGTTAACTGTATAGTTTACTTCATTAGGGTTTAATAATTAATGCAGCGAGACTGTAGTTCACACAAGGTGATTTTAGGGTTCCCTACACCTTGATGTATATAAATAAGAGCTTTTGCTCATTTGTAATTAACTTTTGCTTGAGAGAGAAATGTATGTGCGCCTACCTTGCCCTCCATATTGCTCTTTTGGTATTTGTTCATGCGTCTTTGCTATTACAGTTAATTGCTATGCCACATAGGGTTTCATGCGATTGTGATAGTGGATTCTTTCCGTAGTTTAGATAAAATCTGTTTTGTGCATCTTTACCATTACAGTTAATTGTTATGCCACATAGGGTTTCATGCAATTGTAATGATAAATCTGTTTTGTGAACTTTTACCATTATGATCAAGTGTTATGCCACATAGGGTTTCACGAGGTTGTGATGATAAATCTGTTTGTGGAGTCTTTACTATTATAATCAAGTGTTATGCCACATAGGGTTTCATAAGATTGTCATAGTAAATTCTTAAAATCTGTTTAGTGCCTAATAGACTTGTTCAGATTGTGATAATAGTTGTGCCACCTTGCCTTCATGTAGAGAATCTGAATTCGTTTATCGTCAGATAGTCAAAGCCTTGCTCCGTTCTCTCATGCTCTATTTTCTTGAGGGAATTGGATAGAATTTAAGTTATTAAATTTAGTTGTAGTTAGTGAATCTGCGAAACCAGAGAAAATTCTCAGCTGCAACGTATATAGTTTTCAAGAAAGCCTTGTACCTCTACAGCTGAAACAAAAAGACAGGAATTAGTTTAGTTTATTTCCCTTTGCAGGTATTTTTGTAAAGCACAACGAGGGAGCTTCCCCTCCTAATTTGAAGAGCACTCATTGCGTAGTGTACATAGGCTGTTCGTAGCAACTCTTACTCCAGAGGTGTTAGTTGTTACGCCAACAGTGCATAAAGTGGGAAAGGGATTAGAATAAGTGCAGGGCCAACTAAGAAGGGGTTGCCAAAGGAAAAAATTATAGCATACATTAAAGAACAAGAAGAAGCTGATGCTATGTATGAAAAGGAAAAATTAAAAAATCATCCTTTAGCAAAGAGAACAACAATGACTTTACCTACAGATTCAGTATTGACCTCTCAACATCCTTTCTTGGAGACACCCTCTATCCAAGTAGAAGACCCCACTCCTTCCTGCAACAAAGTTCCATTGGATAAGGCATTTCAAAATCAAGCAAGAGACATTGCAGAGGAAAAAATTGCACGTTGCATTTATGCCAATGGTCTTCCTTTCAACTAGGTGAAATCACCATATTGGTGTGATATGGTGGAGGCAATCAATACTGCACCTTTTGGTTTCAAAGGTCCTGGGTATGAAAAGGTGTGCACCGCCTTATTAGGAAAAGAACAAAATCATGTAGAGACATCACTCAAACCAATTAGGGATTCTTGAATTGAAACAGGAATGTCTATTGTTTCTGATGGATGGAAAGATTGCAAAAACCGACCTTTGATAAATGTTATTGCAGTGTCCCCCAAAGGGGCTATGTTTTTGAAGGCAGTTGATTGTGAGGGGCAAATCAAGGATGCAGAATTCATTTCAAAAATCCTCATTGAGTCCATAGAGATGGTGGGTCCTGAAAATGTTGTTCAAGTCATTACAAACAATGCAAAAAATTACAGGGCTGCAGGCATTTTGGTTGAGCAAAGGTATGAACACATTTTTTGGACACCATGCACTGTACACTCCCTTAACTTGGCGATGCAAGCAATTGGCACTCAAATTGAGTAGGAAAAAGATATATACCAGGAGGCTGAGGAGATCCAAATGCTTGTGACAAACCACCATATGTGACAAAGCATCTTTAGGACTTTCTCAAGATTGGAATTGTTGAAGGTAAATTTAATTTAATTATGTAATTTGTTTTTTAATTTTATTTATCATTTATGAATTATGAATTATACCATGTATACTTGTATAATATATTTTTATATTTTAATGTCTTATTAACTTATGTTTTACATGATCCTAGGTCATTGAGACCCGATTTGCATCACACACAATAGTTTTGAGACAACTTGTGAAGGAGTGAGAGGCATTGGGTGCCAAGGTGTAATGTCCCCTTCCAGTTGACATCTCTCAGTGCTTAAGATTAGCCTATTATGTGACCCTCGTAGGCTGATAGGATGGATAGAGGGTCTTGTTGGAGCTTGGCTTGGCTTCGGTTGTCAGAATCTACCAGTTTGGCTTTCGTTCAGGGTCGTTCGGACATCATTTGTTGGACTTGCTATTTTTAGTAAGTAAAGTCACTCAGCGGAGCACCCCTACTATTTTTAGCAATATGGTCTGGTCGTGTGCAGATTCCATCACTTATTCTCCGACTTCAGACGGTTCGTTAATCGGACTTATTTTGAGGAAGATATTAATATTTAATTGTCAAATTAAATATTAATTATTTTGAAGCTTATGTTATAAAGTTATAATATTATTTAATATTATAACTTAAGTGATTTTAAAGGGGTCGACCATCATTGAGAAGGGGACCATTTTTAATTAATCATTTTAATTAAAAAGAGGCGTCCAACTATGGAATTATTAAAAATGAATTTTCAACTTAATTTAAATGATGCTTTTTGCTGAGGAAGTCGACCCTCTTGAGAATATATGGATTTTTCATTGTGAAGAGAATTCATTATGTTATGAAATCGACTTTTGATCAAGTATTCTTCCAGAGAACTATTACACAGGTAATTGGTAAAATAATTGATGTATTAACAACGAGCAATGTGCTCAATAAATAATTTACAAGATGATACAGGATAAGATCGAACACGATCTTATCTCAAGAAAAAACAGGAAGTTTCTAAAAGAAACTTCAGATAAGATCTCAAACATCAAAAGATGATCTTATCTAGATATTTTACAATATTTTACATAGTTAAGTATTGATAAATAAATAAGAATATTATTTTAATACCCTCACTTAATGCTCAATCTATCAACTACACCAAGATGCCCCCTGAATTTTACAAACTTATCTGTACTGAGCGACTTGGTGAGAATGTCTGTTGTCTGATCCTCTGTCAGAACATACAGCAACTAAACTGATCCGTCTTCAACCAGCTTCCGAATGAAATGACAATGAGTTTCCACATGCTTGGTTCACTCATGGAAGACTAGATTCTTGGCAAGTTTGAGAACTTCCTGATTATCACAGAAGAAGGGAGTCGGACCTGCTTGAGATATTTGCATATCTGCAAGCATCCGGCGAAGCCAAACTGCCTCACATGCTGCTTTTACTGCTCCCCGATACTCTGCTTCTGTCGAGGAAAGAGCCACTACCTGCTGCTTCTTACTAGTCCATATGACTGCACCGGATCCCAAACTGAACACATACCCAGAAGTTGATTTCCTGTCATCAACTGAACCTACCCAATCTGAATCTGTGAACCCACTGAGTTTAGGATCGTGACTCCGAGTGTACAAGAGTCCAAAATCAGGAGTGCCCTTCACATAACGCAGCACACTCTTCGCTGCTACCCAATGATCAGCCTTGGGGGCTGTCATGAAGCGTGATATGTAGCTCACTGCAAAACTCAAGTCAGGTCTAGTAGCAGCAAGATAGATGAGGCTGCCTACTAGTTGCCTGAACAATGTTTCATCTACCACAGGTGAATCGGACTTAGCTGACATCTTAAGCCCTTTTTCCAAGGGTGTAGAGGCAGTTTGCAATCCTACATTCGGAACTTATTCAGAAGACTTCGAGCATACTTGGACTAGGAGATGAAAATGTTGCTCTCTGTCTGCCAAACCTCAACAACTAAACAATAATGCAGGAGGCCCAAGTCTGTCATGTCAAAAGTCTTGCACAAGTCCTATTTGATCTCAGTGATCAAATGTGCCGAACTGCCAGTAATGATCAAGTCATCCACATAGACAACAACAAGCAAGATCTCATTACCAGTATTCTTGACATATAGGTTCGAGTCAGATGGACTCCTCTGAAAGCCATGATCTGTGAGGTTGTCATGTCCCCATTTTTGGCGAGCATCAGAGATCGTGAGATTGGCCTATCATGAGACCCTCGTAGGCTGACAGAGTGGTTAGAGGGTCGTTTCGGAGCTTGGCTCAGCGTCAGATTGGCAGTATTGTTCAATTGGCTTTCGTTCGGGCTCATTCGGAGACTTTTTGCAGAATTGCTATTTTTAGCAGTTCCTGGCAGGCAGTGTGGGACCACTGCTATTTTTAGCAGTATGGCTTTGGCGGCATCCGGAATCACTTCAGAGTTACAGCATCAGACGGATCGGTAATCAGATGAGTAACGAGGAAAATATTAATATTTAATTGTATTGATTAAATATTAATTATTTAATGGTTTATAATATAAAGTTATAATTTAAAATTATAACTTAAGTGATTTCCTTGAGGGGTGCGCCCATCATCAGAAGGGGCCAGTTTGGCAATTAATAATTATTATTAAATATTTCACAGAGACTATGGAATTATTAAAAGATTAAAATGTGAATTTTTAATTAAAACCCTATTCTTAAGGAAATCGCACTTTTCAGCTTAAGAAGGGTTTTGCATTGGTTTCTGAGCGATTATGACATTTGATGAATTGAAAAATTTGCCAGTCTTTGCCAGAGGACGAAGACCTTAGGGTTTGAGTTCGTAATTCGTTGGAGAACGAGCCATCTCCATCGAAGCAGTTCAGAGGATGTGAAATAACATCTGATTTATTGCCAGTTGAGAAATTTCTTCATTTCAGAAGAAGTTGCAGAGCATCACAGAGTTGATATATTCAGGGGTTTTCAGAGTTGAATCCAGTTGAACAAAACTATTCAGGAAAGCTCCTATTTTTCCAGATACAGGAGATTACAGAGAAGGCCGTATATTTTAGTTTGTTGCTGATTACTGTTTACCAGCCGTACAAACTGTATTGGCCGTACATCTGCAAGCTTCTTGGAGATTCAAGTCACAGAGGTTTTGCCTAGGTTTCGATTCAGAAAATATATATTCATTTAGGCGCCCATGATTGGAGATCTCAGGAGTTTTGAAAGAGACCGTACTTTTTTATTTTAATTGCTGCTGTGTAATGTCAGGCCGTACCAGTCTTGTACTTGGCCGTACTACTGAAGAGAGTCATATCTTGTTCTCCAGAGTCAAACGCTTCAGCTTCCATCTTCTGAGTTTATCTCACAGAGAGCACTATATCCAGAGGTTTAGATATTGATCACAAGAGAGCCGTACCTTCTACATTTATTATTGCTGCAGGCCGTACCATTCTGACCAGGGCCGTACCATTCTTTTTGGGGCGTGTTCTTCAAGGAGATCCAAACGCCTTATCTGTTGGGCTTCTATCATGAGCAGAGGAGGCGCCTAGGAATCTGGAAGCATCTGCAAACACTGGACAGAGGGAGAAGGACATATTTGTAGCAGTCGTACCATTCCCATCAGAACATTTAATGTTGTATCAAAAATCAGGTTTTCAATAATCATTGCCTTTTTCTTTGCATGTCATCAAATCTTTAATGTTATAGTGGCAGAAGAATAATTTATGATCCAGATTCAGTATCTGTATTAGGGTTTGAGATTTACGAAGTGAAATCATTTTTTCAAAGCATTTATTTCATGTTTCAAGATTAAAACGTACCATTTCATTTATTGTTCAAAACCCTTGAAAACGTTCAAAAACCCAAAATGTCAGAAAAAACACAAAAAAACTATCAGATTCAGAGCAGAGGGAAACTAGGGTTTCTACAGTGGTATCAGAGCTAAATCCTGCCATCCTGAGGGTTTAGCCGTCTTCTGCAGCCGGAACAGTTTGAGTCTTATCAGGTTTTTATTCATTCAGGCGAGCTTTGGTTGACAGGCAACAGGGTTCGATCTGGCAGCCGGGAAACATGGCTGACAGAACTGACAGGAATTACAGGACTGATAGAACAGTTAATCTTAGAACAGAGACTCCTTACAATAACAGAGGTCAGAACCGTGCAGAGGTCTTGCATGCACTCAGAGAACTTAGTGCAGGTCAACGGCGGTCAAATGGTGTATTACAGCAGGTGGCAGTTGCACTTCAGAGACTGGATACTCCGAGGAGATCGTCATCACATCGTGACGATGACAGGAGTGTTACAGATTCACGGAGAGCTCCTAGGTCAGTGTCACGGACAGCAGATAGGCCTACTAGGCCCACTTTCACGAGACAGGAGCCCGATGAGGTTGTAACAGGTGAAAGGCATGGGGGTTTGTTCGCCGGTACATTTAGGACAGCGAACAACGAGTGGCAGTTAGTATCACCTGAGAGTAGCGGAAGGATCTCTATTGACAGAACACCACAAAACACAGAAAGCGAAGTGATTGGCATGTTCAGGGAATATAGCATTCTACCTCAGAAGATTAAAGAAAAACTTCCTTTCATAAGTTATGTGGATGTGCACCCGAGTCTTGGCCATAAGACGGAGTTTGAAAAACAGAGATATCTCACTACAGCTCGTGAGTTGTTTACACCTGGAAAGGACAGAGAATCTACACTTAAGGATAATACCACTTTTCGTCAGAATGATTTGATATCTTCAGTTTCCTATCAAGAGGGCAGAAATTTATATGATGAATTTGATAGAAGTGCTGATTTGGTTCGTGAACACACTAGCACGGCTATGAGTAATGATCTACCTACATCGTCTTTGCAGGAGGAGACTCAAGAAGTTTCTACGATGGAGGCTACTTCTGATTTTTATGACAGCGTTGGCGAAACTTCGCGTGAGCATGACACAACAGAGGTTTCAGAGTTGCAAAATAACCCTATTGAGTTGTCATGTGAAGAGACTCAAGAGTTGGGTATTACAGATGCAATAGGTGTTGAGAATTTATATCATGGTGAGTCTGATTTTCTGGATCAGACCTTTGAAAATCAGCTAGAGGATTCATATGATGATATGGAATCCCGGGATCATGCGTTGGATGAGCATGCAGTTACTTGTGGAGTAGAAGCGTGTGAAGATACTGTCATACCAGCAACTTCTACCATACCAGTTGAGCCATCCTTTGGGGTACCGAGCAGCAGTACCTTAAGTGTTGAGGTGTGCGTTGATGAAAGCACACATGATGCTGCTTATCATGAGGTGAGCGATGACGGATCAGCGTCGTATCATAGTGCATATGGTGAACAGGATATCTTGTATGGGGGTCGTAAGTTTCAGAATCCTCATCATTTGGTTGGGCAACTACATGTGGATGACACTATGATTACCACCGCCCTTGAGCATTTTGACGTTGCTCGTCAGATGTTGACTACCTATGGTTGGAGTCCTCCTTCGACAGAGGAGCACAGTGATAGTGGTTTTTCCCTTGCAGTGATACACGCACTCCGAGAAGCGATTGGAACGATGAAACAAAATTACCTAGAACTACTAGCAGACAGGGATTTCCTTCTCGAGTGGGATTGCATTTGTTATGATGCATGGAAGGGAAAAGAGGAGCGGATCGATGAGCTCACTCATGAGCGTGAGGTGACTATGGATTCATTGCAGAGCACCCAGTTGGCTCTTCGAGAGTCACAGTTACAGATTGAGAGGCTTACCGTGGCATTGAGTTTGGCACAATCTTCACCACCTTTGGATATCGTTCAGTCTTGCATGGCAGCGGTTGGTGAGGAGTATACACCCATGGTTCATAGCCGAGAGGGAGATGTTGAGGATGTAGTTACATCCAGCACGGACACGGGAGCAGTTGATACAGATAGGATGAGTGCACTAGATGAGAGTTGCAGTGAGCCACGCATTGCACCAGGTTCTCATGAGATTAGTCCCGTGATAGGTGATGCAGGGCAGATTATTGATAGTTCCTGTGACATGGTTGTTGACACACTGGAGAGTTGTGTGACAACCCTTGATACTTGTCCATCTTCACAGCAGATATTCAGAGTCTCATCCAGTTGGGAGATTGGTACTTGTGATGATTTGTTTCCCTCTCCTGGAAGCAAATCAATCTTTTCATTTGATACAGTTGACTATGGTCGGCAGCTGGTTGAGCCTAGTCAGGAGTACAACTCAGTTTATTATTCCAGCGATTCAGAGATGGATGATTCTGATCAGGATGGAGTGATTGTGCAGTTTGTGAATAATCCATTGTTTGAATTTGATGGTGGTTCGATCTATGATAACCCACTCTTCGAGTTGGATGTTGATCGTACTCCTGATACTAGTTCCAGGTTGGGTGATGATCGTAGTGTTTGGGATTGTTCCAGTGCATCGCAATTCCAAACCAGACTCACAGAGGAGTTCAATGAGGTGTACACGGTGAGGAGTGCTTACGGTTTTTCCTTTGATCCACCTGTACATGATTCGTATTCGATGCACCATACTTGTGCACAGGGTGACTCTCTCGGTACAGTTGAGGGGAGTAATTCATTATTGTGTGCAGAGTTACCATCTTCACAAGATGGGATTAGCGGATGCAGGTACTTGACCCAGCAATTTATGGGGTATTACTTGCAGGGGCCGCAGTCAGTCATCTATCATGCCGATATGTGTTTGACAGGGCTTGATAATTCTATGTCGCAGACTTTTCATATGAGTACATGGTTTCAGGGCGACTATGGTGTTAGTTGGCATGATGGTTTGGACAGTTATCACATCCATGAGTATTTAGAAAAAGACAGGGAGAGATTCAGGATAGTAGATGCTTCTAGAGGTTTCTATCTCTGCATGACAGATGGATGTGGATTCATATTGTATTGGGATCCCGGTGGCGACAGCTTTGACACAGAGTTTTGGGTGGGTCCCATTGGGTCACTTCACTATTCTCAGCATGGTGAAGTTGGAGGCAGTAGAGCGCAGTGGCAGCCTGAGGAGGACCGTCACGACGGATTTTCACTCCGGGTTTGGGATCCAGGCATTGATTGCGCAGTTGAGTTTTGATGATGCTACAGGAGACAGTTCGTGATGTGTGGGACATTTCACAGTTTTTCATTTGGGCCTTCCGAGGATCAGAGTTTTCTTTGCAGTAGAGATTGCTTGGGGTCAAGCAATTTTAGGGAGGGCGGACTGTCATGTCCCCATTTTTGGCGAGCATCAGAGATCGTGAGATTGGCCTATCATGAGACCCTCGTAGGCTGACAGAGTGGTTAGAGGGTCGTTTCGGAGCTTGGCTCAGGCCGATTGGCAGTATTGTTCAATTGGCTTTCGCTCGGCCTATTCGGAGACTTTTTGCAGAATTGCTATTTTTAGCAGTTCCTGGCAGGCAGTGTGGGACCACTGCTATTTTTAGCAGTATGGCTTTGGCGGCATCCGGAATCACTTCAGAGTTCGTCAGCATCAGACGGATCGGTAATCAGATGAGTAACGAGGAAAATATTAATATTTAATTGTATTGATTAAATATTAATTATTTAATGGTTTATAATATAAAGTTATAATTTAAAATTATAACTTAAGTGATTACCTTGAGGGGTGCGCCCATCATCAGAAGGGGCCAGTTTGGCAATTAATAATTATTATTAAATATTTCACAGAGACTATGGAATTATTAAAAGATTAAAATGTGAATTTTTAATTAAAACCCTATTCTTAAGGAAATCGCACTTTTCAGCTTAAGAAGGGTTTTGCATTGGTTTCTGAGCGATTATGACATTTGATGAATTGAAAAATTTGCCAGTCTTTGCCAGAGGACGAAGACCTTAGGGTTTGAGTTCGTAATTCGTTGGAGAACGAGCCATCTCCATCGAAGCAGTTCAGAGGATGTGAAATAACATCTGATTTATTGCCAGTTGAGAAATTTCTTCATTTCAGAAGAAGTTGCAGAGCATCACAGAGTTGATATATTCAGGGGTTTTCAGAGTTGAATCCAGTTGAACAAAACTATTCAGGAAAGCTCCTATTTTACCAGATACAGGAGATTACAGAGAAGGCCGTATATTTTAGTTTGTTGCTGATTACTGTTTACCAGCCGTACAAACTGTATTGGCCGTACATCTGCAAGCTTCTTGGAGATTCAAGTCACAGAGGTTTTGCCTGGTTTCGATTCAAAAGATATATTCATTTAGGCGCCCATGATTGGAGATCTCAGGAGTTTTGAAAGAGACCGTACTTTTTATTTTAATTGCTGCTGTGTAATGTCAGGCCGTACCAGTCTTGTACTTGGCCGTACTACTGAAGAGAGTCATATCTTGTTCTCCAGAGTCAAACGCTTCAGCTTCCATCTTCTGAGTTTATCTCACAGAGAGCACTATATCCAGAGGTCTAGATATTGATCACAAGAGAGCCGTACCTTCTGCATTTATTATTGCTGCAGGCCGTACCATTCTGACCAGGGCCGTACCATTCTTTTTGGGGCGTGTTCTTCAAGGAGATCCAAACGCCTTATCTGTTGGGCTTCTATCATGAGCAGAGGAGGCGCCTAGGAATCTGGAAGCATCTGCAAACACTGGACAGAGGGAGAAGGACATATTTGTAGCAGCCGTACCATTTCCATCAGAACATTTAATGCTGTATCAAAAATCAGGTTTTCAATAATCATTGCCTTTTTCTTTGCATGTCATCAAATCTTTAATGTAATAGTGGCAGAAGAATAATTTATGATCCAGATTCAGTATCTGTATTAGGGTTTGAGATTTACGAAGTGAAATCATTTTTTCAAAGCATTTATTTCATGTTTAAAGATTAAAATGTACCATTTCATTTATTGTTCAAAACCCTTGAAAACGTTCAAAAACCCAAAACGTCAGAAAAGACACAAAAAAACTATCAGATTCAGAGCAGAGGGAAACTAGGGTTTCTACAGTGGTACGTGTCAATCTTGATGTACCAAGCCCGAGGAGCCTGTTTTAGGCCATAGAGTGCTTTGACCAATCTGCACACCTTCTGTTCTTGACCAGCAACTTTGAAACCTGGAGGCTGCGTCATGTATACTTCCTCCTTCAACTCACCGTTGAGGAAAGCACTCCTCACATCCATCTGATGGACCTTCCAACCAAATTGGGCTGCTAAGGCAAGGACGAGCCATATGGTACTCATTTTGGCTGTAGGAGCAAAGGTCTCCTCATAGTCAATGCCTTCTTTCTGTGAGAACCCCCGTGCAACTAGACGAAGCTTTGACTGTCAAGGGTTCCGCCTTTGTACTTCACCTTGTACACCCATTTGCGCCTAATGGGCTTCTTCCCTGGAGGAAGATTGGAAAGGACCCAAGTGTGATTCTTCTGAAGACTCTGGTATTCTGATTCCATCGCCTTTTCCCACTCAGGTATCCCTTTTGCCTCTGAATATGTCTGAGGCTCATAAACACTGTGCATGTTGGCCATGAGAGCAAAATTCACTGTAGACGGTTGTTTGCTCTTGTTTCTGGATGATCTACCCTCAATGAGCTCATCAGCACGAAGATCACTGATAGTCTTAGCCCACCATTTTGGCCGAAGAGTAGAGGGGCCAACATCAGATGTAACAGGAGGAGCTGGATCTGGTTGTGGATCTGGAACAGGTTCAGCAGGGGGATGTTCATTATCATCTGGAGGAAACTCAGGTTGAGCATCATCAAAGACTAGGTCTTCGTCATCCCTCCCATCAGGTGAACCTAACGGAAGTCGGACACTCATATCAGGAGCCTGTAGAGGCTGATCCTCTGAATGCTGAACAGGTGAAGAAGAGTGAAATGGACCTCGTTCCTCATCAAAGACAACATCTCGACTGAAGATAAGACGATCAGTGTCTATATCAATCAGCCTATATGCCTTGTGGTTGTCACTGTACCCTGTGAACATGAGTTTCTGGCTCTTGGAGTCCAGCTTAGTGCGCTTGGCCTCTAGAATCCAAACATACACAAGAGAGCCAAAAACTTTCAAATGACTGATCCTAGGTTTGCGACCAAACCAAACTTCCTCAGGAGTCTTCCCCTTAACAGCATGAGTGGGTGACCTATTAAGGAGATAGACTGATGTATTGACTGCTTCTGCCCAAAACTTGGTAGGAACACTCCTGTGTTGCAACATGGAGCGAACCATCTCAACAATCGTACGATTGCGGCGCTCTACAACACCGTTTTGCTGAGTGTAGGGTGTGGTTAACTAACGTTTTATCCCATGAGTATCACAGAAGTTGGAGAATGCACTGGAACAGAATTCCCCCCCATTATCTGACCTAAGAGTTATAATACAAGAACTGGACTCTTTTTCAACCAAGGCCTTAAACTTCTGAAATACATTAAAAACCTCTGATTTCTTTTTAAGAAAGTACACCCACATTTTCCTACTATAATCATCAACAAAAAGTAGAAAGTACTTGCAACCAGTTACAGAAGAAATAGACATAGGGCCACAAATATCAGCATGAACTAATTGAAGTACCTTACAAGCCCGCCAAGAGTCGCTATCCTTGAACGGTGTGCGATGCTGCTTCCTGTTGATGTGTTTTTCGTGACCGCACCAACGCAGAATAAAGTCGCCAACGACTACCCTATTCTCTCTTGATCGAAGTATCCAGCATGCTAAGATTGCAAGAAAGTTCATGCATTCAACTCCAAGGTTCTTTTAGTGCGAATAGGCTCAGTTGGCTCAATGTGATTTGTTGGTATTTCAAGGGGACTTACAGAATTGTTCGGCAGCGGAGAAAGGAATTCAAATGCTCGAAAGATTTGTCTATGAAGCGCGGGTTTCCTATTCTAACCAGAAAATACTGAATGAAATGGGGTAAGGTTAAGAGAGTCTAAATCTATTCTAAGGCGTGGGATATGGAGCTCAACTTCAGCAAACTTCTAACCGGACTTCGCTTTGCCTCGCATCGGACAGCTTCCACGGAGTCGGTGCAATCTTCGAGGGAGATGACTAAAGATGTTCAAATCACCACTTGACATAAAGATACCATCACAACGATGCATACCATTATTCAAACTGTGATTGAAGTTAAGTACATGATATTCCAGTTGACCACACAAGGCGCATTCACCATCAGCAAATACACTAGTGGTATGGATAGACAAAGTTGCTTAGATCAAACACCACATTCCACAGTTAACATCTACTTGCATGGAATGAAAATTACTACTTTGAACTTTTTACACTACCATTTGAATCGGAAGGACGAAGAAACCTTGCTAGCTACTCACAACAAAGACGAAATTCACCATCAATGAAAAACTCTTTTATTGAGAGAGTGTTCACAACAATTTCTTACAAAGTTTTCAAAGGGAAAACTTTCCCCCCTCTTCAAACTACACTATCAATCTATACTAAGCTACTTCTAATCTATCACCTAGTTGTCTCTCTACTTCGACTTCTACCCTAATCCTACTATCTAATTTCTAATGGATTACAAATGAGGGGGACTCCCCCTTTATATAGCTAGCCAAGTCCCAAAAGACGGCTAGGGTTACAATTGGTTGGATGGCCCAGATCGTGCCACCTCAGCCCTAAACAAGATTTGCCCTAAAAACCGCCACAAAGGAGAGTGGGGTAATAAATGAGCCATAAAGTCCACCATCATCCTTCTAGAAGATTCCAATCTTGAAACGCGTTCACACTGCCCTCGATCTTCTTCTTGACTTTGTTCTTTGACTTCGCTGGAGCTTTCCTTCTTTTTCCATCTTGAGTTTTGAAAATGTTTCTTCAACACTTGGCCATTTTCCTGCAACCTTACTCCTTCGAGGTTGAGATGTCATCTTGAATCACTTGCTTCATCACTCTAAATCACCATCGCTTGATCTCAACGTTCCTCCTGCAAAACAAGCAAGGAGAAGAGTATTAGAACACATCATAATATAAATTCACCTTTACTTACCTGATTTTTCTCGCTTTGATCTTCAAGGGCTCATCGTTTTTCCTTAGCCAACTTCGCGTTCAAATTCCTCATGCCTTAGCCAAATTTCATCTTTGAGAAATTCATTTCACTACCTGGGGCTCCGATACTCAATTTCGTTCAACTCTGGCTCTGGAAGACTATCCTCACGAAGGATTTAAGCAAATTCACCTAGGCAGTTCATTTCAAATTCATCGTCTGGAGGATCTTACCTTGAGAACACATTTTCTTCACACTTGCCTTAGAAAAATTTTAAAATTTCCCCTTAGGAAAATTCATCAACCCAGTGCCCATTTAAAATCTTCATCCCAGAATCCTCGACAAGCTATGGAAGGCCTTAAAATCAACTCCTCATCGATAAACTTCGATACCCAGAAGAAAATTTCCTTCAGAACGTGACGAACTCATGGGTGCACAACGAACGGGTTCATTTTATTTTCTAGAATTTTGACCCTTGGAAAAATAATTTCCCTATGAAACTTAAATTCGTTCTTTGCATCTGTGAAGATTTCTTGCTCTGACTTGAGAAAAAAAAAATTTATCAACTCGTGCAGCTGGCATTCTCTGACTCCATTACTGGCAATTCATCTGTGCTTCAAGAAAAATTCCACCACCCCAGAGCTCTAGGCGTATTTTCTAAGGAAGAAAATATTTTGTGCCTTAGAAAATTTTTAAATCATCTCTTGGGAAAATTTTGCCTTGGAAATTTTTTTCACCTTAAAATTTTGGCTGGTGAGAAAGACATCAACTTTACTTAGAAAATTTTATTCATAGAGGTGCCTGGCACATTTTATTTTTCTAGCCACCACTTCGCATTTTACTTCACACTTGAAAAATATGTTTGAAGCTCCAATGCCTTAGAAAAATTCCCATCACTCATCTCATATTTGAGGAGAAGCACGCCTTAGCACTTCATTTCCACCCTCAACACTTTACTTTAGGCGCATATCACTTGCCATGGAGAATATTTTTCCAACGCCTAGCAATTTTTTTATTTCACCACCACACGCCTTAGAACTTTTTCCAACACCTACCACCCTAGGCGCATATAGCACTTCAAGAGGGATATTCACTTTACCACGCCTTAGGAAAATATTTTCAACTCTTGACACTTTAGGCGCATTTGAGGCTTGAAGAGGGATAACGCCTAACATCTACCTCCTTTTACCACGCTTTGA
Organism: Sequoia sempervirens; assembly: GCA_007258455.2. Classification (NCBI taxonomy): domain Eukaryota; kingdom Viridiplantae; phylum Streptophyta; class Pinopsida; order Cupressales; family Cupressaceae; genus Sequoia; species Sequoia sempervirens. The sequence goes on from VDFB02271358.1 coordinate 222,219,375, forward strand.
AGTACCCTTCACCTTATTTACTACCTCCATTCACTTTTCACATCTCAATCTAGGCGCATTTAGACATCCAAGAGGAATGACCCTTCAACTTCACTTCTTTGTCCTCACATGCATGTATTTGGGCGCATTTTGCCTATGTAAGAGGATAAGAACTTTGACTCCTTGACTTGCTTTTCCTTTGGGCGCATTTTCATGTAGGAGGAGGACGAATTTGTTTGACTTGTTGACTCACTTCTCCTTTGGGCGCATTTTGGCCTTGCTGGTGGATGAAACTCATTGACCACTTTGACTTCTTTGTCTCTTGGGCGCATTTCTCCCCTTGAGGAGGATGAGTTTGCCTTAGAATTGTCTCTTATAGCTGGGCGGAGCGATCCTGCTGCAACAGGATAGTGCACAAATTCGGAAACTTGAGATCAACATTAGCAGACGTAATGTCATCAACTCTCTATGATTTGTTCATAGGACTTCGGTAAGTTCCAGAGGGTGATCACTTTTTTGTCTTCCTTTTTCGCCAGTCCGACCAATCGCCTCCAACTGATCTCTGATCTCCAATTTTTACCTCTGATGCTTGCAGAGTTGTGAAATCATCCATCATGATAGAAATGAGCATATTCTTCAAGAAAAACGCACAATTTTGTCGGAAGTTTCATTTTTAGCCGTCAAGTGATCCCAGATCTCCGTAGCTGATTTGCCAAGTGGAATCTGAGGGCGCTGATCATCAGTAACGAAAAGCTTAATAAGCATTACCGCTTCATGATTCTGCTCATCAAACTTCTCCTGATCCTTACCCGCCGCTTCGGGATGAGTAGCTTTGCCGAGGATCATCTGATCAAGGCAGCGGTATTCAAAAATTGTTAACATCCACTGCTTCCAGGTGTTGTAATTTTTGCCATTAAATCTCTGACTGCCCTCCAACATTAAATTACTTAAACTGGCCATCTTCACGCTTTTTGAGGCACAAAAAATGAGGTACTTAGAAGAGGTTGATGCACGAAACTTGAGGCATGAATTCCAATGCAAAAAAACAGAGGCAGATTCAGGTACAGACTGCAGAAAGTACAGTGTACAGATGGCACAAAATTCGAGGCACAGAAAACGATGCACCCAGAAAATTCGGAGACCAACCCAGTTGAGCTCTCGAAAAACCCATCAGGAATCTGTGATCGAAATTTTTTTTCTAACTTCTGATGAAGAAGAAACGAGCAAAACCCTAGTCGGCCAAATTTTCCGTCAGAAAATGTAGACAAGAACCACTGTAAATCGTGTTCAACACCAGACAAAAACCGCGCCAATAAAACAAGAGTCGCGGCTTGCAGAAATCCTCCAAAACACGTGCCAACAAGCAGGGACACGCGGGTTGCGCGCAGGAAGATCGATAAAAAAAAAAACGCGTTTCTCAAAAACACGCGTCCACGGAACAGAGAGCAAAAAAACGCGATTAAAAATCGCGACTAGATGTTCCACGCGCGGCAGAAAACACGAATTCAGTATGCCCTTAGAATGCCAGTCACGCGACCAGAGAAAACTGAAAATCGCCTACTCAAAAAAACGCGTCCAGGATTTGCCAAAAACATGTGCCCAGTGGAACCGACGCGACCAGAACTTAAAAAAATTCTTCAATATTTCGAATTCAGAAACCTCAAATTATTTCTGAACGAGCCACAAAAAAAATTTCGAAATTTTTACTAAAAAAAAATCTTCAAAAATTTCCCAGGAAGATTTATTAAATTTTTTTATTTATTAATGCTCAATATTGTAAATTATTGTAATTTAGAGATAAGATCGTCTCCGATCTTATCTGGAGTTTCTTTTTAGAAACTTTCCGTTTTTTGTAAATCTTGTAAACTATTTATTGAGCGTCTTGCTCATTGTTAATACATCGATTTATTTACCAATTACCTGTGTAATATGGTATCAAAGCCAAATTGCTCAATAATCATCAACAAAAAGTAGAAAGTACTTGCAACCAATTACAGAAGAAATAGACATAGGGCCACAAATATCAGCATGAACTAATTGAAGTACCTTAGAAGCCCTCCAAGAGTCGCCATCCTTGAATGGTGTGCGATGCTGCTTCCCAGCCTGACAAGCACCACAAACGCCCTGATGGTGAGTTTGAATGTCAGGTAAGCCATCTACAAGTCCCTCCCGAGCAAGCTGAGAGAGATAGTGCATGTTCAAGTGCCCGTACCGCTAGTGCCAAAGACTGGTGACAGCTGAATTTCTGGCTGCCAAGGCTAACTCTGGAGAATCACCAGTGTCCACAAGCCTGTAAAGGCCATGATCCTCTATCCCAATGGCCACCATTGTGCGAGTTTCTCGATCAACAATCGAACATCTATGCGAGCTGAATACCACATCCATCTGGGGAGAATGCCGCATTATCTGACTAACTGAGAGAAGATTGAGCTCGATATCAGGTACATAATACACGTTGAGGAATATGAGATCCCTCCTGCCAGACTGAACCTGAATAGTGCCTGTGCCGACAACTGTGTATTCCTCACCTCCTCCAAAAATCACTGAGTCAGTGCAAGGGGAAAAGTCTGTGAACCAATCACGCCTATGTGAGAAATGACGCGAGGCACCAGAATCTATGTACCAAGCAGAGGATTTGACATGGTCTGCAGGCCTTTTTTCCATCAGTGCATAAAAGGTAGATTCCTTCTGCTCAGAGTGCTCGGCGACATTTGCTTTCTGTTGAAACCCTCTATGCTTCTTTTGCTCAGAAGCCAAACGAGCACGGCAATCTTTCTTGATGTGGCCAAATTTATGACAGTAGTTGCATTGTATATGTTTCTTCTTCGGGCTGGTGGAGGTCTGACTTGAGCCTTTCTGCTGTGAAGGCTGACCTTTCCCATGATGCTTTGACTGAGTTTTAGCTGCAAAGGCCTGCTCCGTGGAGGATGATGATTCACTGCTACCGAACTGTTGTCTCTAGCGATCCTACTGCAACAGGATAGTGCACAAATTCGGAAACTTGAGATCAACATTAGCAGACGTAATGTTGAGAGTCTCTATGAAGTGTTCATAGGACTTCGGTAGACTCTTCAGGGTGATCACGACCATGTCTTCCTCCATTTTCTGACCAATCGCCTCCAACTGATCTCTGATCTCCTGGATTTTATTCAGGTGCGCTTGCAGAGTTGTCTTCTCATCCATCATGATAGAAAACAGCATATTCTTCAAGAAAAACGCACGGCTCTTGTCAGAAGTTTCATGCAAACCCTTCAAGTGATCCCGGATCTCCGTAGCTGATTTGCCAAGTGGAATCTGAGGGAGCTGATCATCAGTAATGAAAAGCTTAATAAGCATTACCGCTTCACGATTTTGCTCATCAAACTTCTCCTGATCCTTACCCGCCGCTTCGAGATGAGTAGCTTTGCCGAGGATCATATGATCAAGGCAGCGGTATTCAAAAATTGTTAACATCTGCTGCTTCCAGGTGTTGTAATTTTTGCCATTAAATCTCTGACTGCCCTCCAACATTAAATTACTTAAATTGGCCATCTTCACGCTTTTCGAGGCATAAAAAAGAGGTACTTAGAAGAGGCTGATGCACAAAACTCGAGGCACGAATTCCAATGCAAAAAAATAGAGGCATATTCAGGTACAGATTGCAGAAAGTACAGTGTACGGATGGCACAAAATTCGAGGCACGAAAAACGATGCACCCAAAAAATTCAGAGACCAACCCAGTTGAGCTCTCGAAAAACCCACCAGGAATCTGTGATCGAAAAAATTTTCTAACTTCTGATGAAGAAGAAACGAGCAAAACCCTAGTCGGCCAAATTTTCCGTCAGAAAATGCAGACAAGAACCATTGTAAATCGCGTTCAACACCAGACAAAAAACGCGCTAATAAAACAAGAGTCGCGGCTTGCAGAAATCCTCCAAAACACGTGCCAACAAGTAGGGACACGCGGGTCGCGCACAGGAAGATCGACCAAAAAAAAACGCATTTCTCAGAAACACGCGTCCAAAGAAATGCGGGCAAACAGAAGCAAGAAACACGCGTCCACGGAACAGAGAGCAAAAAAACGCGATTAAAAATCGCGACTAGATGTTCCACGCGCGGCAGAAAATGCAAATTCAGTATGCCCTTAGAATGCCAGTCACGTGACCAGAGAAAACTGAAAATCGCGTACTCAAAAAAAAGCATCCAGGATTTGCCAAAAACACGCGCCCAGGAGAACCGACGCAACCAGCACTTAAAAAAATTCTTCAATATTTCGAATTCATAAACCTCGAATTATTTCTGAACGAGCCACAAAAAAAATTCCGAAAAAATTTCGAAATTTTTACTCAAAAAAAAATCTTCTAAAATTTCCCAGGAAGATTTTATTAAATTTTTAATTGAATATTCCAAAAAAACCTTTGAAAAGATTTTTATTAATTAAAAATTCAATATTGAGCAATTTGGCTTTGATACCATATTACACAGGTAATTGGTAAATAAATCGATGTATTAACAATGAGCAAGACGCTCAATAAATAGTTTACAAGATTTACAAAAAACGGAAAGTTTCTAAAAAGAAACTCCAGATAAGATCAGAGATGATCTTATCTCTAAATTACAATAATTTACAATATTGAGCATTAATAAATAAATAAATAAACATTATTTTAATACCTTAGTCCTCTTCTTGGACGTGATCTCAACTTGTATCTTGAATTCTTGGAATTTAACTCCCTTTGAATGTCATTTCGTCCTCTTCGAAGTAGCTGATAGCGATGACAACCTGTATAGGTTTTTCGTTGTTTAGTGTCTTCATCTTTCTCAATGTTCTTTGCTGATGCAAACTCTCCATCCAAGGCTGACCTGTTGTGACCTTTTCACACATCGCCCCATTGCAAATGGGGACCCCCAGTAGTTTGCTAGTTTTTAGGGTTTTTGTCTCCGCGCAACGGTTTCATGAGGTCACTTCTTTCAGAGTTTCAAGTCAGTCTTTTGAGAGTCATCCGAGCCAAGTTGAGAATCCATGCTTGAATCAGTGCATAAACGTAATAGAAGGGCTCAGAAGGTCCAGGAGACGAGGATCGCCTGTGCTTTGGACCAATTCTAACACTTCCTATTTTTTAGGGAATTTGCTTTTTTGCTTTTTCGCTTTTTCATTTTTGGACCAAACTGGGTTCCCTATTTTTTAGGGATTTTGCTTTTTCTATTTTTAGAAATCAACTTTCCATCTCTAGTACCAAAAATCAACCAAAAAAATCAAAAAAATCATTGAAAAATCAAAGTGTATCGAAAAATCAAGCAAAAAAATCAGGAAAAGCATGGAAAAATCTGGAAAAATCTGTCAAAAATAGTCAAAAATTTGAGAAAAATTACCAAAAAAATCAACCCAAGGGCATGAAATTCATGATAAATTTTTCCCAAGTCTGGAAAAATTCGCCATCAAGAGAACATGTTTAGCCATAAACAAAGTTGACCTTGTAAAGGAGGGAAGGTAAGGATGGAGAGTTCGCCATCAAGAAGAGAATGAAGATGTCGGCCCTTAAAATGAGGGACATGGCATAAGGGTGATGAAGTCCGCCCTTGCCATAAAGGAAAGATGGCAAGACATCTAGAAAGTCTGCCATGCCTTGAAAAAAAATAAATGGCAAAGACGCTTCAAAGTCCGCCCAAGCCTTGAGGAAGATGGCAAAGACTCTTTGGAAGTCCGCCCTAGAAAGAAGGGAAGTATGAGTGGGAAAAGTTCGCCATCAAGTGGAGAGAAATGAGGGACGTCCAAGACCAAGTAAAGTCCGCCCTTGACTTGGCATGATACCTCCAAAGTCCGCCATGACTTGAGAGAGGAATGGAAAGACACTTCTAAAGTCCGCCCAGCCTTGGCAAGGCACTTGTGAAGTCCGCCTAGGCATGAGAAGAGAAAAAATTGAATTTTTTTGCTAAGTATGGATGCTTTAGAGGAGGAAAATGCGAATTTTGGCTAAGTATGAGAGCTTGAGAAAGTCCGCCATGCCTTGATGAAAGGTGGAAAGAACTTGAGAAAGTCCGCCTAGGCTAGGGCAAGGAAAGTGTGAAGTCTGCCTAGCATAAGAAGGAAAGGAAAGATTAAAAATTCGCCTAAGTATGATGCCTAGGGGAAAAATTGATGAAGTTGGCTAAGTGCACAGAGGAAAATGTACATGGCAAAGAGGCAAGAAAGTCTGCCCTTGACTCAAAAGGATGAAAATTTGTCTAAGTTTTGCCTAAAGAAGACATACAAACACATACTTTTCCTAGAAAAATTCGTCCAAGCAAGAGAAAAATTGATTTCGGCATGAAAAAATGTGCCCGACACAATTTAAAGTCCGCCATGGCAGAAGAAAATGAGGATCTGGCATAACATTTATTGACGAGATGGCTAAAATTTTAACTTGGCTAGACGAAAATCGAAATAAATTTGGAAAATAAACATTTAGCCAAAGGAAAAAAGAGAAAAATTAAAATAGCCATGGGTCCAAAAACGAACGGGTTGGAAATAAATTAAATATTTTAACATTTTAATAATTTATTTCCAATACTTAGAAATATAAAATGCCTTGGACAAAATAAAATTCGCCAGAGATATATCGGAAGAAAAATTATGCTGGACAAAGAGAAAATCCATGGGCAAAATTAAATTCGCCATGAATTAAAACTTGGAAAAAATTGAATTTAATTGGATATTTAATGTTTTTTTTCAAAATTTCGAAAATTAAAGATAAACATCTAGCAAAAATCGAATTTTGGAAAAGCAAAGAGATTTGCCTGGATAAGCTCGCCATGGAGTCTTTTCGAAAAAAAATGGAAACTTGCCTGTTTGAAGAAGAGAAAACAAATCGAAATCGAGAGAGAAAGAGGCAATTGCTAAAATAAATCAAATTCTTCAGCATTATAATGAGTTTCAGTAACTCATTTTTTTTTACAGACTCAGCTGAAGAGAAGATTAATCTCTCGAAATTGTAAGACGATCAATTCTGCCGTAGGCAAGATCGATTTTCTCAAAGGAAGGAATAATTTTCATTACTGAAGAAGCAATTTTTCGAAGAAGTGAAGAAGTTCTTGGCTGAAAGTTGAATTTCTTAGCAGCACAGGCGCACTTTGTCACTTGATTTTTGATTAAATTCTTGAAGTTTGAATCTGATTTGCAGCCGAAAGTTTTTTCCTGAGGTTTGGAGTTCAATTGGATGAATTCATCAATTCTCCTTCTATCTTTTTCATCTTGGCTAAGTTCTGGCTGAAATTTCAATTAAATTCATTTACTTTCAGCTTGCTTTTTCGCAAAAGTTTAATTATTTAATGAGCTGAAAGTAAAATACTCGAACACAAGGCACGAGAGTGAATTATTTTGAAGTCTTCGTATTAATGTTAGTATTTTTACTGCAGGTTAATGACCACATCAGGAGAGTCATCTCAGAAGGTGCCAATGAAGTTTGCCAGTAAGGGGGTACAACGAGAGTCAAAAATAAATTCAAAATGGAAAAATGTTGTAGACACTGATCTGGGACATGTAGACTTTGTGGAATTCAAGAAGAGAGTTTATGGACATGCTGAACTACTGACACCGATCGCCAGGTGGATGGTGGGAAATGGAATTTTCCAAGCAGCTGGATTCCCGCCTGCAATGGACTATGCCGAGTTGATGGTAGAATGTGCCATCCATTACAATGCTCAGAAAAGACAAATTATTGCACGTGACGGAAGGGTTCTGGCTCATCTGGGCGAGGTAGCAATACAGGAAACATTTGGCATCCCAACACATCCTCGTGCCGTCTACAAAACCAAGGAGGACACCAAGAAGTTGTATGACAACCAGGCTGAATTGTGCGCCACAAACGTTAATAAGGTATGGCTGGAAAAGCCTAGACCATCAACAAAGAAGATGCCTAAGAAGCCACGCCAGATAGATTTTAAAGAAGATTATGGGGATATCATTCTGATGCTGAACAGGATAGCTGACAATTCGCAAGGTGCATATTTCGAAACATGGATGTATTATTTTATAGATGCTCATACATTGTCTATCCGTTGGCCAGAACATATAAATACTCAGGACTGATTTGCAAGGGCAAAGTTGGCAATGGGGAAAATGAACTCAAGCCTTATGATTGCTACCCACAACTTCAGCTAAGGGAGAAATCTCATTTCAGGCGGGTGCACGATGCTTTCCTAATGCATATCACAAGAACACTTCAAGGAGGAACGCATCAAAGGCTGAGTCACGAAGCAAAAAGTTTGATCAGTAGGTATGGATCCTGGTTTATCCAGTTTCCAAAATTTACGTATATCAGGATCCAGGGATTCACTGGAAATCCTTACAAGCTGCCTATTTACCCAACAAATCGGATGATTTTGCTTGAAGTCCTGATGCAGCTGGAGGAATATCGAAACATCCATAGGCCAAGTAAGAAGGCGGCTGTTACATTCCCATTCTTTATTGGGAATATGTCAGAGTCTTGTCCGTTAGCGCAAATAGCCGAGAGCGCCAGGCTAGAAATCCAGTGGTACCCGTTCACAGCCTATAAGTCCAGGGCTAATTTTGACCCACATCATCATATTTCGGATCGTGGACGGGAGAAGATATAAGCACAGAGTGGAATTGGAGGACTTCTGGGCAAATGTCGTTGATGAGTATGAAGTCAGGAGAAGATTATGGTCTAGAATGCCAGTGGACTTTATGAGGACAACCGAACTTTGCCGGGTGCCCGATCAATTGCAGGATGATGGAAATTATGTCCAGCCGCGCTTCGAGGAGAACCGACCTCTTCCTTCCGTGAAGTGGTCAGAGCCTGAGCATTCAGATTTGGCGACATTGATGAGACCAGTGATTAAGTACTCTCAGTGGTGGGTCAACCATCATGTCCAGGAGTTGAGGCAGAAAAAAGTAACGCTCACGAATGATTTACTGAGCGAGACGGAGTCATACTCCTCCAATGCCGGCGCATCCCTTCATGGTGATTTAGTTTAGACTAGCGAGAAGAGGAAAGAAGTAGTTGCAAGCATAGAGCCTGTTCAGAAAAGACAGAAGATGGAGTCATCCCACTTCGCGGCGTCTTAGAATATTGATGAGTTGGTAGCTACTGCAGACGAATCTTTGGTTGAAATGATGAGACCTTCTGCAGTTCAGGAAGAGAACAATGAGCCAATCCAGTTGGATAATGATGAGCCCTCATCACCTACGGGCACATATATACTAGGTTCGGATAATGAAGTGGAAGTCCAAAATGATGACATTGAAGAGGGAATGATTTCCGCCCTCAGAGGAGTCTTGGATATTCCAAATGAAGGGAACGTTCAGGAGGAAGATGGTATCGAACAACCTACCATTTCGGATTGGCTAATGGAGAGGATGAAGATTCAGGCACCGGTTGAAGTCCAAGAAGAAGATGATACTGCGGATTTCTTGGCAAGGTTGGAATAGGTTGCTACTAAGAAACCTGCCAAGAAATTTTCCACCATGCAGAGGGACGAAGCCGGTGGCCGTTCCATACATATCGTAGTACCAACAGTGGATAAAGCACAGGATGAGATCACTCCTCAAGAATACGCCATAACCACTATAGACCTTGGCCCAACAACAAAAGGCCAAGAAGTGGAAGAACTGGATAATTCTGTCTCAACTGTCAAGGCGAGATTGGAAAAAGAAGTGGCGAAAAAGAAGGAATACAAAAGGGAAGTCGAACGCCTGAAGGAGTAGATACGGCATCTGACCCGGCCACTCAATCAGGGTGATGCAGTAGCTCCTCCTCTTCTCAATTCCTCACAGGAGATGGCCAAGGATGTGGAGCAAGGGATGGTCACGACCAAGGAGGCCCAGGAATGGATGGTAGGCGAGGGCACGGAAGCAGCCTCGTTTATGGAGAAATTGGCGCTTGCCTACGGACAAACTTCTTCTTTTCTTTCCAGATTGGTTGACATGGCGGAAACTTGGGACAACCTTCCAGACATTCAGGAGAGGCTCATTCCATGCCTCAAAGTACTGAAGGGCGTTCCAAGGGAAGAATTGGTCGAAGGAAAGGTGATTGCTGCAGGAGCAGCTTATGATTTTCACCATTGGTTTTGGGCAGTGACTATACGGAGGGAGATTCTGGAGAAGGCAAAGGCAGATGGTCTCAGAGTTGAGGAGCAAGTTAAAGAAATCCAGGAGAAGATTTATATGATAGCTGTAGATGTGTTTGATTGAGAGATTGTCCGAGAAAACGACATGCAGCTGGAGTGGTTGAAGCATAAGGTTCAGGAAGTTTTCTTCTCTGCTGCTGGACCAATTTTGAGACAGGATTTCACAAAAGTGGCAAATCTCTTGTCCATTCGGGATGATTTTGTGAGACAGGAGGCGGATTGGGAGAGCACCTTCGTCAAATGTGCTGAGGATTTGGACGGGCTTGAATTCAAAATAAGCATGCTGCCACCAGTCACGATGGAGGAAGTTGTCACAGTCGTGTCCAGATTCATCGAGCACAATGCTGCCCAAGAAAATAGGGACGCCTTCCCTTGAAGATAGTTCCAACTGCTTGTTACTGCTTGTTTACTGGTTGTCAACTGATGTTATTTAGGGAAACCCTAATTAGGGTTGGGTTGTATTAATCTTGGCCGTTGATGTTGATTTAATCTTGGCCTTTCATTTGATTTTGAAAACTCTATTTAAACTTGTGATCTCTCACTTTCATTTGTGTGGAGACAGTGTATGAAATTGTTGCATTAAGACTATTTCCGATAATAAAAGCTCTTATGCATGATTTGCTTTGAACCACTTTTATTGTCAAGTAGTAAGCAAGGTTGCATAGCTTCTTCTACCATAGATTAGAATTAGGATTAAATTAAGTAGAATTTGCTTTGAATATTGGTTAAGTGAATGCGAGATTGATTGTATAGATTAAATGGTGAAATATTGCTCATACTTTCTTCGGATGGATGATTTGCATTTGATGCGTAAAGTTAGCCTGAGCTTGTGATTGTGGATGCCTAACTTCGGTCCATTCGAGGCTTGAAAATTATAATCACACCCTTTGAAGATTGCACCCACTTTGTGTAGTTGTCCCAGGGAGGCGAAACAAAGTGTGGTTATTCCTTTCACCTAATCTTTACTGTCTCTTAAATTCCTAGGCGTAGAATAGATCCTCTAAACCCTTATATTTTTGCAATTTTTTTTGAGATCCAAACTGAAAGTCCTAACCAAAGAAGCCTTTAATGATAAATCAGTCGAAGTCTTGAACTTGTGAAGAATTCTTTAACATAAGTCCCTTTGTGTATTACCAACAAATCACAATGCCCATTGAGCTTATCCACATGTCAAGACCTGACGAAAGAAACCTTGGAGTCGCCATATGATCTTCTCGCAATCTTAGCATATGCAGTGACTTTGTTCAAGAGAGGATAGAGTGTCTTTGGACATTTTATTCTGTGTGTTCGGTGGATTATAAAACATACACCAACATGACCCAACCTTGTGCCCTTGAGAGATGTCTCCAGTGAAGAATCATGAGAGTTATGCGCCACCAACTTAGTCCCAAGGCTGCAAGCTATGTTCATTTCTCTAGCGAGCATGAATTCCTCATAGGATGCCTCAAGCTCTTCCTCCCTTGAATTCCTTATGCAATCTCTCATCATCCTTTTGCTCCTCAAACCATTTTGCATTTTAGAGATATTAATAAAAGTTCATAGAATCAAACTACCCTGAAGAGAAAGATACAGACCAACACTAGAAGCATACATGATTCACTATTCCCAATGTTTTGTATAAATTATTGTTAACTACATAAAATTTATTCAAGGTACAAGCATAAAATACTTATCTCTTATGTTGGTACACCATTGAGCTAGACGTGTAGCTGTGTCTCATCTTCGCCACGAAGATGCGGTAAAGCTCAAGTTTCTTGTCATCTATGTAGTGCCAAAATTCCTGGTAATCAATCCGGCCATCCTGATTGGAATCACAAACCATGAGCTAATCCCTAGCATACTTGTACTCAGAAGGTATCCTTAATGCTTGCAAACAGTCTCTAACAATGACAATTTTCAAACTTAGTGTATGTCACGTACATCACATTGACTGGCTTCAAATAAAATAGTTGTCTGTAGGATTTGGTTTTGTTGGCGTTTAAATTCGCACCTCTGGAATGTGAATTTGAAATAGACAACTATGCACAGTAGAACTGCTCTTCAAATTAGGAGGGGAAGCTCCCTCTTGGTGATGGTGTTGAAAGAAAGTAAACTAAAAACTAAGTTGCCTATCTTTTTGATCAGCTAGAGCACAAGGTTTATAAAACATGAACACCACAGCTGAGATTTTCTGATTTAAGAACTTCAATTACGACTAACTTAAGCTAAAGATGTTTCTAACTTCTCAAGTAATACGCAGAGCAAGAGAAACTAGAAATGAACAAGGTTGATTTTCTGACAAAGTGCTTCAATAAAATCTTTCTCAACATACATCTACACACTTCAATGTAAGCTGAAATTAAGATCACAAAAGCATAACATGAATAACGGAAATCTGAGACGTTATACCAAGGCAAAGGAGGCTCATGATTTTATTTCTCAAACTTCTGGAACAAAATCTACTACAAACATGCCTGGAACAAGAGCTTGCAGCTAAAGAGGCTTGCAAAACTTGTTCTTACACAGAAGAGAACAACAATTACAACAACTCCTTGTTGGCTAAAAGAGACTCAACAATTCGCTATCATAAAACAATTGAACAACACTTGAATAACAAATAGAAGGTACAATAGGCTCAACGTTTTGTTATCACTAGCATGGTTAAAGAAAACTAATGAGCAAAGACTCTTATTTATAGGCAAGCAGAGGAGGAGGGAACCCTAAAATCTCCTTGCTTTCACAATCTAGGGCTTGCTGAACAAGCAAGCTTTATTTCTAAATCTAGAAAAAAGATAACATCTAACACCTAAGAAAGTAGAAAAAGCGGGAAACGCCAACTATTACATTTATCTTCTTTCTCTTCTTCAAAGAATGGATAAAAATTGCTCTAAGAATAGAAAAAAGCGCAAACAAAGCTTCTAGATGAAAGCCATTTCAAATCTGAATCACATCTGCTAAAAAGCTGGAAACTGTGTCCCAGTTCGGTGCATCTATCCCATCAATAGCAAAGTTGCGCTTTTCTAAGATATCCTCTCCATCTGCAATTGATTGTAGGAAATCTTCAACCTCATTGGCCGCCTTTTCAAGCTTTGCTGACATCATCGAAATATGACTCATTCTCCCGCCAACTGTATTGTTGCTGAACAACATTTTGAAATTGAGTTTGCACTTCATCAAGCATGATGTAGGAACCATCTTCAAGACTGTATTGAGAAGGAATCTCTGTGACAAACTCACTGATGAAAAGAAGAGATTCGATCACCCTTTGTAGTGATGCAGTGACTTCGTGAATTCCAACTGAGGATAGTAGTTGTAGATATGTTGTATGCTCAATGATCCCTCGGTGTTCAACCCTTTGAATTGACCTTGATAGGCCACCAGGTAGACTAGGTAAGAAACGATATGGAATTCGTGAAACTGGAAGTATTCTGTTAGCTGTTGATGTAGGCTGTCACTGATCAAGGTGGGCCAATCATAGAACATCTAGGGCTGAAACTTGGTAGCATCTTCTGATCCAGTTACCTTGTTGAGCAAGGTGATTATGATAGCAATCTCATCTTTGAACTCGCCTCGCCCGACGTTCTTAGGCAAAGTCTTATGCTTTTCTTTCATCCACCTTTGTGCAATCTTCTTGCTGTACTTGTCTTTGTGCATTTCCCATATCCTTTCACATTCACCCTTTGAGATAGTGACACTTTCAAGCCAAGGGGGAATGGAAAAACATTTCTCGATCATATCAAGCTTCAAACTGCAAATCAATCTGCCATCAATTGATTGAATCTCCCTTGTAGCCAGGTTGTAATGCTTGATGCAAGCGATTACGAACTCGAGGCTCTGAACTGATATAGGAATAGACACTGCTGCGAGGAGTCCAGAGTGCCCCAAGTTTCTGATGGTAGTGTTGCCTGCGCTCTCCAAAGTGTGTAGATCAAACACTGGTTTGATGTGATGCAAGTTCGTCTTAGCTGTTTTGATGTAATTATGATAGAGAGTTGATTCAGTCTTGAAAACATTGGGAGTATACTCCATTTTGAAAACCTTAAAGAATGATTGTAAACTCGCCTAGGTTCAGACAAGTTTTGAGCAATTTACTATTTTTAGAATGCTGATTTTTCTTCCTCCAACTGACAAATTTTTGAAATTTTTTCTGAGATATGGGTTTTACTTAGAATTTCATTGCAAGACAACCCAGATTGTCTGTTTTTGAAAAGTTTGAATTTAGACTGAAAAAGCATCAAACCCTAATTTCTTCAATTTTTCACAAAAAAAGGCTGGCACCTGGGTTTTGTCCAGAATACAATTAGAAATGGACCCAATTGATTAGATTTGAAAAAAACTGATGGCTGATCGAAAGACAGCCAACCCTAGAATTTGAAATTTTCTTGAAAAAAAGCTGTGATATGGGTTTTCTTCAGAAGACTAATTTGAGAAGACCCAAATGATTAGAAATTGAATGCACTGAGGATTTCACTGACATGCAAAACAAAAAGCAGCTGCTGCAACTTGATGAATTTCTTGAAAATTTCTTCAGAAGAATGAGATAACGAGACCCAGATGGCTGAAAATTAAAAATCTTGGCCTCCTTGAAAAATTTGATCTTCTGGATGAAAAAGCTTGAAAAAGCAAGGCCTTTTACTGCTGGTTTGAAAAATTTGATGACGAATCAGTAAATTTGAGTTCTTGAATCATGAAATATCTCTTCAAACTTGCTGCTCCGACTTTCTCCTTTGAATGCTACCTGCAAAAATAATGAAAATTACATTGAAGAGAGGTGTTAAATAGACTTAGGGTTTGAATTAGGTTTGCTTTCTTTTGCTTTTAACTTCAAAAACCCTAAAAATTGGCCTGTTCAACGAACTTGGACATCCTCATCCTCTTGTAAATTTGAAATTTTTGAAAATCTTGCAAATTTCACTTAGGCATGGAATGTTGGGCGCCCTTCTTGGCTAGGGGCGCCCATTTTCTCCAGAGTTAGCCACTTTTTAAGAATTTTCAACTTTTCTCAATTTTGACCCCCTCGTTGACCTCGATCTCGGGCTTCCAGATTGATCCGATGAACAAGCTGGATGATTCATTGCGTAACTTGATTGATTTTGAGAAGATTGTTTTGGAGGCGTCTTTGGCGAAAATCTTCGTTTTGACCTTCAAATTCATGGGAGCCTGTTCTCACCAAGGGCGCCCATTTTATCCAGAGTAAGCCATTTCTATGATTTTCAAGTTCTTCCTTTTCCCTTTCATCTTAAGCCATTTCTATGATTTTCAAGTTCTTCCTTTTCCCTTTCATCTTCTGATGAAATTTTGATTCCGGGAGCTACGCTGATCAGATTGACTGATTGTCAGATTCACTAGATAGCTTGGTTGAAATCGACGAGATGATCTTATATGCTTCATTGACGAATTCCATCATCTCAGAGCTCGAAATCTTGGGCGCCCTTTCTCTCCAGGGGTGCCCAACTTGACCAGACTTAGACATTTTTATGATATCTTCGCCACTTTCTCTTCTACAGATGATCCTACCTGATTTGGTGTTCCAGAGCTCAGATTGATTGATGGCTGGGCTTGTCGCGAAGCTGAGAAGATTTTGGAGGGGGTTCTCTAGGAGTTACTTCGCCAAAAAGTTAGATTTGGGCCTTCAAAAGCTTGGGCGCCCTTCTTGGCTGGGGGCGCCCAACTCATCCAGTGTTAGAGAATATTTTCTTGCATTTTCACCTTGCTTTTGATTTTCAAAATTTCACTCTCATCAAACCTTCTGTTCAACCTTTTGCATCTGACGACTGCCATCTCAGATTGACGTGCTGGAGCTCTTGTTGGAAAGCTTGATCAAATCTGACGAAGTCACGTTAGAGCTTCACTAGCGGATTTATCTGTTTGGACACTCAAAAATTTGGGCGCCTTTCTCCTTCAGGGGTGCCCATGTGCTCCAGACTTAGAAAATTTTTCATTAGATTTTATCTTCAGATTCAAACCTTCATTCTGTACCTTCAACTTTGATATGAATTCGCCAGAGGTTGGCCAGTCGGATGCCCTGACAAAGATATTCGTTGCGAAGCAGATTGAATTATGGAGAGATTGAGTATTTTAGCAAACCCTAACAGTTGGATTTGCCCTTTCAAAAAGCTAGGCGCCCTTCTTCACCAAGGGTGCCCAAAGTTCCCAGACTTAGTCAAATTTGGTGATTTTCATTTTTTTTCATTCTGACTTCTGTTTGGATCTTCCTTGTTTGATCTCGAATCCCGGACGACTGGATGATTTGATGACTGCGCCGTTGGATTCGTTGCGGAGCTGGAAGAAGACTGAGCAACTTTGACTAGAGGCTTAAACCCTAATTTCAACATTTAATGCCCTAAAAAGATGGGCGCCTATTTCCTCCAGGGGCGCCCATGGCAAGCAGTGTTAGAATTTTTTTCATAGTTTTCACCTTCTTTCCTCGTTCTCCATGCTTGCTCACCAACTCACCTTCTGTTCAACGCCTAAGTGTTGAGTGTGACTCTTGGCAGCTGACTGACCTCCATTGATGACCTCGGAGCTCCTGATATGCTTTTGAAAAGTAGAATAGACCCACTAGGGAAAAACTGATCTTTTTGAGATTCTGACTGCACTAGCCTGATATGGAAGTATTTTGAGCCAATCAAAATCAGTTCGGATCCGTTTCAAAAGAAACCTAGAAAAACCCAGAAAAGTTACTATTTTTAGGAAATTTCTAAAAATAGGAGTTTTCCTAAAAAGTAGGGATGAAAACAAGAGATTTGGGTTTTGTAGATTAGGTTGCCTTGAGCAGACCCAAATCGTCAGATTTTGGAAATTTTACGTTTTAACCCCTCATGCAAGACATGCACACCCAAATTTTGACCTTTTTGACAAATTTAACAAGACTTTTACTCATTTCTTCAAAATGTATAAGTGTAACAAAAAAAATAATTTTGGGGTACAACAGGTTTGTCCTTGTGATGATAGATTAAATGCTAGATTGCGACAATCTGAAGTATGATAAGATTATGAATGCCCCTTTGAAATATCACAGAGAGTCACTTGGGCCGCAATGAGATAAATCACTCAACCAGAAGTTGCTCTTCACCAGTACGCAGCGATCAATCAAGCCAGGATTAACAACAAGCTTCAGGGGAATAGACGATCATCATTTGTCGGGTAAAGAGATCGAGAGACCATACCAATCGCTAGGATTGAAGTACAGGCCCTTGGATAAGAATCGAGCGTTCTCTCTACAAGCGTCACCTCAACTTCAGAACATTTCAACAAACTCCTGTTCAACAGTTGTGCTCTGGGCCTTAACTCCTTGACCTGGCACTCTTCTTTCGACAATTACTTTTGACTCTTCCCTAAAGACTTTCGCTGATGGTATTGTTGCAAATAAATAATGAATTTTCTTTAATTGCTATATGATGCCATGTGCCAATGTTTTACCAATTCAATATAGCTCAAGCCCGATAGATATGCATTCAGATTTCTCGGATATAAATTCAATTCCTTAACATGGCAGCGGCTCCCGTTCTCATCATAAGTTGTGGTTGCTCATTTTCCACTATCTTCCAGAAGGTCGTTTTAAGCAAATTCTCCCTGAGTTCAATTCTTGTGTGCTCTCCTTCAGCTATGCGTAGCTTCAAGCTAAGGAACCCGATACTCTTAAGAACTCGCAATATATTTCCCATTCTTTGTGAAAAGCCAAACTCACACGATATCCACAGAATAAAAGTCGTCTCTCTCCTTTAGCCAATTCAAACCCGTGATTCGCTCCCGACTCCAAGAAATAAATAAGCGGCAGTTTAGAGAATCGTCCGACTCTTAATATTCATTAAAGATATGTATCCGTTTTCTCTTCAGAGTTTATTCCTGACACTTTCTTCACCATTGCAACCACATTGAACATTTATTTGTGCATCGAAAGCTTATTATAATCTCCATAAACTCCATATCAGCCATGTGGGGTGTTGCCGTTTAAATTCGCACCTCTGGAATGTGTATTTGAAACAGACAGCTATGCATAGATAAACTGCTCTTCAAATTAGGAGGGGAAGCTCCCTCTTGCTAATGGTGTTGAAAGAAAGTAAACTAAGAACTAAGTTGCCTATCTTTTTATTAGCTTAGAGCACAAGGTTTATTAAACACAAACGCCGTAGCTGAGATTTTCTGTTTTGGGAACTTCAACTACGACTAACTTAAACTAAAGATGTTTCTAATTTCTCGAGTAATAAGCAGAGCAAGAGAAACTAGAAATGGACGAGGTAGATTTCTGACAAAATACTTCAATAAACTCTCTCTCAACAAACATCTACACACTTCAATGCAAGTTGAAATCAAGATCATAAAAGTAGAACATAAATAACGGAAATCTGAGATTTTGGACCAAGGCAAAGGAGGCTCATGATTTTATTACTCAAATCTCTGGAACAAAACTCTTTTCTAACATGCCTGGAACAAGAAATTGCAGCTAAAGAGGCTTGCAATCTTGCTCTTACACACTAGAAACAGCAACCACACTAACTCCTTGTTGGCTAAAGAGGCTCAACAATTTGCTATCACAACACAATTGGACAATACTCGAATAACAAATAGAAGGCACAATAGGCTCAGCGTTTTGTTATCACAAGCACGGTTAAAGAAACTAATGAGCAAAGGATCTTATTTATAGAGAAGCAGAGGAGTAGGGAACCCTAAAATCTCCTTGCTTTCACAATCTAGGGCTTGCTCAACAAGCAAGCTTTATTACTAAATCTAGAAAGAAGATAACATCTAAAACCCTAGAAAGCAGAAAAAGCGGGAAACGCCAACTATTACATTCTATCTTCTTTCTCTTCTCAAAGAATGGATAAGAATTATTCCAAGAATAGAAAGAAAGCAGGAAAGAAAGCTTCTAGAAGAAAGCTGTTTTAAAGCTCGATCACATCCGCTAGAAAATTAGAAACTATGTCTCGGTTCGGTGCATCTATGCCCTCAATAGCAAAGTACCGTTTTCAAGAATATCTTCAGCATTTGCAATAGATCTCAGGAAATCTTCGACCTCATTGGCCGCTTTGTCGAACTTTGCTGACATCATCGAAATATGACCTATCCTTCCGCCAACTGGATTGCAACTGCGAACAACACTTTGGAATTGATCTTGCACTTCAAGCCCGACGTAGGAACCATCTTCAAGACTATATTGAGAAGGAATCTCTATGATAAACTCACTAATGAAAAGGAGAGCTTCAATCACCCTTTGTCTGTAGGTGATGAATTCTTTGGATATCCTTTCATAGGTTTTAACTTTGAAAACATGACGCTCTCTCCAAGCAAGGATTTGTCTCTTGTGTTCTTTTGAAACTGCTGAACCATAGGCTGTGTCTAAATCAGCAATGATGATCTCATGCCTTGGTCTTACTTCAGCCAGTGTTTGTTCAAACCCTTGGATGCCTTGACGTAGCTTATGAGCGTCTTCCCTTAACTGGAACATCCGTGCCAAGATCTCCCTTCCTCTGACAATGAAACTCTCGATCCACTCTTGAGTTTCTTTCCCACATATGACCAGCTGTCTTAACTGCTGATGATCAGTTGGTATCTCTAAAATCTGGGGCAGCAACTGGGTTGCTTGTGAAGATCCATGGACAAGGTTAGAAATGAAAAGCCTGAGCTGCTGATTTTCAGCCTTGAGGGCTGCCTTGTCTTCTCCATCCTTAAACACTCTTTCCTGAAGATTTTCCGACACAACTTTGGAAAGACTCACATCCGCATGCCTGGTATTTCTACCAAGATTAGCCTTGACCATGACGAAGTCATCCATATTCACTTCATCCCTGTTCTTGTCTTCTAGGGGCAATGCAGTCTTCATGATTATCTCATTATCAGGATTCCTATCAAAGTGAACTTGCTTCTTTGCCTTCTTCTTAGGAGGTTCCTAATAGATGTTATCGAGATCATCAACACTAACTTGATATGAAGGCCTTCTCCTAACCCTTCCTAAGGAGTTCTCAAGCCAAGACACGGTAGTATCTTTACTAACTTCCTTAGGAGGTGCAACTGTAACTTCCTCATCATCTTCAATATCAAGGTCAATGTGAATCGGTGAAGAACCTGTCAAAGGTACAGAAACATGTGTTGAAGGTGGCTCCTCTGCTTCATTCTGAGGTACAGGCTCATCAGGAGGAGCTTCTGAATCAACTGTAGGCTGCTTCTGATGACTATGCCTGAGAAGTCTAACCTTCTTATATTTTTATTTGATCTACTACCTTTGACGCCATCTTGAGACTGACTTTTGCCCTTCCCTTTTGACTGTGCTATGGAAGAAGAGGGAATTGTCCTTGGTGGCTCTGCTACTGGAATGGAGTTTTTCCTCTTAAGGATTAGGAAAACCTTGCTGTGCTCAAGGACTTGTCTTGTCCTCTCTTCAACTGAAAGTGACTCTTTATTAGCCCAGTTAACTTGTGGAAGGGGCTGATCTTCGATTCGCTTCTGAGAATACATCGGGAGAAGCACATCCTCATCATCATCTGATAACCCTTCTATGTCTTCATTCAAGCAGTCTTTCATCTGGTGGAGAGAGAGCGTGCTGTAACTACGCCTCCGCACCTCGAACTCATCTGTACAATTAGCCCAAAAATCTTCAAGGGCGGATATATGATCATAGTTCTTCTCAAGTCGGCCAGCGTAGACACCATGAGGATCAAATGATCGTCTCTCGTTGTAAGACTTGAGGCCGAGTTTACCTAACTCATCTCCCATTGTCTTGGCATGTGCAACAGTCCTGCATGTATAAACTCCCAACCCTACTGGAAACTGGAGGGAGGGTTTCCTTCTGTTCCTCAAGACTGTGTGGACATTGTGTGCTTGCCTCAAGAACTCCATGAAAACGACCTCTTCCGACGGGTACCTTGGTAACATGAGCTGGGCACCTGAATAGCCATAGACCCTGAGATAGGTGAAGGTGGGAAACTGTATGAACCAATCCGCCCACTCCGCCATCATTATCCTGGCAACTGAAGATATAAGAACATGTAACTCGTTGTCTAGGTCCCGCACTGTGTACATCAGAAAGGCCTCGTTCGCCCTTTTGTAGTGATGCAACGACTTTGTGAACTCCAACTGGGAATAGTAGTTATATATGTGCTGTACGCTCAATGATCCCTTGGTGTTCAACCCTCTGAATTGACCTTGATAGGCCACCAGGTAGACTAGGTAAGACACCATGTGGAATACATGAAATTGAAAATATTCTGTTATTTGCTGATGTAGGCAATCACTAATCAAGGTAGGCCAATCATAGAACTCGGTTTTCTTCATGATGTGGGGTATGGCGTAAAACATCCAAGGCTGAAACTTGGTGGCATCTTCTGAGCCAGTGACCCTGTTGAGCAAGGTAATGATGATAACAATTTCATCCTTAAACTCTCCTCGCCCGACATTCTTTGGCAAAGTCTTATGTTTTTCTTTCATCCACCTCTATGCAATCTTTTTACTGTATTTATCTTTGTGCATATTCCATATCCTTTCACATTCACCCTTTGAGAGAGTAACGCTTTCAGGCCATGGGGGAATGGAAAAACACTTCTTGATCATATCAGGCTTTAGACTGCAAATCAATCTGTCATCTGTTGACTGGATCTCCCTTGTAGCCGGGTTGTAATGCTTGATGCAAGCGATTACGAACTCAAGACTCTGAACTGATATAGGAATTGATGCTGCTGCGAGGAGTCCAAAATGTCCTAGGTTCCTGATTGAGGTGTTGCTTGCGTTCTCCAAGGCGTGTAGATCGAACACCGGCTTGATATGATGCAAGTCTGTCTCAGCTGTTTTGATGTAATCGTGATAGAGAACTGATCCAGTCTTGAAAACATTGGGAGTGTACTCCATTTCGGAAAACTTGAAGAACGACTATAAACTCGCCTAGGTGCAGACAAGTCTTGAGCAATTTCTATTTTTAGAATGCTGATTTTCTTGCTCGAACGGACAAATTTTTTGAAAATTATTCTGAGATATGGGTTTTGCTCAAAACTTCGTTGCAAGACAACCCAGATCGTCTGTTTTTGAAAATTTTGAATTTTGCCTGAAAAAGCAGCAAACCCTAATTTCTTCAAATTTTCATCGAAAAAGCTGGCACCTGGGTTTTGTTCAAAATATGATTAGAAACCGACCTAGTTGAATAGATTTGCAAAACCTTGACGGCTGATCGAAAAAGCAGCCAACCCTAGAATTTGAAATTTTCTTGAAAAAACTGTGATATGGGTTTTCTTCAGAAGACTGATTTGAGAGGACCCAGATGGTTGGAAACTGAATGCACACCCTAGAAATGCAACCACTTGTTTGCTGCAGTCTGGCTGCCTCTAAAGAAGGTTAAATACAGCTCCAATGATAGGCGTTTCAGCCTAGATGCCCACATGCCCTGCCTATAGGTGATAATACGGCTCCTAAAGAGAATGTACAGCCTCTCATAAACCCCACGTGGCCTCCAAATAGTCACCAACAGCAATGATAGATATCAGCAATTAAATATTTACATTGACTGCTTTTAAATAATCAGAAATTGTTTTCCAAACCCTTGAAAACTCTATAAATCTGCTAAATGTAATTCCCACGTGCTGAAGGAGAATGACACAATCTTCCAATAATGTTCTTCAATAATGAACACCTTTAATGATCTATAAATCTGCAATGAAACCCTTGTGAAACTCTAAAGATGATCACTTAATATTTGCATTGGTACTGTAGCGAACTATTCACGCGCACTGTAGCAACCACTGTAGCGCGGCACTATTCACGAGTACTGTTCATGTGGCACTGTAGCGCGGGTACTGTAGCGCGGCACTATTCACGCCACTGTAGCATCTAACAAAAATTCTGATCTGCAAGTAATAAATGATATAGTAGGGCTGGAGATACAATAGTCTGAGAAATAAGAATGAAGCTGGAAGTTGATCTCTTGTAAATTTAATATTTTTTTCTTCAAACCCTTACTTATTTTCCCCTGTAAGCACGAATGCAACTTCTGAACAAAGCTACCCTGTTAGCAAGCTTCAACTGATCTTTCACAACCTCAGTATGCTTGATTCTGAAGAGTTGACGTTCTCCAAAACCTAATTGCAGAAACCCTTGTTTCTCCAACTCCAAATGTTCTCAGAAAGAAAAGACAAATTCAAATGATCATCAATAATGAGTTCGATTTGTCTTGAAGAGAAATATATATCTTTTTCCTCAAAAGTTTGACCCTTTTCAAAAAATCAACTTAATTGCATTTAATAATATAATAATTCGCCCTTTTAGAGACTTAGGAAAATTATTAATAAATGGCGTCCATATTAAATGAGTAACAAATACTCATTTAATAATAATAATGCTCCTTTATTATAAAGTATTAAATACTTTATAATTTGCCATTAATAATTAATATTTTAATATTTCACTTAAAGTGACTTTATAATATAAAGTCATAATAATAATCATTTAATTATTATTAAATGCTCCGTAATTCTTTGTTTGCTCAACAAACTGTCAAACTGGGTCGAAACTGAGATGACCAACTGAACCAGGTGCCCTGCCAGAAATAGTAACCCCTGTCTGCCTGACTTACTATAAATAGTAAGTGTCTAAAAATCACTCTGTGAGAGTCTGCCAAGGCCCAAACCTGAATCAACGGCTGGAGTGATGTCTCGAAACTCTGGATAACTGCCATGGACAACCCTCAAATCAAAACTGTCAGCCTACGAGGGTCAAATGATAGGCTAATCCTTATGAACTCTGATGCTCGCAAAATGGGGACATTACAGTCTACTTCATATTTTATGTCTACTTTATCATGGTTTAATTTTGAGTCTACTTCTTATCTTGATTTTATGCACAACTAAATTGTTATTGTCAAGATTGGTTGGTTATTCGGTCAAAACAACATTTGATGGTCTATCTTTTTCTACAGTGGTAGCCTTGTAAATTAGTTTACTGGAAATAAATAATCCGTATTCGTAGCTAAATGGCTTGAATTTAATGCTAATTTAGGTTCTCTATCATATCATTGTTTTGCTTGATGAATATGACAATGCTATAGTTTCATTTTTTTAGAGTCTCATTACTGGAGGTGAAGAGGTGATGTTATGTGTAGGTCATCTTTGTCTTCATAACATTTTATCCTTCTCTCAAGTTGTAGTACAAAAACCCTTGGTTGCATGAAAACATCATTTGATGTTTATATGTAACCCAATATTGCACCAAGATGTCCAATCTTTGTGACATCAAATTCTTGGTCATTGTGATTTTGTATGCTTATTTTGATATTATGCATATATATCCTAAAATGTTTTTTGTGTCTATCTTCTACTTCTACTTTATATGAGTTAGTACGTTGACTAAATTTGAAGGTTTGGTTTAATAGCAAAGCTTTTGAATGTGACTTGTTATCCCGAATCTTTGAAAATGCATAATTCATGCCCATTTGACCCTATCTGTCATGAGAAATGCTTTCTCTTTTATCAATTGATTAGATTTTTATTTGGATGATATATTCTTTGAAGTTTCCTACTTGAAAGTTTCTTAGTGATAAAATACTTTTTTTCTTTTATCCTTCTGAGATGCAAACATCTTTATTGTTGTTGTTTTGATGTCTTACTAAGTTTTTGAAGGTTTCAGAGTTTGTTATGATAGTGCAGTATGTATGATTAAAACATTCTTTTGATATTAATAATAATTTGGAATGCAGTTTTGTTAGTA
This sequence comes from Sequoia sempervirens, assembly GCA_007258455.2. Taxonomy (NCBI): domain Eukaryota; kingdom Viridiplantae; phylum Streptophyta; class Pinopsida; order Cupressales; family Cupressaceae; genus Sequoia; species Sequoia sempervirens. The sequence goes on from VDFB02271358.1 coordinate 222,244,125, forward strand.
GCATTCTACCATCCTCTCACATCATACAACAAGACTAGAGGTTCACTCACATATCATTCAGTGAAATGTTTTATTGTTAACTTAGCAATAACACTATCAACTTCATACAAACTTACCAAATAATCGTCTACTAACAAAACTTACATGCTACATTGCATTTTGCTATTTTAGACAAACTTTTCATATGGACAATTCATGGGCTAAACTCTCTATTTTAGACAATTCATGGGCTAAACTCTCTATTTTATTTGCTCTCTATATCTCTATGCTATTGAAATGCCTTTAAATTTCAAAAACAAGTAGTTTTTGTCACTTTTTCAACATTTTTTAACATTTTTTTTAATCTGATTTTTCTCCATTTTTCCTCGTTTAAATCCTGATTTTTTCAGAAAATCTCAAACTTTTAGTTTGGCAATTTTTTCCCCAAAATATTTCTGCTGCTATGGATGAAACCATAGGTGGACCAATTCCTCTTTGGAGTAGAGGAACTAGCAATTTGTGAGAGTAGATGAATAACAAGTTGTTTTAGCTTTGGTGTGTCCTTCCCATGAAATTTCCACCATTCAATAGGGTTTTTTTGTGCAATGGTGGCTTTATCCATCCTACCCTTTGGTTTGCTGAATGCAAGGAATAATTCAGCCAACTCTAGGTGCATACCACTTGGGATTAAGAGCATAGGCAACCATATGAAGAGGGGTGTTCATTGTGTTCCACCTCTTTGTGACTATAAGCCTAATATGCTCCTCATAGAATTGCAATCTAGGATTCTTGTCATGAATTGCTTGCTTCATTTGATCAAGCATGCTATCAAAAGCCTCATAAATCTCTCCAAGGCTAGGAGAGTTTGTATCCGTATACATGATTACCCCCACAACAAGTGATATGATAAAGCAAATATATTTGCAACATTTAAAAATTATGACATTAACACTATTAAAATTAAAATTTGAAAATAAAAATTAAAACAAAGTAGAAACTCAAACATATTAATTTAAATTATTAAATAATTTTTTTAACCTGATATTGGACCACCAAGTGTCATTGCTTAAGCACCTTTTCTCTCACCACCTTCCCTTCTTTTTCCTTTGATTGAGCCCACTTTTTCCACTCTCCACAAACCACCATGGATTGTAGAGCATCTTGCACCTCCAACATCCTCTCTAGCAAAATAAAATAGCTAGCATATCTAGTCTCAACTGGTTTGAGGAATTATTTCTTTGAATAAGATCAAAATAGTGGAAGTGAATTGTGATGGTTACAAATGTGTCTCTAGCTTCGGCCAATGCTACCTTAACCAATCTATTTTGCCAATGTCTTTCAAAGCATTATTCAAAGCATGTACACATGGAGACAAAAAAATATGTTTGTAAACGCTCTCAACCATCAAACCAACTAACTTGCAAACATAAGCTGAATTTGTCAGAAGTTGCACAACATTAGAAAATCCAACCTCCTCTATGGCCTCCTTCAAAATGGCAAACTAGTAATCAACATCCTTATGTTTCCAAAAGCAATCAATAGTTCCTAGAAAGTATTAACCAGTAGGGCATGTATCAAGAATATTAATGAGTGGCTGATGTCAAATATCAATCCAACCATCCATGACAATGGAATAGCCAGTCCTCATCCATGTTTGTCTCATCTCCTTCATCAACATGTTCACCTTTGAATATTGTTTGTCAAGGAGGGAGGTACACAATCTATGTTCTCCAGGGGGAGCATAAGAGGGTCTAATGACCATTGCATCTCTCAACATAGCTTTGAAATAAGACCTTGCCAAATGAAATGGAACAACACGGGCATAAAATTTTTTGGCCATTGAACCATCAACTTGCTCGCATTTTTGCAAATTCATTAACCCTACCATTGTATTTTTTTCACCTATAGTAGAAGTGGCCTTCCTCTTCTCTCTATCACAACTCTCTCCAACTGACGCATTGGAATAGTCATACTGATCAATAGATTGCAATGTTTTGGATGACCATTTCCTATTGTGAGTAGTACTAGTAATTTTTTCCTCACTCCAACCAACCTTACCATTTCAACCTATTGTTCCTATGTTATATTTGCACAAACTCTAAGTCCATTTCCACTCTCACCCAATAGATGGTTTCTAACCCTACTATAGCTCCCATAGTAATTAGTTTCACAAATATGACATAGTCAATGCCTACTGCCCTTTGTATTTTTACCCTTAATTGATGATTAAATTGGTGGCAAATTAAAGCAAGGGTTTTTTGGTATTGAAAGGGCCTTTTGCAAATTTTTGAAAAGAGCGTGAACGGCATGCAAAATGGTCTTGTGGGGTTCCAATAGAACCTGTGTTTGGATTTCTAGAATGAGAAGAAAGGTCTATTCTACTTCATTTTCTTTACTGCCCTCATTCACTTTGTCATCATTGGCATTGTTGCTAGTGCTCATTTTGTGGTGTTTCTTTGTGATAAGAAACTGAAACCAAAACATTTTTAGAAGTTTAAAATTAAAACTAGTTACAAACTTACAAACCCTCTCTAACAAGCTAAACACTAAAAAAAAGAGAAAATAGCATATCTTAACATAGACGAATATTCTTTGAGTTTTTTCTCACTGTTAAGCTTCAATTTGGGCTTCAAATTTGCAATTGTTATTCAAGCTTGAAGCTTTGCTTTATGTAATGGGGAGGCATCGTCAATCTCACCCCTAAAACCCCCTTTCTAGGTCCCTACAACAACAACCTAGAAGCAGTAAAATAATGGCGCTAGGCACAACATTCAGTAGTAGAAGTATGTGCAACACTTTACTTATGTGGTTTGTCTTTTTTTTTGCTATTTTAGGGTGTATAAGGGGCATGGGAGGGTTTGTGGGGCCCTTTTACAACCTAATAGGATACAATATAATATAATTTTATTTCTGAAAAAATCAATTCCCTTTGTTTATATGTTGTGAGGGACACCTGGCCGTCCTTGAGATGGTCGGTGGACTCCTAAGAAGTCCCTGGCTGTCCCAAACATCCCTTTTGCATTCTTGGATGTCCTTGATTTCAAGGATGCGTTCTGAGACACTTTTGAAATTTTGTAGGTAGGGGGATGACAAGGGGACATCCCCTAACATCTTGCCGTCCTCGAAATGCCTCAAGGGTTTTAGGCTTGGGGGCATGCCCCTGTGTAACATGGGTTAGAAGTAGAGCAAATGCCCTTTCATAGTGTTGATGTTGATGTTTATATTTAGCTTCAGTTGTATTCTTCCAGCACATTATTTGTTCTTGATTGAATAAATTAAATAATAGCTTGAGAGCTATTTAATTTATAGAGCTCATATTCTTAATTAGCACGAGTTTATATATGTGCCGACTTTCTTCTCATTGGTTGCGTCCAAATGAAAAGGCATTATTGGAGGCCGACTTGAAGACTTGTGAAGAAGCACATGTTTCTATGAGATGCCGACCTCTTGTTATTGTATTTTATAATATCTCTATGACAACCGACTTTGTTCTTGAAGAGTTGCGTCTCTTCTATCATTTGATATATATATGACTTCATTTGTTCACAAATGACCATCCATTCATTCTCACTTCAGTTCATTCTCATACAGTTCAAAGTTCATCATATGCGTATCCATCATAGTTGCCGGGAGATGCATCCCCCCCCCCCCCTTGAGACGCGTCTTGGAGACGGAGACGCGTCTCCGACACTGCACCAGCACCCGGAGACTCCATTTCGAGTTTGGAGACTTTCAAAACGTTTCCTACCGTCTCCCACGTCTCTGAACCCTAAAAATCGCGTCTCCCGCGTCTCCCGTCATAAATCGCGCGTCTAAGGCACAAAAAGTTAATAATTTTTAAAAATACTTATGCAAAAGAAAGGTCGATGGCACTGGGGACGTTACTTTAGCAGGTGACTGAGGAAGAGGGTGACGACAGATAAAATCATACAACTTTGAAGCATTGACATTTGACAATCGTCCATCTGAACTTGAAGAGTGCGTATCAACTCACTGACTCAGGTATGTTTTCTTTAATAGTCTAAGACTCGAATGGCAAGGTTTTGCGTTTTTTTATTATTTAATATTAGTGATTACTGATTAATACTACGGTTTACCGATTACGTATCTCCACAAGGGCATTGCCCCCGTTAAAATCGTGGAATATTGAGAGTATTCCACGATTTTAATATGGGCATTGCCCTTGTGGAGATTACTGGCGATGTCGATCACCAATAATGATGTAAACAAATATCATTAGCACTATTCTTGTCAATGGATTGCACCCATCTTCTCATATTCACAAGGAATTGTCTTACTCTTTATCAAAGAAATCCTCATAATTCTTAGATTCTGTATTTGTTTACTCTGTTGGTACTGGACTTCACTTGAACTCAAAATGAGGCTCTCAATGTTATTATTCACCAGTAATCTCCACAAGGGCATTGCCCCTGTTTAAAATCGTGGCTATATGCCACGATTTTAAACAGGGGCAATGCCCTTGTGGAGATTACTGGTGATGCTAAATAAATTTATAAAACAATCTGAAAAGTTGAAAACTCAAAACTCAAAGAGTCAAAACTGTTGTTCAAATTTCAATGTTCAGTCATTGTCCAATGTCCATTGATGGTTGGTAATAGTTGCAGACCCCGAATTCTTATTTCAATCTGACCTAGTTGCTTCCTTGCATTTGGAGTATCATGAGTCTAAGGTTCATGTCACAGTCAGATCCAAGCGAGCGAATTATGATTATTGATTAATAAAGACTTTGCATTTGCCAATTTTTATAGCCTTCAGGTCCTTTAGGAGTATGCTAAGTTAACTGTTGCTATTCAATGTGTTCAACTGTTCATAGATAGGCTGATCTGTACCATTTTAGTTTTTAATTTTTAAAATTTTATGGCCTTCCTGATTGGCTGATTTATTTTGTTTTTTTTTTGTGTAGAATTTGAATCATTGAATCAAGAATGTTGAGTGGGGGAAACAAACAAGGCTTGTATCCGTTGTGGAAGTATGTTGATCGTGTTAAGGGGCCGAAGGGTTCAGGTGGAACATCCACGATCTCATGCAAGTTATGCCCAATGTCATGGCAAGGTACTTACACGAGGGTGAGGGCTCATTTTCTTCACATACCTGGAAAAGGTGTTGATCCTTGTATAAATGAGGTGGAACGATATGAGGCTGTGAGGGATGAAGAAAGGGCTAATGGTAAAGTTTCTAATATGAGCTCTCACACTTCAACAAACACGGCTGCAAATCAAAATCAGAATATCAATAGAGAGGTAGAGGTGGATGTGTCTTCAAGAGATGTAGCAGCAAAAAGTTCTCACAAGAGGCCACACATTGGTAGCTCAAACCCCATTGACAGATTATTTGATGTGCAAGGTCGAGAAGCGGTTGATGCAGCAATTGCACGCTTCTTTTATGCCAATGGAATACCATTTAATGTTGCTCGATCACCTTTCTATACAGAGATGGTCTAAGCAATCAGCAATGCACCATCTGGATATAGACCACCTATGTATGAAAAGCTTCGCACTACTCTAATTGATAAGGAAAAAATTTGATTAGAGCAACAAACTACACCATTGAAAAGAGTGTGGGTTTCAGAAGGATGCAACATTGTGATGGATGGGTGGACGGATACTAGAAACCGTCCACTACTTAATATCATGGTAACATGCAGCAAAGGGCCTTAGTTTTTGAAGGCATTGGATTGTTCGGGGCATGAAAAAAATGCAGAATATCTTTATAACCAGCTATGTGACGGCATTGAGGAGGTAGGGGCATCACATGTAGTCCAAGTTGTTACAGATGCTGCCCCTGTTTGTAAAGCAGCAGGCATGTTGGTGCAAAAGAAATACAAGCATATATTTTGGACACCATGTTGTGTGCATTCGTTGAATAATGCACTCAAAGATATTGGCAAGTTTGAGTGGATTTCAGCTCTCATAGAAAAGGGCAGAAAAATTCAAATGTTTATATGCAACCATCACCAAACACAAGCTATTTATCGAAAATTTGCCAAGGTGGAGCTTCTCAAACCAGCTGATACAAGGTTTGCTTCTTATTTTATTCTTCTTCACCGTCTTTGTGAAGTGAAAGGTGCTTTGTGTTCCACGGTTGTTAGTGATGCATGGGCAGCTTGGAGGCAATCTACATCAAATGATGCAGTTGAGGTGAGAGGTATGATCCTTGATGACCGTTTTTGGGCTGATGTTAAATTTGTTGTGGACTTTATTCAGCCCATATGTGAGGTGATCAAATTTGCAGATTCAGACAAGCCATGTTTGGGGGAAATTTATGAAGAAATAGATTCCATGTGCGAAAGAATTAAGCAAATAACAGATGCAAAAGATCCTTCACTATATCCTTTGATAGAAGATAAGTTACATGGAAGATGGAACAAACTTAACACACCTCTTCATTGTGCTGCCTATGCCTTAAATCCTAAATGGCATAATATAGAAGAGACCAATAAGAGGGCTCCATATGAGGATAGAGAGGTAATGAAGGGGTTTTGGGCTGCAATAAAAAAGATATATGGCCGAGGTGAGGAAGCATCAATTATAAGGAGTCAATGGAATAAGTTTTCACGTGGGCATGGTGACTTTTCTTCTGTGGAAGCTTTATATGATATGCGAGCAAAGAAAGACCCTATAGAGTGGTGGTGGAACCATGGAGGTGAAACACCTGAATTGCAATCATTTGCAATAAGATTACTCTCACAAGTAGCTAGCTCTTCATCTTGTGAGAGAAATTGGAGTACTTATGGTTTTATTCATTCACTAAAGAGGAACTGATTGGGGTCAAAGAAAGTAGAGAACCTGGTGTACATTCATAGTTCAGAGCTGAGGACCTTGACATGGATGATATTGATGTGGTGTAGATGATATGAGATATGATATTAGATAGATTTCTGATTTTTGTTTTTTGTTTGCATATTAGCCAATCGAACTATCAATATTTCTGAATTTCAATATGTAATCGAATATGTAATGTCACATGTGAACTTAGAAGTTGGAACTATGATTATGAAATTTGAAGTATGAACTCTTTGACTCTTAGTCTCTTTGACACAATGTGACAATGGCATTTGGATTTGAATTTTCAATTTTGTGTATTTAAACTTTAAATTTATGTTCATTCTTAAACTTTACTACTGCTATTGTTTTGAAAGTTCAATGTCATTATATTTTCAGATTTTCTATATATTATTAATTTATATATAAAAAAAAAAAATGGCATCTCCAAGTACCTCGTCTCCTATTTTCAAAATAATGCCGTACCGGTACCAATTCCAGTCTCCCGTACCAGTACCAATACCAGTCTCGCGACAACTATGGTATCCATTCAAGAGCGATCTGAGATTTATATAGAAGGCTAAGATAATCATTAGAGAGTTGTATTCATTCAGTCTGTATTCGCATTAGTCTGTGATGCTGTGTACTGGCCTTTTGAGTGGCCTATTGTATATGTATCATTCATTTTGAAGACTCAATAATATAAGAGATATTATTCGCTGGGTTTTTCTCCCTCAAGAGGAGGGTTTTCCCAGGGTATCTGCTGTGTTTTGTGTCAAGTTTTGAATTAATTTCTGTGCATGTTAATCTGATCACTAAATTTAACAGTTGACACCTAACTTTGTAGTGCCTAAATTTGCTTGGTCCCCAACCCCTTTGTGCTTTTGGCCTCATTTTCCAATCACTTATAATTGATTTGAGATAATTCCTAATGAGTCTCCTTTGGTCAAGTTTGCACAAGTATTGTTACTTTTCATCCTCCATATCCCTATCAATTGTTGGAAGTTGCTAAAAATCCAAAAGAGTCTAAATTTGGGAGTGTTTTCATCATTCTCTGCTATTGTGGACTTTCCATGGACTATTGCACATTTCCTGCTCATCCAGTATCTAGCCCTCCTTTTCATCCTCCATATCCCCATGGATTGTTGGAGGTTGCTAAAAATCCAAACAAGTCCAAGTTTAGGAGTGTTTTCATCATTTTTTGTTATGCACTTTCTATGAACTATCGGGCATTTATTGCTTGTCCAGTATCTAGTTCTAGTATCCAATCTCGTGTGAAAGTCCCACAAAGCCCATTGCTCCTTTCCTTCCTTTCACTTCCCTTTGTTCCACCTGTTTGCACGGTCTTTATGTGGATCCAAACATTTCTTCCACCTCTGGTCCTCCCCTTTTTTCTCACAAAATTCTATAAGGCTTTCCTTCTTTCTATTTTCCCTCTTTTCCATTATTTATGAGAACTTGTTTGGGATTTGGATGTTTGTTGCTCATCCCACCCTCTTCTCTACTTTCATTCCCAATCCCTACAAACTTTTGATCTCTTTGTCTCTCCCAGTCCCTGCCTTGTAGGCTTTTGATGCTCATCCAGACATTTGGGCCCTTGTTCCAATATCCTGCCCCAACATCCACTTTCACATTGAGTTCTTGTGAAGGGTCCACATGCCTTTTTTCCTTTGATTTCTTCTTGTGTGGAGTTCCACTCGACTTCTAGACATCCAATCCTCCACTTGGGCATCTCGTCTTGATGTCTAGTTCTGCATCCTTTCTTTGCAATTCATTAGCTTCATTAATTCCTTTTGCCCCTTTTGTGGAGTTTCATTGCACTTCAAAATTTCCATTCCTCAATCCTGTTTTGACCTCTAGTCTTGACCTGAAACTTTGTATGTGTCTATTTCTCACATCTTGTTCCATTTCCAACTTCTATATTTTCTTCATATCACTTCTTCCACTCCCTTGAACCTCCCAGGATACCATTAATACCATATTTGACCATTGCAACAACTAGTCAGGACTCTCCGCAAAAGCCATTGCTTATTCTAAGGGCATGGATTCAAATGTACATTCAACGATGAAGGATGAGGGCAACCATGCTACCATTAATGCAATTGTTGAAGCTTAGATATTGATGGTCCTCATGTCGAATCTACATCATCCATCTTTTGAATTCCATGGGATTGCACATGCATTGCAATCCATTATCGAGACATTTGGTTCTCAGTCGAATTCTCGCATGCGACAAAGGGACAAGACCAAATGTTATGAATATCAATTTACTTCTCATTCCAATGGTTGGTCATTTTCTATCTTCTAGGAGAGTAGGTCATTTTGCGTTTCCACATGATTGCAAGTGCAAAGGAGCTTCTAGGGTTTTAACTCTTGCATGTCCAATCACCATTAGAGCAACATTTGTTGTAAATCACAAGGAAGTTAATATTGTAAACGATATATGTAATTGAATGTCTCCATGAATCCATTTGTAGATCTCCAAGGAAACTCTATCTTAGGGTTTCCTCTTGCCACATGTGCTATTATGAATGTAATAGATATTTGATGAATGTTGCAACATTCTATGACATTGCAAAGTTTGTAATGGTCATTTATATATTGCATATGAATTTTTGCAATCTAGGGATGGATTACTAAGTATGATTAGTTGTTTGATATCATTATTTGTGGTGTATGTGTTTACACAATTCATAGCCCTTTTGATTTTTTAATGTTGTATCTCATGGTGTGCTATGACTCTAACCCAATGGATTAGGCACCGGTCTTGGAAGTGATGATCCACCCTATGCTTAAAACAAAAACATCATTCACTCATAGTTTGGGAGTAGAACATTAGTTTGTATGCATCTCATGACTCAATATTGCAACCAAGGAAAACATTTGTAGTGAACCTTAAGAGATCTTATCATAGAGAGTCATGTTGTGCATACCCATATCTTGCTGTTATGTAGTGATGTGCTTATCAGCTTAATAGAGGTTATGGTAGTAGGTTAGTTGTTGGCCTAGTGATAACTTTTGGGGTCAGGTGTACACTAGGTGCTATGCAACAGTTTAGTCATTTGTCTATCTTTAGTAGTGTTTAATCCTATTCAAGATACCTCTAGGGAAGCCCCTTGGGTCTAGTAGGGCTTGAAGTCGAAGAAGGTCATCCACTTTAGCAAATTGGTCCAAAGTTGCCTTGCTTGATTATAAGTTTGAAGGCTTTGCCCCGAGTTTGACACCCTTGGTGTTCAATAAGAAGCCTACATTTAGGGATTTGGGACCTACAACTCTAAGAACCAACACATAGTAAGAAACATAGTAGGAAATCTTGGACTTGGCATGGACTTAGCATCACAAAATTTGGACTCGGCAAAATATTGTATAAAAAAATACGTAATTATACAAAAAATAGAAATTAATGCACAAGAAGCACAAAGAATGAATTTAGAGAAGGGGTAAGTCTTTTTGGATCTAGTAGCATTACTTGGAATCAAGAATGACTTGGCAAACCCAAAGCATAAATGGAATTCAATTGATTGGGATTTTATCAAGAGACTACAAATTAATGAAAAATTCATAAAAATAGGGAGAAAAATGTCGGTTTTGTTATTTCAAGGCAAATAAAGGGAAAAATCTGCTTTTCATTTTGGCATAGCCTAATACAATTTTTATGTTTTGCTTTTGAAATCCAAAGTGGGGGTTTCATGGGGCAGCCCAAAGTGGGGTTCAAGGGTAGTGCCCCTAGTGCGCACCTTGCACAATATAGAGTGGGGTTGAGTAGCAAAGGCTACCAATGAACCCTTGCCCCTAGGCCCAAATTAAGGTCTTCAAGACTATAGGGACCTTCATGGTGCACACATTCCATTTTTCATAATTTTATCGCTCTTAACCACCCATCAATAATTCTTTTCAAATTGCACTTCCAATTAGCCAATAAAATGCACTAGTTGAAGATAAAAATGTAGAAATGCGTGCTCCCCTTGCAAAAAATCATTGAGTCCAATTATAAAACTTGGTGAGTTTCATTGACAAACTCTTGAGTAATCCGACAATACTCTACTTGTGAGTGCTTGTTGAGTTACTTGCTAGTTGAAAAAATTCATGAGTTCTTGAAGACCATTAGGAACTCACCAAGATTTTCTACTATACTAAGAAGCGAGAATTAAGTCAAATAGGAGCCAGTGATTGACAATAGTTAGTAGCATGAACACACACATTATCACAAGATTTGTAGGACAAACCCACCACAGGGATAGAATATAGGAATGATCATAGGACCTTGAAAATAATAAGAGGGTAATTGGCAAAAGGCTAAAATGGTTGGTGTCCCCAATGGGAAAGCTAGATTGGATTTTGAAAAATTCCTGATGTTTTGGTCACTTGCTATAGTAAAGGAGTGTGGATTGGCGATATCTCATTGTGTGTTGAGCCACAAATTAATTTTAGTAAGGGTCAATGTTTATAAAAAGAGGAAAATCTAGCAATTCTTTTGAGCAATTGACATTGGGTAATATTAGATCTACATTCTTGTAGAATTTATAAATTGTAGGAGTTCATTGAAAGAGAATTTGACTTGTGAGCCTCCCTTAGTGCAATATTTTGTTGGATAGGAAAATTAAGGGTTTTGAAGGAACATCCATTTAGGTACATTATATTTAGATCTGATTACATTTTGAATTCTTTGCGAAAAATAGTCATTGAGCCATTTTTAATACTTACCATTATGAGTGACTAAAATGTGTCTTAGTGTCATTGGGCCAATATTTTGCCTATTTGTGCCAATTTTGATTAGTCCACATAGTGTACATAAGTGCATTGGACTAACAATATGCCCATTGGATTGTCATTTGGTATTTTATACCTAATTTTCCAAAGGGCATAACTTTGTCATATTGACTCTTTGATCCAATTTTTGAGCAGTTTGAAAGCTCTTTTCAAATTCTTAGTAGTGGTATACTATTTACAACATTTGCAACCTACATCTCTGGTCTTATTTTCTCTCAAGATGTAGATGGTTCTGACCTTTTGTTGATGAGGCACAATTATTAGCCATTTATATCATCTATAGTGATAACTTTGAGGTCTAAGGGTATATTGTGAATTGCTTGTGGGACCAAAAAGATTCCCTCTACCAAGGAAGATAAGGATGCATTCCACAACAATGTAGATCAAGCTACTAGTATTATATTGATGCCCATTTCACTTGATCTTCATTCTTACCTCAAAGACAATGATTCCTTGAATGATATATTATTATTTAGAGGTGTTCAAAAATGATATTGTTTAATCTAGAAAAATGATCGATAGTTGGGGAAATCTCAATTTAGATATTTTAGAGATGTTTGTCAAGTATTGTGTGCATACTTTCACTACTTTTGCTATTCGCAATCCTCAAAATATTATTATTGATGAGCATGCTTATGGTGGTAATAATTATGATGGTATTGCATTGAGGATCAATTTATGGTGAAGGGATCAATGTCTTTTAATTGTCTCTTAGAATACTGGCAAAGGGGGGAAGAAGAAGATATGTTTCTATTTTGGCAAAGCAAGGCATTATTTGACTAAGTGCTTTAGAAAGCAAAGAGATGAGAACGGGACACTATAAGTGTTATTGCTTATCATAAAGAAGGGTCATTGTGGGATCTGATCATCACTTGGAGGACATAGGAGGCATTGTTGGCCTCAATGCATGACATAGAGTATGATAAGTTCTTGAAGAGATGATGATCATTAGAGATGTGGTACAATTTGGCCTTATTTGTGGTGGGCATACATGGGGCCATTTGGTCCCCATCATTGATAGTCTCCTTTACTATGGAAGGTCGTGGGTGCCTGTTTTTAAAAACTTGGCAAGTACTTGCTGAACTCGGAAGTACTTGAGAGTTTTTGTAGTAGATGAGTAACTTGTGCATGATTCATGAAGCGAATCTGCTGCAGAAACCTGGGAGTATTGCACTAATTATTTGTCAAGTCTTTGTAGAGACTTGCTCAGACTTGTTGAGTGTAAGAAGAGAACTTGGCTGCCGCACAAGATTCTGCATCCCCCTTTTTTTGGTCAATTATTGTCCTTTTTGTCTTAAGCAATTTGGATCTCAGCAGTGTCAGTTTTGCGAGGTGATTGGAAGGAGTTAATTGACAGTTAGTTAAAACTTAAAAGTGATAATATTCTGAAAAATGGTTTCTGCCCTTAGAATTTTCTTTGGTTTTAAAAAGCACAGAATATATTTTTTGGGTCTGAATGCGGTAGGAGATAAATTTTTTCCCCCTTTATTTGGCTTTAAATAACAAAAACAACATTTTTCCCGATTTTTATGAATATTTCAGCATTTTTTTTTCTCGATTAAATTCTATGTAATCAATTTCCATATGTACTTTTGATTTGCCATGTCTGAGTAATGCTACTATTATCAAAATAGACTCGTGTGTTCTCTAAAATCGTTCTTTATGCATTTCATGGATTATTTATATTTATTTTGATAAGTTACAAATTTGCCTTCAAATTTGCTTGGATTTTGGGTTGGCCCACCTGTGGATCTGCACAAGCATGTGGATAATACACTGGATTTGTCTTGGACGAACCTGATGGAACCTGACTAAATCCATAACAAGCCTGCGTGCAAAAATGAAGTTTTTTATATTTTTTAATGAAAAAATCTGATTTTTGTTGCTAACGTGGGTTTAAATCTTTAGAAATTTGTGTTACCTCAAGCATGTGGATAATACACTGGATTTGTCTTGGACAAACCTGATGGAACCTGACTAAATCCATAACAAACCTGCATGCAAAATTGGAGTTTCTATAATTTTTAATGAAAAAATCTGATTTTTGTTGCTAACGTGGGGGTTTAAATCTTTAGAAATTTGTATTACTGCTGTTCACTCAATGTTTACTGTTGGCAGGGCATTGTTGTGGCCATGTTTATTTTTTCGATCTTTGATTCAGTGGAGTATATTAATAGGGCGATGACTATTTTGCGTCCAAGAGGCCAATTTCCAGATCACTTAACATGGTTTCTGGGAAACAGGCTCTAAAACACCCAACAAACAAGGCATGTGATAGTTCATGGTGCTGATGTTATTCCCCCATTTATTCTTTGCCACTCTCACCCTTTACAAAATCCAGTCTTCTACAATTATTCTCCACTCCTATTTAACCGCGCTCTCTTATCCTTAGTTCAAGTACCCCTCAAACCTTCTTCCTTGCATGCCCACTAGGTACCTTATAAATGTAAAAATTTCACCTATATCAGAAGTCAAATTTTCATGAACTTTGTACAAAATTCTTTAGGCTCTTGCAAAATGTTTCATGGTCAATTTTAAAGCCTTCCTAGATGACTAGTCAATTTTTATGTCATGTGGTGATTTTGCTGATTAAATTATTAGACTATGTTTTGTGGTATTCTGAACTTAATTCCTGTTCTTATTCTGCAAATATGTTTATGACTTTTATATGTTTTTCTATGGCTGAACTCAAAACAAACTCAACACCAATTTTTTTTTGGCTGTATATGTGAACCAAACCCCCAAACCTATACCCAAACTGGTAGCTTAGTTATTTTGTGTATTAATGTAATTTATTTTATTTGCTTAAATTTTTGTTGAGTCCAAATCAAACTCTTGAGCTCCCAAGTTTAGTGAATCTAAGTTTTTGAACTATCGTGTGTGTCTATGCCACCCAAGAAGTCAGGTTTTCTTTTTATTTCATCTGATTTTTGAGTGTTGGCCTGGGAGAATGTTGGAGATCATTTAGAAAAAGAAGTCTTGATGTTGGATGCCATATCTTCATATTTCAAGTATTTTTCAACAGTGCCAATGCAAATTTTTGATGGTTTTGGTTGGTTAATTGTTCTTTCCGCAGACACGAAATGTTGATAGAGAGCAAAACTTGGGTCAGCTTCCACTTTTTTTGTCAGATTTGTTAAACAGAATCTCTTCTCTTCCAGAGGTTAATCAGGCAGAGAATTATCTGCCACTTGATCAGTTAACGGTATGTGGTCTGAAATTACAGCAATATTGTGACACATTCTTTTGTTATGCTCAAAAAATAATGAATTCGAGATGATTGTGATTTTTTAGTCTATTGGCTTTTTATTTAGTTTTGATGTTGGAATATTTTATTATAATTTTACAACATGAAACCCCCATCCCTTAAATTGGAATGTGAGGGATTTAGTCTACTGCATATGTCACAATCAGTTTACTTGATGCCAGCCAATCACCTAAGTATGTAAAATTTAAAGTAATTAAGTCAAGATTCATGTTTGAACTCAACCTCTGTACTCGGCCTTGTCTCTGAATGTTGATTTATTATTTACACTTATATTTTTCAATTCTGGTGTACTCTAAGAATTGCTTCATTGTTTAATGTCACAAGTCTTGTGGAAAACATTTGGTTTATTACACTTGGGGGTTTATCTCCACTGTCCACTACTGTAAGTATTCATTTCTTGGAATTTATATTTGTATTACTGAATTTAGAAAACTTCCTATTATTAGAGACAGAGAAAACAAGAAGGATGCTGTTACAGCCCCGCTTTTCAGTGTCAATAAACATCAATTAACTTGCTAGACCCTCTTGTGTTTTGTTTTTGAGCTAATAAATCAAAGTCTAATAAATAACAAAGAGTCAAAATACATCAAGTTCAAAATCATAAGGGGTTTAATATAACTATATTAAAACAGATCAGAAGGCTACACACCATAGCCTAATAAAAGGACATAATAACAAATAATATAGGGCATTTCAAAAAGTCAGAGGTAAATTGTGTAGTCAGTAAATAAATAAATAAATTTGTAATCAGCAAAAAGTAATTAATATATGTTGTAATCGGGAATTAGTCCCTGACAGTTGGATAGTTGTGCTGGGTAGTTGCCAACGGTTGGTGCCCTCAACCAACATTGGCCAACTATATATTTCACATTTCATTTTTAGTCGGGGACGGCACACATGGTCTATGATGTACTTACTGCATATTTGAGGAATGAAGAATACATTACCTAATCTGTGCATGTACATTGTTGAATAATTGATATGTTTATTACTGTTGTTATATATTCTTGTTTACTCTGTATTAATCGGCCAGTTAGCATAAGCGAGTAAACAAATTGAAAATGATAGGAAATAGAGTGATGATATACCTATTCAAGTTTCAACCTAAAAGTCACAGGGGTTTGAAATTTGAATATTCTTTTGGACTTTAGAGACCTATAAGAACATGCTTAAGGATTTTGGAGGGGATGTTCAGGGTATATTTTCAATGATGAATAAGATTCTATCAGATGCCTTATCTATGATATCTTGGAGATTGCTTGGACTGTACATGCATATTCTAGCAGAAGAGTAGGTTATTTTAAGGGAAAATCAGGCTTGATATGTCACTTGTTTATATAGCCCTTGTTCTATTGGAAACTGGTAAAGATTTAGTTGCAGCCTTGCAGAAGTTGGTATCAGCTTTAATATTTTATATTTATGTATTAGAGTCAATCCACTTAAATGCACAGGATTTTTTGGGTGTCTTTTCTTTTCAGGGCGTGAGTTTTAAAATTGGCATGTGACAGGTTTCTGTATAAATATTTGAATATTCCTTCATGGATGTAACCAGTCTAAGTGCAAATAAGCAGGCAGCTGTTTAAGAAGGGAACCCAGTAAGGGAGGAGTACTTGTGTATGTTTCAGGAGATTAATCTTTGTGTTAGTCTCATAGGGAAATACACTTTAGCTGGTGGTTGGCTTTAATGCATTTTTACCATGGTTGCCAATTGCAACTGTAATGAAACATAGGCATATTACACATTTTTGAGATTTCCTCGTAGCTTGCCTCTAGTTCTAGTTTTGCCATAGCTTTTCCTGAGAGTTTTAAATTTCACATGGTGGTCCATCTGTTAGTCTAGTCATATATTGTTGGAAAGCTTGTGAAGTTTATAATGCAAGTGTATATTTCATCTAATGTCAGTAAAGTTCTTGGGCCACAAAACACACTCTCAATCTAGCACTGACAATAGGTTAGTTCCCATTACTAAGATGATTTAAAAAATAAATTGTATTTGGTGTTTCCCTTGGGATCAACATTGTTTCAAAGGATTTAAGGACAAACATTTCTATTTTACTGTCTTAAAAGTATAAGCATCTTACAGAACTTGTAAACATCAAACTAATCAAATCAAAATGATTTAAGTGGATCAGTGGATTGTGCTATAGAAAGAAAAACTTTGCTATTTAATAAAAGTACATGATTGGATATGAAATGTGAGTAATTTTATAAGCAACTTACTCTTGGATATTATAAGTAAGTTGCATTGATTGAAATATTTTTTAATTGTTAGCAAATTTTAACTAGATCTCTTGCAACATCAGTTTGAATGGAACAATCATTCGGTCATCTTGTAGTTCATTGTTTCGGCTTAAATTTTTAATGTTGTGTTTATCATTTTTCTTGTGAGAATTCATTGTTTGAGCTGATTATTGTAGTTGTCGTCTACCTAAATTGAAACAATTTATTGTCTATGTTTGATTTTATCTTTTGCATATCTTTGATTCTCTATACAATTTCATGGTTAGACCCATAGTTGACATATTCATACTTATGTCCCAAATCATTCATTGAATGTTTCATTAACAGTGAACTTGTTTACCTGATTTTATTCTTTACTTAGATGTTTCGTCTAGTTTGTGTGCAAAATTCAAAATTAGCTTCCTTATTTACTTTGTGCATATAGTTATTAATCAAAACTTACTTGCATTAAATATACTCATTTGGTTGAATTTGTGCAGGTAAATGAATACCCTCCTGGAGTTGGTTTGTCTCCACATATAGACACACATTCTGCATTTGAAGGATGCATAATTTCTCTTTCATTGGCCGGCTCTTGCACAATGGAGTTTAGAAAGTACACAAGTGGAGGTTGGCTTTCTTCTAAAGAAAATGATGCTGATCATGGACAACTAGATGTTGATATGAGTCATACAGAAGATAATGTTGGCAATCAAGGTTCCAGAAAATGTCCAAAGTTTGAGAGGATGGTCCTTTTCCTTCCTCCAAGGTCTCTACTTCTTTTGTCTGAGGAGGCACGCTATGCATGGCACCACTATATACCTCATCATAAGGTATTGCAAATTTCTTGTAATATATATTCTTTTGAGAGCGTATCTATCAATTTTTTCATTTTTGTTGCATATTGATTCCATTGATTGGAGTATAATATTTAGAGTAACAGATAGTGTGATTTATTAAGGTTCAACAAAAACATGCTTGGTGGAGATATATAGGTCCTATTTTTAACCAGATTTATACTTGTTGCCATTGCATAACAGGTGAAAAGGTCCATGGCCTTTTGCTGCTATGATACCATTCATTTTATTAGTTGATGTACAGAAATATGTGTCATCGTCAACCGAGCAAGCTTACTTAAACATTTGAAGAAACTAGGCATTTCATCAACTAATCAACAACATGCCAATAAATCAAGTGCATCATAATGAACAATTCCCAGACCAATAAATGATCAATCTAGGATATCCCTGTCTCCATCTCCAAAAGGTAAGCACATATCGGAAGCAACTATTACCCAAATAGTTTCTTGAGTTAGGCTGAAGGGAAGTTAGCACTAGCGTTGAATTCATGTCAATCAAATGGAATGAATGTTAAGAACTAAATGCTCAGTTGAAGGAAATTGAGTTTTTTAGAGTAATAAACATCCCTTTTGGGGAATTCCTAGTTGGGAGTTTCCTTTGCAAATTTTCAGAGAAAAGGAAGTTCCTAATGTAGATCTCTATTTGAAATGAATCCTCAATGTGGTGAGTGTCTTTTTTAAGTAGTCTTTGAAGGGAATTTCGGAGCTGCTACCACAAAGTTGGAGCTATTAGTTAATTCATCCAATTCCCCAGGGAATGGTGAGAAGTGAGAACGAATATCATACCTGTCAAGGATTGCCATGGTAAGTTTTTGCAGTAGACTTACTTTGATGAACACCTTTGGATTCATTAGGAATTCTCATTTATCATTTACGTGTCATCCTTGAGCAGGGTTACACTACAGGTTAGCTATATCACTAGAAGTCTCTTGTTTCAATGTGTGTATGTAGGTTTGGGGAAGGTTGCTGACATGGCGATAATGAATTAAGGTAACTGAGTTCTCACTTCATTTGGGGCCAACTATGCATGTCTAAAGGCATTGTATGTTATTTCAGCCATATGGCACTTGCAGCAAAAAGAGTGATTTGAATGGTAATGGAAAACAAGGGGAGATAGTTGCTCGGGGAGTGAATGTAATGTTTATTTTCAAGGACCAGAGAACAATTGATAGTTGCTTGGGGAGTGAATGTAATGTTTATTTTCAAGGACCAGAGAACAATTCCACAAGAATGCCGATTGGAGATTTTAAGAATGTGAAAGATCAGATTGCAAAACAGCATTGCAAAGTCAAGTTTGATGAAAATGAATATTTCCTTTAAAGACAAGAAACATGACTTTGAATATTTTGAAAAGGGTGCAGAAGAAGGATGTCTTTAAAGCTATGTTGCAGGGTTCGTACCCACAGGCCTCAAACCCGGTACGGGTTCGCCTGTGGGTATGCGCTGGGTATGCACAGGGTGCGTGCCCAGCGTGTATCTGGCCCAAAGGTACGCGGACCCGGGGGTACCAGCCACATACCCGGGCGTACCTAGGAGAACCCACGGCCCAGCACTTAAAAAGTGGGTCCAAAAGTTAAAAAAAAACAATTTTTTAATTATTATTTTGCCTCTTAACCCTAAAACGACCCAATATGAGGCCTTTCAACACTTAAACATTTTATTTTTACCTCTCATTTTGCTCTCTCCATATTTTCTCTCCATCTTAGCATTTTGAAGGGAGGTGATTGCATTCAAAGAAGATCGATTGTGGAGTGGCAAATAGCTTCTACAAAGGAGATTTAAGTGTTCAAGGTATGCATTTAAACCCTATTCTTTAATCTTTTGATGAATTTTTTTAAGTTTCTTAGTTTTTGATGGATTTTTTCAAGTTTTGTGAAGAAGTTTTTCAAGTATATATATTTTTTTTCATTTTTTTTATAGATTGCAACAATGGCTAGTAGTCAAAGTTTAGTGGGTGGGGAGGGAAGCCAAAAGTTCAAAATTGATAAAGGATCTCCTTTATGGAGTCATACCACAAGAATCTCACAAATTCCTGGAGGTGGGGGGTTTGTTTGGAAGTGTAATTTTTGCAATACACAATATAATAGCTCCTATTACCGAGTGAAACTTCATTTTATGGGCCCTGGTGGTAAAGGGATTAATATGTGTGAGGGCCCAGATAAGAAGGGGTTTTCTGCTATACAAATAGCAGCATTTATAAAAGAACAAGAAGATGCTGACAATGCGGTTGCAAGAGGAAAACAAAGTATTTATAGTTCCAGAAAGAAAAAAACAACATTACCCACTCAGATAGTTAGGCTCTCTAGACATCCCTTCTTGTCTATACCCTTTACGGAAGAAGAAGATGAAGAACCAGAAACCACCACCCGCAAGAGAGGTCCATTAGATAAGGCATTTAAAATGGAGGCAAGAGATATTGCTGAAGAAAAAATTGCACGTTGCCTCTATGCCAATGGTCTTCCATTCAACTTGGCGAGATCACCATATTGGCGGGACATGGTGTCAGCAATAAATAGTGCACCTCCTGGTTTCACAAGTCCTGGGTATGAAAAGGTGCGTACCACCTTATTGCAAAAAGAGAAGAAATCTGTAGAGGCCCAACTAAAACCAATTAGAGATTCTTGGGTTGAAACAGGTGTTTCTATTGTTTCCGATGGATGGAAAGATTGCAAAAACCATCCATTGATTAATGTTATTGCAGTGTCCCCCAAGGGGGCCTGTGAAGGGGAAGTGAAAGATGTAGAGTTCATTTCCAGGATTCTCATTGACTCCATAGAGATGGTGGGTAGTGAAAATGTTGTCCAAGTAATTGCAGACAATGCAAAAGTTTGTAGGGCTGCAGGTGCTTTGGTAGAGGCTAGATATGAGCACATCTTTTGGACACCGTGCACCGTACACTCCCTCAATTTGGTGATGCAAGCAATTGGCAACCAAATAGAGTGAGTGAAAGAATTATACCAGGAGTCTGAGGAGATCCAGATGTTTGTGACAAACCACCATATGTCACAAGCAATTTTCAGAACTTTTTCAAGATTGGAATTGTTGAAGGTAAATTTAATTTATTTAGTTTCATTTATCATTTATGTCATGTTTTACATAATTGAATAAAATAATTTTTTGCATTATTTACATATTTTAAATGTGTTATTAACTTACTATTAACATGTTCTTAGGTTGCCGAGACCCGGTTTGCATCTCACACAATTGTTCTGAGACGACTTGTGAAGGTGAAAGATGCATTGAGTCAAATGGTTATTAGCAACCAATGGGGTATATGGAAGCAATCAAATTCAGAGAGGGCCCAAAAGGTCAAGGCATTGATCTTGAATGACGATTGGTGGGATCGTGTGAATTATGTATTGGAGTTCACCGAACCTATCATGTCTATGCTTCGGTTTGCTGATACAGATGAACCATGCTTGGGGGATGTCTATGATAGCATGGACACAATGTTGGAAAAAATAAAAATAGAAATACAAAAAAAAGAGAGAATGATCCTGAAGACACCTTGTACAAAAGGGTGGAAGCAATTGTTCTTCATCGTTGGAACAAGATGACAACTCCATTGCACCTCCTTGCATATGCCCTATCTCCGAGGTACTATACCACTGAAGTACTTTCTATCCCAGGGAGAATACTGCCATATAGAGATTTTGAAGTTGCTAATGGGTATAAGACGGCATTTAGTAGAATGTTCAGTGATCCAGAAGTGCATACAAGTGTCATGAGAGAATTTGGAATGTTTATCACAGGAAAATCAAAAAATCATACCTCTTCTATTGCTAGAGACCAATACAAAATGGATGCTCTTACATGGTGGTACCTCCATGGTTAAGATTATATGTACCTCCAACCTCTTGCAATCAAGATCCTCTCACAAGTAAGTTTTTTTTTGCCACTTGTATTGTAAAATTTAACACTTAACATTCTTGAATTTATCTTGCATTTTTTTATTTTATTTTTAATTTTGTTGGTTTTCTCTCCAGGTTGCAAGCTCTTCTGCCGCTGAACGGAATTGGAGTACATACTCCTTTATCCACTCAGTGAAGCGTAACCGGTTGGCTGCAAAAAGAGCTGAAGACTTAGTGTATATTCATTCCAATTTGCGTCTTCTGTCACGTAAGGATCCTCAATACAGGCAGGGGGCAGCGAGGCTTTGGGATGTAGCACCCGAGTCTACTGACTTGGATGCAACCATTCAGGATCTTGCTAGAGCCACTATGGATGATGTGGGTGATATTGATGACATATCACATGGTGTTGGATCCGCTTTGGTTTCAAATGATGATGATTTTGAAGTTCAAACTGCTCAAAATCCAAGTCACGATGATTCTGACAATCCTTTTGATGATTGATGAGCACTTGAACAATGAACATTGAATCATGTTTCAATGTTTCATGAACTACATTTTGTAATTCGGTAATTTTATTTGAATATTTTTCAACTATCAATTGGCATTTAATATTTATCTGTGGCATTTGGCATTGATCAATGATCAAGGATCAATATCATACTATGAAATGATTTAGTTTTACAATTCTCTATATTTCTCTTATTTTTTTGTATATATAATACATATATATATTTATAATAAATTTATATATATATATATATATATATATACACACGTACCCATATGTACCCAAACCCCTAAAAAAATTTTGCCCGTACCCACGTACCGGGTTCTCGTACCTGAACCCGTCCCCGAACCCGAACCGGTAACTTAGCTTTAAAGACATACATCTTCAGTATTAAAGAAATAGGCATTATTACCATCCAATCTATACCTTCAAGCAAAGTTACCAAATCGTCAGAATATTACCCTGTTTTTGGGTACGATTCATACTTGAATTGGGTACTAATTGGAATTGCTTGCAAATCAGGTAGGGTCCAGGTTTTTCCAAGTGGTGATTTTAACTTGAACTAAGTCACCGTTAATGAATTTTTCAATTTTTTTAGACACGAAACCCTTCTCCTTAAATGGTCATTGTATTTGTGCTCCAAAAACACCTGTGGAAAAATCTTTCGATTTGTCATGCTGTAATTTTTATTTTTATTAACTGGTTTGGATGTGGAATTCGATTTTTGGCTGATTCCCTCTCCTGAGTACTGCCAAGAGCAAGGTGAACTATCGGATTAGCTATTGTGAATTATCTAGGGCCTGAACTTGGCATATGTCTCGATCAGCGGTGCAAGGGCTAAACTCTACTCGAGATCGATGAACAAGTTAAGTTGGGGCCGGACAATACTTCCTTCCGTTGAAACGACATTTATAAACCTATAAATATATTTATAAGTTGTTTTTTATTTTTAATATTCTAATTTTGTTTTTTAATAATCTAAATTAGTATTATGTAATATATAATTTAAAATAATTTATTAATTAATATTATAAAATAGTTAAAAAATTTAAACTAATATAGTATAGTATATTGCTTATTAAACTATATGTTAATAATTATAAAATAAAATTATAAATTAAAAATAATATTAAATTGAAAAATTATAATTATAAATTTAAAATAATAGTAAATTGAAAAATTATAATTAAAAACTTGTATGTTTATACAACATTATTAAATATAAATATATCTATTTTTAATTTATAATGTATATATTTATTTTTAATAATATATATGTATAACAGTATATATATTAATAATAAATTAATATATTAAAATTCACTTAGCAAGTATAATATTAAACATCACAACCACTGCCAATATTATCCATTGCATGGCGGGTGCAATGCTGTGGCGAGGAAGAGATCGAGGGTTTCCGCCATTGAGGAGTCAACGGCAGTTTCAGGCCCCTCGTAGATTTGAAGACGAGGGTTTCAGAAATGGAGGGCCTTGTGTTTTGCGCTGGGATGGTCCGTACAGGTGTTGGTATGGGTCGAATCAAGGCAGATACTCTTCTAGGAGGCTACAATCCCCCGAGTGGGGCTACAAGAGGCTTATTTCTGGCACTAAACAACCACACAAGGCATTTCAAGAAAAGGTATGGAAGTTGAAGCGGGTGGAATCCCAAGCCAATCACTCGAAGGATATTGCAACGTGCAAGGAAAAGAATGATGATCAGGTACGCATCATAGTGAACAATGATAGGGTTGTTTCATTTGAAATTGGTAATCCTGTCTAGGCAGACTTGGTAAGTTTTTTAGAGAAAAGGCCCTTTTTATGAAATGGGCAAGGGAAAAACCCACTTTTTTGAGGGTTAGGCAGTGGTGCGACGAAACCTGGGGACCCAACATCAAGCTTAGAACCCTGGCCAATGGCTTTTTTCTGGTTGAATGTGATACTGGGAAAATGAAACGCTGGGTTCTCAATAATGGGCCCTTCTTAATGGATGGGATAGGCTTCTTTATTAAGGAGTGGGTTCTGAATTTCGACCCTATGAAAGAAACAATAAAAGATACCCCTGTTTGGCTTCGCCTGCATAACCTCCCAATGGAATATTGGGATCCTGCAAATTGGCAATAGGCTCGGCTCCTTTTTAAAGTCTGAGCATGCGGTGGACCAATTAGATGGAAGTATGTATGTAAGGATTTGCATCAACTGGAATCCTTATCCGCCATTGCCCAAAGAAATAGAAATCCGCACAAATGAAGGAATATGGTGTCAAAAGTTAGAGCTTGAAAAGGAGTTAGGAAACTGTAAAATCTATAAGAGCTTTAAGCATATGGAGTCGACTTGTCCACAAATCAACAAGCGGAAAGAAACTGTGAGTACATGTATTGTGAATAGGATTATAAATACAGAAAAAGCTCTGCAAAGTGCTAGTGAAGGGACCCAAGAAATTGAGCAGCTGTGTTCAAAAGTTGCAGTGGGTGCTAAGACACTAGCTAAGAAAGTCAAGTTGTTGGCAAATGTTGGAAATGATATAATGGAACGTAACAGGGAGGTGGTAGAAGAGCCAAATCTGAATATGCGAGAGGGTGTGTCCAATGTGAGGGTAGATTCTGGCATGAATATGGAGGAGACACTTAGTGCAAACCCAAACAATGCTACTATTTTTACTCAAGATGTAGTGGAGGCTGCGGAAAACAACAACCAGAAGGAGCTGAACAGATTTTCAAGCTTGAAGAGAGTTCAATCTTTGACAAATATAGATTTTCAGGGGTATGTAACTTGTGTTGAAGGTAATTTGGAAAGCCCTTGCTACGGAGATAAGGACTTGGGGGATAATGACTTCTAAGTGGATGAAGTCAGTTCAAAAAGTGATGCAAAGGTGGGCATTTTAGAGAAAAGGACGATTAGGAAAAGTGCATCAACGGAAAATAAAATCAAACTCAGAGAAAAAAACAAAGAGGAAGGAAGTCTAATAAACTTAAGCTAGAAATTGCTGGCAGTGCCAAGGGTCAAAGAAAATTATGTTTTGGGAAGGGCCTATCCCTTTTCGGTTCGCCATGAAAACCTTATTGTGGAATGTCAGGGGATGCAATGCCTTTGACAAGAGGTGTCTAATCAAGAGATGGCTTGATCAGATGCGACCGAACCTAGTACTTCTGCAAGAAACAAAATTGGACAAGGTGGGGGTCGATAAACTAATACAAAAATGGAAGCAGTGGCAGGGTTCTTTTGTGGAAGTTGTAGGCGCCTTAGGTGGGTTATGCATTTTATGGAATCCAAACTGTGTGAAGGTTGTCGAATTAGCCCAAAATCGACATTGGCAATTGGTTGAAATTTGGGCCAGTGTCTTTAAGGAGTCAGTTTTTCTAGTCAATGTATATGGTCGGTTAGGAACTAGACTAAAAAGGGTTGTTTGGGAGCAGTTGTCTTCTGTAATTCAATCTTTAGGGGATGTGCTAATGATAATTGGGGGGGATTTTATTGCCACTGTTAGTAACATAAAAGTGGGGGGGCTGTGTTAGTCACAACATTGTCCAAGTAGTTTTTCAGCATTTTGTGACTTTAAATGGACTGCAGGAGGTGGTGTTGAAAAATGGAATGCTTACTTGGACAAATAGGCATAAGGGATTTACGAACATTGCTGCAAAACTTGATCTTTTTTTATCGCTGGAAATTGGGGTAAGAGCCCTTTTATGTAGAATCTCATATTCACCTAGTGGCAGGCTCTGATCATTATCCTATTTTACTTTCCCTTTCTTCGGATGAGCCCGCAGCACGCTGTCCTTTTAAGTTCAAAAATATGTGCCTGAGGGATGAAACACTGAAGCTTTTAATGGCTGAATGGTGGACAGAGGCTCCCTTTTACGTTGGTACCAAAGCTTTTAGGCTGTTCAAGAAATTGCAATTTATTAAATCTAAATTGAGGGAGTGGAATAAACATCATTTTAAAAATATTTTTGTTGAGAAAGATCGGATTGAGGAGTTGGAACAGTTACATATGAAAGTAATACAAGCAGGTATGGATGTATTTGATTTCACTAGAGAGAAACAATTGAAGAGTGAGTATGCGGAAGTATTAGCGTGTAAAGAAAGCTTCTAGCTTCAAAAATCTCGGGAGTGTTGGCTAAAAGAAGGTGATTAGAATACTAAGTATTTCCACAATGTAGTTAAAGTTAGAAGCAATAGAAATCGCATATCTATGATTAAAAATGAGAAAGGGGAGATGCTATCGGAGTCTAAGGAGATTAATGTTGAGGCCGTTAGGTATGTCACAAATCTATTGAATGGTGATTGGGACCCTCGGGAATTGCAAGATATTGAGGTGATCAATGTCATACCAAAGGTGTTGAATGTACAACAAAATCAATTCCTTAATAGGGTTGTGTCAATGGAGGAAGTTTGTGTTGCTATTTTTCAGCTGGGTAGGGACAAAGCCCTTGGGCCAGATGGATTTCCAACAAGCTTCTATCTAACCTTTTGGGAGGTTGTGAAGGAGGATTTGTGTGGAGTGGTGGAAGAATCTCAATCGCATTCATATATGCTAAGAGACTTGAACAATACACTCATAGCGCTTATTCCAAAGAAGAAGGAAGTGCTCTCCTTTGATGATTTTTGACCGATTTCTTTATCTAACACAGCTTATAAGGTGATTTCCAAAGTTGTGGCAAATAGGGTAAAACAAATTTTGGGCAGC
Organism: Sequoia sempervirens; assembly: GCA_007258455.2. Classification (NCBI taxonomy): domain Eukaryota; kingdom Viridiplantae; phylum Streptophyta; class Pinopsida; order Cupressales; family Cupressaceae; genus Sequoia; species Sequoia sempervirens. Next base: position 222,271,049 of record VDFB02271358.1, read on the forward strand.
ATTATTTTAGAAGAACAAAGTGGCTTTGTCCCTTATCATTCAATTGTGGAAGGGATTATCATTGCACATGAAGCTATTCACTCAATCAGAAAAGCGAAAATTGATAGGATGTTGGTGAAATTAGATATAAGAAAGGCATACGATCATGTGAATAGATCTTTTTTGCTTAAAGTGCTTGAGAAATTTGGGTTTTGTCCAGAAATAGTCTCCTAGTTTAAGAGTTGTATTGAGGCACCAAGGTATTCAATTTTGGTGAATGGTAGTCCGCAAGATTTTTTCTCTTCGAAGAGAGGCATTTGTCAAGGGGACCCCTTGTCCCCATTCCATTTTATCATTACGATTGAAGTGCTTGGCAGATACATCAACAAGGCAAGGGTCTCAGGCTTATGGAAGGGGGTCAAAATTGTGCAAGGTGTGGAGGTGGTCACTCATCAACAGTTTGCAAATGAGACACTATTATTGGGAGTTGCTTCTTTGCAGGAGGCTCGGGAGATGAGAGCTTGTCTTGATAAATATTGTATGGCATCAGGCCAAAAGGTAAATTGGCACAAATCAGAAATTTTCGTTTTTAATACAAAGTTGGACAAACAAAGAGAGATTGGTAGAATTCTTGGCATCAAGGTTGGCAAGTTGCCGGGTAAATTTTTAGGTATGCTTTTGTTTGTGGGGCGTTGTAAGTCTAATCTATGGTCGTAGTTAATTGATCGCTGCTTAGGAAAATTGGAAGGTTGGAAAGGGAGATGGCTTACTTCAGCAGGGCATATTTTAATGTTAAAATCTGTTATTTCAGCCATACCAATATACTCTATGATGTGCTTTAAATTACCTTTAAAAGTAATTTTGTTGGTAGAGCAGAAGATGAGGAATTTTTTTGGAATGGAAGCAATGATAAGGATAAAATACCATTGGTAGCATGGAATAAGATTTGCCAACCAAAAGATACAGGGGGTGCTGGGCTACGAAAATGGGAAATAATGAATGAAGCCATGGGTGCAAAGTTAATTTGGAGTATGTATAAAAGCCCAAATAAAAAATGGGCAAAATTTTTGCAAAGTAAATATTTGGATAATCATGACCAAGAAAGGATTCTTACAATAGAAAATCCGACGAAAGGTTTGTCTATTTGGAATTTTATGCTTTCTTGCAGGAGAGTGGTGATAGATCATTTGACATGGCAGCTTGGAGTGGGGGAGAAAGCAGATTTTTGGGAGGATTCCTGGGAGGGATTCCCTGCCTTGAAAGAAGATGAAAGGCTCAACGAAATTCAGAAGGTTGTTGAGGTTAATCTGGGGAAGCGAGTGAGAGATTACTTAGTCAAAAAATCTGCCAAAGGTTGTGAAGTTTGAGAATGGAAATCAGTGGATGATCTAGCTGTGCAGGTTGATCAAAAAGCTCTATTGAAGCAGATTTTAAAAGAAAGGATAGTCATGTTGTTGAGTGATAAAGATGAATTAATGTGGTGTGGTTCCAAAAACAAGGAGTATAATGTTAGAATAGGTTATAAGTTATTAGAAGATTCGCGGAAGCTGGAAGACTGGCCTCATCAATTATGTTGGAATAAAAATTGCCTCCCCAAAGCAGGTTCATTTGCATGGCTGGCTCTTAGGGGTCGCATTTTGACGGGAGAAAGACTGATGCAATTAGGCTTCTATGGTCCTAATCAATGTGTGTTGTGCAAGAAGAATGAAGAGACAATTGATCATCTATTATTGCAGTGTGACTTTTCAGATAAGTGTTGGAAGTATGTACTAAATAAATTAAACTGGCAAACCCCCTACCCAACAACGTTGGTAGAGATGTTTAAGGGATGGAGGAAAAATTCGAGAAAGTCAATTTTTTCAAGTGTTGGTAGATTTTCTGTTCGCCGGTAATTTGGGAATTATGGAAGGAACATAATAGAAGGATATTTCAGAATAAAGAACTGAATATAGAAGCTATGTTCTCTAAGATTGAGTTGGCCATAATGGAGGTGGTGAACGCGGCGGCAACAAATCAAAATCCATCTAAATTTCCCTTCCACCAAGTGGATAGCAAGTTGCAACAACAATGGCCGGTGCTAAAAGTGCCATATGCAGGTGGTTATGATGCAAAGGCTAAGGTGTCAAAATTTGACAGGAATGTTGGTTGGGTTCAGCCTGAGGAAGGGTGGGTTAAAGTTAATTTTGATGGGGCATCAAAAGGGAATCTTGGCACTTTTGGGGCTGGGTGTGTTATTAGAGATAGACATGGTAACATTTTGGGATTTGGGGCTCATAAACTGGAGGAGGGAACAAATAATGAAGTAGAGGCATATGCTGCCCTGCTTGCGGTGAGTATGGCATGCAAATTCGCAATATAAAACTTACATCTGGAAGGAGATTCTTAGATAATTATAAATGCGATCACAAATGGTCGATCACAGGTTTGGAAGATAAATAAAATTATTAAGCTCATTCGACAAAAGCTAGATCAGTTCCAAGAATTTAAATTAACTCACATGTTACGAAGTGGCAATGATGTGGCGGATAAGTTAGCAAATTGGGCTATCAGTAGTGAGTGGGAAATTTGGCAGGTTGTTGAGGAAGATTTTTGTGTGCTTCAGTTTAAGTGCCAAAACATGTCAGTGTGGGTACAGCAGGCTGTGGGGAGAGGTAGCATGTGTAGAGATAGGATTGTAAGATAAGCATAGCATACTGGTGTTCAAATTTATGCTAATGGCTGGCGGATAATGTAGAGTGTAGCATGGTGCAGGCGTTTTAGAATGGTGTAGGCTATTGCTGGTATATGGTTTTTCTGATAAATGATGCTTGGTGTGTTTGGTTGCTGTTGGTAGGTGTCGAGGGTTAGTAAAAATTGGAGATGTATTGATGGGTGAAATTTGTATTGTAATACATTGAAAATTATTATCAATAAAATAATGCAGGGTAAAACCTGCTTTTACTGATAAAAATAAAATAAAATTAATATATTTAATTTTTAATGTATATTTATGATTTTTATATTTTTTTGTACGGATGTACCCAAACTTATCCAACCCCTCCCAAAAAATTTGCTGTACTGACGTATTGTACCCAGGATTCCGATTCCAATTCCAATTTTCATTCTGATTCCGTTTCCGATTTGGCAACTTAGCCTTCAAGCAATGACAAGATACGAGGATGACAACTGAGTATTATGTGTATTCCTTATTCATCCTTCTATTAATCACATCCATGAGTTTTACCCAATATTGTTTGTTTTTCAGGAAATAAGTTTTTCTAAATATTGAGTGGGGCCAATTTAGCAAGTACTAGATTCACTATTGTTGTAGAAGAATAAATATATAGTTAAACTAAATGCTCAAATATGTAAATCAAACTGAAATCCAAAATGGTGTACTTCAGTTCGACAGCAGCGGTAAAATGTCATTGCTATTCAAAGCTGCAATTTTTGGTCAATCTCTTAATAATCTGGTCAATACAGTAGAATGCTTCTATCAAACTTGTCAGAGCTGTCAAAGAGATAAATTTATCGAGTCATCTTCTGATCAATGCTGCTGGAAACTAAAAGTTAAGGTTGGTTCAGATCTGGTCAACTCAGCAATTTCAATTAATTTGCTGGTCTCAAATGCCACTTCTGGCCTTGCTTCTTGTCTTTTGTGCTAGGGATTTAGAATTTCAGTAAATTGGTGAAACTAGGCAACTAGTTGACCTATGAATGTGTATGGAAGTTTAATAATGGTGATTTCACATTACTGGCCCAGTAAGTATGATTATTAAGAAAAGTTCAGAAAATTCTATGTAAGAAGATTTCAGAAATTTTTTATGCCAATTTCTTGCAATTAGTTGATCAATCTGGTTTCTGACATTTTATGTCTAAAAAATTGTGATTTGCTTGTCTTTTTTTCTCATTTCTGCAGTGTTTTTTTTTTCTGATTCATTCCCTCACCCTAACCATTTTTTTCTGATTAAATGCTCATTAATTAGAATTTGGTTTTCCAAGTTATTCCCAAGAAAAAAAATTGCTGCTATGGATAGAATGATGTGCCTGATCAAAGCAGGTCCTACAAAAGTTGTACGGAACATCACACTTTAAAAATGATCTGAATTGGATCATGCAAGTTAAGTTCAACTAGGCCGTTAATCTTACTTGCTGATTTCCTATGACTAGGTAATGCAGATTCAAACACCTTCAATGCTCTTAATATTACTTCATTTGAAGAAGCTCAAGTAATTCTACACAGAAGAAATGAGTTACAATTAACTGAATTACCTGAAGGTGAGAATGTTAATGTTATAAGTCAGCATTGGGTTTTATGTAATGCAGACATCCAGATAACATGATCTATAATTTTTCTGTAAATGTCCATGTAAAGTCCCTTGACAATTTTGGTCTGATATTTCAGTTTTGCTGCCTTGGGTATTTTGTCAAACGGTTGTCTTGCAAAGTGTTTTATGCTGGTAAACGATTTTCTGTTTTGCTTTTCTTGATTTTGAAGGTTGGAATGTTGCATAAGAGACTTAACTATCAATGCTAAATAGTTTCTAATTCAATAGGAATGCAATGCAAGTATTTTTGTATTTTTCTATGCAATAAGATGACTGAAAACTGATGAAAATATGCAGCTATAGCTAACTAGCATTTTGTCAAACATTTTGTATGCAAACCCAAACTCCATGATATTGCAAATACATGTTCTCCAAATTTGATTACAACTTGTCTATGACTGATTTACAATGCCAAATGCAATTGAACAGCAAACTAAAGACTCCTCAAATACAAGCTTAACTTCATATAATATATGCAAGGATTACAATCGAATATCACTGTTTATGACAGTGCTTGGACCAGCTAATGCAATGATACAATGTAACTGAAAATATGCAAGATTATAGCTATATTTTGAAACCTGGAAATCGTCCTGAGAAAGTACTGCCTACAGTAGAGAAGCCAAGTCGTTTCCTTCCAAAATCGAATTCTTTATGCCCAGATTTGCAGCGCCTACGCTCCTTGTTCAGCTGCGATTCTTCTTCTAGCTGGGACGGCTTTTTATCTGCCTCCTATAATAAAATTCGAACTTGTCTTTGTGCGCCCAGCTCTGCCACAAAACTCAGTCCCAAATTGTCCTCCACAATCTGTGCCTAGGTGCCAAAGGAGAGCCATGATTTTTAATGATAATCAGTATAAAAATTGAACCACACTCAGAGAATGAATTTTGACCTTCTAGCTGCAATGTAGATTTTCTCCAAACTGAAATTGATCACTCAAAAATCTGAAAATGCTTCTTGTCCAATCTATTTCTTTTTTCAATCAAAATTTGGCCATAGGCCATTAAATTTTGCCCAACTTGGAAGACTGAAGTATCTCCCACACAAATCCAGCTAGGGTTGATGTTGCACTACCGAACCTGACACTCTAGAGTATTCAAACCCTCGAGCAATGCAAGCAATCAAGCTTATACCTCCAAGGCATGAAAATAGATGAACTCCAAGATATCTCAAATGGCTTGCATTCAGCTCCTTAAAAAAAATTCAGTCACCTCCAAGAAGCTTCTAGAAAATAATAATATTTTATTCTTTAAATGACTTTATAATATAACATTTTATTTGTGTCACTTTATTAAATTAATTAAATACAAAGCTATCTTTATGATATTATTTTGTTGAGATAACTTTACAAATAATTAATTTAATATTTATTCCCTTATTTCTCCTTTTTGCCTTTCGGGAATAATTAAAGGCTAAAACTCTCTCTAGGTGGCTATGAGAAGGGGACATTACAGTCCAAAAACTAGGTGTTAAAATGTGGTTTTCTAAATATTACCGTACAAATATAGAAGTTAGTTAGAAATCAAACAATTAGAATACAAACAGTTACATGATAGTTAAGCACATGTATGTATATGTTTTTCCATTAATATGCTTTACAGACTTATGAAAGAGCAAGGTTTTATGGTACTTATTTTGTCGTTTTGACCCTTAGTTCTTTGTTTACTTTTATATCTAATGTGATAGCAATGTTACATTGTTTGCATGTCAACAACTATAATTTTAGCAATCCTTTCATGTAGTTTGTTTAGGATGGTTAAAGTATCTACAAACTCAGATGGCAAAGCCATAAATTTACTCTTGTCATTGCTGTTATATTCTTTCATAAATGTGACTTTATTTCAACTCAAGTTGGAAATGTCAATATATCAAATTGTTTTTTCGTATCGCTGGCTTTAAGTAATAATAGAGTTTTTGAAGTTATTCTCATGTTTTGTTCATGACTACTTTTTTTCACTTGTATTTTATTAACATGGGTAAATTGACACAGCAACTTATATAATTTTAGCAATCCTTTCATGTGGTTTGCTTTGATGGCTACAGTATCCATGAATTCAGATGGCAATGCTATAAATTTAGTCTTTCTGTTGCAGTTATGTTTGCTGTTTGAAGTTAGTATGTCTTAACTGAAGTTGTGAAATCCACTATGTCAAATTGAATTTTTGTAATGCCAACCCCTATGGTTATTTTATTTTGTTGCAAGTTTATTTTGATGGAAGCTTATGAGTGATATTCTGTAGGTGGATATTGTTAACGGAGAAAGGATTCCTAGAAGTTTGAGGAGGGTATCATTTACATTTCGTAAGGTTACCTCTTGATTTCTCATTTTTTTATATTTTGCTCTTAATTTGGCAAAGATTACAATTTTCTGAATTCATTGCAAAAATATTTGTACAGCTGGCATGAAGTAAAATGCATTTATCTTTATACTATCTTCACTTGTAAGGCTAGTGAATCACATAGAATTTCCTATTCAATTATGTAGTGATATTCACTAAGAGCTTTTGAATGTTTGTACAGTTGGCATGGAGTAAAATGCATTAATATGTATTCATTTTTGATATATATTTTTTTCATCAAAAAGAGGGAATAAGTTTCAAAATTACATTAAGTGACATGTAAAAAGTCAAATATGTGGAGAAGAAGGTGACTACCTTCTAAAACATCTGCCTATAGGCACATGGAAGAATTATGATTGTACAATGTATACTATAGACAAAGATAATTTTCTTAAAAAGTTTTCTGATACCTTGCATGTCGTAATTTCAAAAGGCATGCGTACTCTTCTAGAGGCATGCAATTTGTCCATATGCATGCATCATAGTTACAAGACTCGTAGGAACTCACTAGAACTTGGCAAGTCACAGTCTGGGTAGGGGTAAACAAGTCTAGGGACCTCGCGAGGGGTGTTGCCCCTTGACCCCGTTGGGGGCGCTACCCCCAGACCCTCATAAGGGGCATTGCCCCTTGACTCCACTTGGGGCATTGCCCCTTGAACCCGCTGGGGGCATTGCCCCCAAACCCCCGCGAGGGGTGTTACCCCTCGACCCCGTTGGGGTGTTTCCCCAAACCCCCATCAAACTATAGGTCTAAGCATGCAATAGGCCAATGATGAATCATGATCATAAAACCTACAAAATACATATCCTCTGTTGCAAATCTCTATAGTTTTAACAATCATAGCCATAATGAAGGATTATCTTGTTTCATACATTGGACAACTTGTTTAGTATTCAAGGTTGGCCATAGGCAGAGTTGGCATGCTACAGTCATTGTACTGTTGAATACAATTTAAGTCATAGTTGGCAATAAATGCCATTTAATGCAAAAAATGTATCAATCATGCCCTACACAGGAAACACATACAATCCCATCTATTAGTATGCTAGCTAAAGTCAAACTAGAACATAACCATTTATCTTTTTACTTAACCATTCATATTTGTTAATGAGCTTGACAACAAAACATGCAGCCTTGAAGGCTTCAAGAAAATTTTAATAATAAATTCCTCACTTGAATATACACACCAATCATTGAAACACAAGCAAATATCATGGCTACATCATCATCTAGGGCCTATCTTAGACACTAGCGCATGACTTGTCGTGATGTTGGGATGAGTAATGCAAGCTCCTTTAAGCCATAGACTTATATTTCTAGTTTTGATATTTGTTTTGATGCCATGGATTTCATATTCCATGAGTTTTGTATACATTTGACAATATTTATATATCTAAATGTGTTATTTCCTTCAGCTAAAATTTGTGTTTATACTTATGTGATCAATGCATGTTTGTGTATGGGATCATAGTAATTTCTATTTGATGATGTTATTATGTCTTTAGTTTATTTATTAAAGGGTGCATGAAACAAGTTTTAAATCCTTAAAAATCTCTAAATTTCTTGGGTTTTTCTATTTGCCGAGTCTGCATCGAGTTTGGGCTCCGAGTTTGAGGCGAGTCCAAGTCTTGTAACATTTGCATGCATACATGCAACAAGTGGGTATGCATGCAAAAAGCAACTGTTGTGGTTTGATCCCATTTATTGAGAGCCTTTGAGAGCATGACAAATCCAGGTTGAGCCATAGAGAAGTAGCTTGAAATCTATTGATCTTAGCAACACTATGATTCTTCCCTCACCTTTTGTTAGACTAGGTAAACCAACTACATTGTGGTTTAACTTCCAACAAGTGAAGGTCCTTGGAAAACCAACCACGAGTTTAAGGAGAGTTTCTTAGAGAGAGACCTCTTGATGGAGCCAGATAATAACTAATCTTCATTGACTAACCATAGATCCTTTGGTGCCCACCAAGATATCATCCAATTGAGATTTATTTCTTGTTGCTACATTCGGCAAGGCTGCCATATGTGAGGCAACAAGCCTATTTGGCTTTCCTACTCTCCTATGATCTTGCTTAGAGCTTTTACATTGCGAAGTAGAATTTTTATATTGCCTTCCTACTTAGTTCTTGATTCTCTCAGTTTCTTTAAGAGTTTTTCCATGTCTCCTTTGAAATGGTAGTCTTCAAGTATTCCATCCTTATTCTCCACTTCTCTAAACTAAAATTGGGTTTCCTTGACAGCTTCTTCCTTGTCTTGGGAAGAAACCCTTTCCTCCATACCATTATTGCTTTCTATCTCTAGATTCTTATTCTTAGCAATTTTCTTCTTCTTGGGATTTATGAATCCCTCATTGCCTCTATTTCTTCCTTCTCAATAGTTTCTTAAAGTGCGGGGCATTCCTGAATCAAATGCTCATATTTATGACATCTTCTACATCTGAAAGATAGGCTCTCATAATCTAAATCTTAAACCCATTGAAATTCTCCAACCTTCAAGGTGAAGCTTTTTGGTAGGGACAAAGTAAGATCTAGTTCCACACAAATCCTTCCATACACTAAGAAACCTTTTCCATGATGTGGTCTTGATATATCCACCACAATTCCTAGAGATTTTGCAATCACCTTGAAGGAAAATGGTGACAAACTCTTGTGGAAGAGCATATGTGGAATCTGTCTTCCTCTTCACAATTTTTGTTGTTGCTGCATCTATTTCCTTCTAGGTATTAAAATAAGAATCAATCATTGTATCTTTAAAGAATGAGAGGGAACATCAGATTCCCCTTTACTTAATTTCATTGAGATAAAACCAGAGATCAACGTTTCCAAAAACCAACACTAGAACTCACCTCCCACTTTTATAAAGCCAAAAATTATTTACTTTATAATATCTTATAATTTATTAGTATCTCATTAATATTTATTAATCTTCACTTCTAAGGCTAGTGATTCATATGGTAATGTATGAGCTATTTAATTTAAAATAATTTTCTACAAATAAAATTAAAAGCTCACAAATAATTTTCATCCACACACATAGAGAGAGTGTAATGTCCCCTTCCAGTTGACATCTCTCAGTTCTTGAGATTAGCCTATTATGTGGCCCTCGTAGGCTGATAGGGTGGATAGAGGGTCTTGTTGAGGCATGGCTTGGCTTCAGTTATCAGAATCATTCAGTTTGGCTTTCATTCGGGGTCTTTCGAACATCATTTGCTTGACTTACTATTTTTAGTAAGTGGAAGCACTCAGCGTAACACCCCTGCTATTTTTAGCAGTATGGTATGGTCATATGCATATTCAGTCACTTATCATCCGGCTTCAGATAGTTTGTCATTTGGACTTCTATTGAGAGAGACATTAATATTTATTTGCCAAAATAAATATTAATTTAATCGAAGCTTATATTATAAAGTTATAATATAATTTAATATTATAACTTAAGTGACTTTTTGAAGAAGGGGCCACTTTTTAATTAATGATTATAATTAAAAGGGCGTCCAAACTATTGAAAGATTAAAAGTGAAATTCAAGTTTTATTTAAATGATGCTTTTTTGAAGGAAATCGACCCAACTAAGAAGATATAAGTTTTCTTTGAGAAAACTTCATTCATTATGTTATGAAAATCGATTTTAGCCAATTTCTTCTTCAGAGAATGAAGCCAAGGGTTTCAGTTGTCTTCTGCATTGGAGAACGAGCCATCTTCAGTGTTTGCAGTTCAGAGGTTGTGAAATATCAGTTGATTTATTGCCTGTAGTTGAATAGCTTCATTTAGAAGTTATTACAGAGTTGATTGTGAAGTGATTATTCAGGGTTTGATACAATAATTGTCTAGAGATAGTTATCTGCTTGAGCGGCTGGTTTTGATATACATCTGGCACAAGCTCCAAGATTGTACAGATTTTATTGATGTTGTTTGAAGGCCATACCAATTAGCTTGAGGGCCGTACTTTTTATTCTAGCCTGGACGCCTTGTCTTTTGGTCTTTTTTCTTCACCAGATGGGACGCCTTGCACTTTGGGTCAGTTTGCACAGATTTCGAGGCTAGAGAAATGTCTTCTGAGGTTGGGCGTATTAAATCTTCACCTTTTTGGGGCGGCTGCAAATTAGAAATTAGGTTTTTAATTATTACAATTTGCTTTACCTTTTTGTCTGCATGTTAGGGTTTCATCATTGTAAGCATCGAGAAAGAATAATAAACTTATATGCTATCGATTCAGGAGTCCATCTGCTTCAGTTTTACTTTCTTGTATTTATTTTAAGATTTTAGAAGTATTTCCTTTCAAAATCGCACTATTATCTTTATATGCAAAAACCACAAAAAAATCAAAACAAGAAGAAAAACAAGCAAAAACAATCAGTTCCGAAATCGTGAGAAAACGAGTTCTTACAGTGGTATCATAGGGGTTTCCTACCATCCTGAGGGTTTGGGATTCATTTGCAGCCATAGGAGGTTGGACCTCACAAAGGGTTTGGGATTCATTTGCAGCCACAGGAGGTTGGACCTCACATATATTATACTCGCAGAAGAGCTTTGTTTGACAGGGCACGAGAATTGAACAGGCAACAGGTACCATGGCTGACAGAATAGAGGTTCCTCGAGATCCTCGTGATGATGATGCAGAGGTCAGACAGACTCTTAGAGATTTACGGATAGGTCAGCAGCAGGTAGCTGATGTATTGCAGCAGTTGACCACGGTGATACAGATGATAGGTTCACCTAGGAGATCGTCACCTCGTTGTGATGAGGACAGGAGTGGTGCGGGCTCACAGAGGATACCCGGGACTGTTTCACGGACAGCAAATAGGCCTACCCGCCCTACTTTTGTGAGGCAAGAGCCTGATGGGGCTATGGCAGATGAGGAGCCTGAGGAGGTGTTCGCTGATATTCTTATGGCAGCGAACAATGAGTGGGAGTTATTGACCCCAGAGGTTAGAGAGAATTACTTTTGACAGGTTTCTTACACAAAGGAGAGAGCATTACAGGAACAGGTAGGATAGGAGGCCTAGACATCAAAATAGTGACCTGAAGCACGCCACAAACAAGCTCACCTTAGCTATGTTTGACGGCAGCGGTAAGGTTACAGCACAGACTTGGATCAGTAAACTGGATACTTTCCTTGCATTGCGTCCCATGGCTGAGGAGGATGCTATTAGATATGCTACCTTGCATCTTGAGGGGGCAGCTTATGACTGGTGGCATCATGGGATGGTGACACTTCAGCATCACCGTATCACCACTTACCAGGAGTTCGTGGACAGATTGGTGGAACGGTTTGACAAGAAGGATCCTGAGACTTACTTCAGAGATTTGGCCCAGTTGAGACAGGTTGGTAGCTTGGAGGCTTACATAGGAGACTTCCAGCAGTTATCTGTGATGGTTCCTAACATATCAGAGAGGCGTCTAGTTGTACTCTTCATGGAGGGACTATTGGAGCTAATGAGAGGATGGATCAAAGCATTTGATCCTCTCACACTACAAGAAGCGATGAAGAAGGCATGCAACATGAAACTTGCAGCTCCATCTAGCAAGTTCAATTCCAGTAATACTTCTTCATTCAAGGACAACAAGGGATTCAATAAAAATAAGGAGAAATTTGATTTTAAGAGTGATTCAAAGGGAAAATCAGCAGCACCCTTGGATCGTGAGACTCTTAATGATTTGCGCAGGAAGAAGCTCTGCTTCTATTGCAAGGGTCCCTACGATGCTAACCATGATTGTCCTTTGCGGCCTAAGGGTAAGGCCAATAGAGTTATGTGGGCTTATTATGAGGATTCAGAATCTGAGAATTCCGAACAGTGGGAGAGTTCTAAGGAGTCAGAATCAGAGGCTTTAGAGCCTAAGGTGGGGGCAGAGTCAGAGCTCCAACTCCAGGAAGCACGGTTGTCTAGCATTCAACAGGAGGGATCTTTCAGACTTCGTGAAGTCTTGGCTGGTCAAAAGGTTATCACCCTTTTAGACACAGGAGCCACCCATAATTTTATCGACGCCAGATTTGTGGAGAAGCGTGGGCTCATAATCGAGGAGTTTGAGGGCATTCGGGTTAAGGTGGCTGATGGTTACACTCTCAGGTGTGACCGTATGATTAAGGATCTTCCTTTGCGCTTGAATAATTATGAATTCAAGGTTGATTATTATGTGGTGAATATGGGTGATATTGATTTAGTTTTGGGCATGAAGTGGCTTCATTCTCTTGAGGAAGTTACACTTTGTCTCAAAGACATGGAGATCATGTTCGAGGTGGATGGGAAGACTCATATACTGAAGGCCATCCGAGACAGTAACGTCAGGACTATTTCCTTCTGACGGATGGAGAGACTTATGTGTCATGACCAGGTTGAGTGGGCTATCGAGTGCACTTTGACACCTACACAGGAGGGACAACATAAGACTGAATATCATCCTGACATTCAACAATTGAGAGTTAAGCATGGGAAGGTTTTTAGTGACATTCCACCAGGGAGACCTCCAGACAGGGGTATTGAGCACATCATAGAGCTTGAGGAGGGCGCCAAGCCTGTCATGATTACTCCTTACAGGCACCCAAAGCGGCTTAAGGATGAGATAGAGAAGACTATCAAGGAGTTGCTTGCTATGGGTCACATTTGACCGAGTAAGTCACTGTTTGCTTCTTCAGTTGTTCTAGTGAAGAAGAAAGATGGTACACTTCGTATGTGCATAGATTACAAAGTCCTGAATAAGAGGACTATTAAGAATATATATCCCATACCCTGTATAGATGAGCTTATTGATGAGCTCCATGGTGCCTGTTACTTTTCAAAGATAGACTTGAGATCGGGATATCACCAGACTAGAGTTCGTGAGTAGGATGTTGAGAAGACCGTTTTCCGCTGTCATTGTGGACACTTTGAGTTTGTGGTTATGCCATTTGGGATAATCAACGCTCCAACGACTTTCCAGTCCACCATGAACAGGGTCTTCCATTCACACTTGAGGAGATATGTGCTTGTCTTCTTCAATGATATTTTGGTCTATAGTAGGACATGGCAGGAGCACTTGGCTCATTTGGATACAGTACTCAACATTTTGGAGAGGGAGTTCTTGTATGCCAAGGAATCCAAGTGTGATTTAGGGATGACTGAGTTGTTATACTTAGGCCATATTATCAGTGCAGAGGGAGTGTGGATGGATCCTGAGAAGATTCGTGCTATCGTAGATTGGCCTACTCCGGCGAACCTTACACAACTGCGAGGATTCCTTGGGTTATGTGGTTTCTATCGTAGATTTGTCAGTGGATATTCACGCCATGAAACACCTATGACGGATTTGTTGAAAAAAGGTGCATTCATTTGGACTCCTGAGGCACAAGAGTGTTTTGTGAGGTTCAAGGAGCTTATGACTACATGTCCAGTGCTGACACTGCTAGATTTTACGAAGCCTTTTGAGCTTCAGTGTGATGCTTCTGGTGAGGGCATTGGAGCGGTGCTTATGCAAGACAAGCACCTGATCGTTTATGAGAGCAGGAAGCTCAGAGGACCAGAGAGGGTTTACTGTATATATGATAAGGAAATGCTGGCCATAATGCATGCTTTGGCCAAATTCAGGCAATACTTAGCAGGCAGTAAGTTTTGCATTAAAATTGATCATAATAGCTTGAGGCATTTCCTATGACAGCGGGATTTGAATGACCGTCAGCAAAAGTGGGTGAGTAAGTTATAGGCATATGACTTTGACATCACCTATATCAAAGGTACATAGAATGTTGCTGCTGACGCTTTTTCACGTCGGCCTCATCTGAGTTCTATGGTACAAATTGCAGAGGACTAGAGGCACTTGATTGTGGCAGAGTATGCCAAGGATACATGGGCATTTGGTATTGTTGAGGGATCTATTGTGGACACTAGGTACACACTTGTAAATGACTTGATCATTTACAAGAACAGGATTTTCTTGATCCCAGGGTCAGAGGTGAAGAACACCATTTTGCAGGCTTTCCATGATGTACCTACAACAGGGCATCCCGGGTACTTTAAGACATACAGATAGGTTCGGGAAAGATTTACATGGAAGGGTCTTAAGACATATGTTCTTCAGTATGTACGTGAGTGCCCTATTTGTCAGCAGAACAAGCAAGAGAACACGTATTCGACAGGGTTGTTGCAGCCACTTCCGATTCCTAATAGGAAGTGGGAATGCCTGTAGATGGATTTTATTACGGGCTTTCCTAAAGCCCAAGGACGAGATTGCATATATGTAGTTGTGGATCGGCTGACGAAGTATGCCCACTTCTTTCCGATCACCACTACTTACACAGCTACACAGGGAGCAGAGGTATTTTTCCGTGAGGTTTTCAGATTGCATGGGTTGCCTCGGAGCATAGTTAGCGACAGGGATAGTCGGTTCCTGAGTCACTTATGGTAGGAGGTGTTTAGACTTTGTGGAACCGAGCTTACACCGAGCACCAGTTACCACCCGCAGACTGATGGTCAGACGGAGATAGTGAACAAATGGGTGGAAGGCTACCTCAGGAATTACATTGCAGGGCAACAAAAGGCGTGGGTCAAGTGGATATACTTATGCGAGTATTGTTACAATACCACCTACCACATGACCATTCAGATGTCCCCATTCATGGCGTTGTATGGGTATGAGGCGCCTAGTTTCTTGATTTGCTACTGAGTGACAGTAGAGTGCCTAGTGCTGGAGACTTATTGCAGGAGAGCCAGGACATTATGAGGGCTCTTAAGGAAAATATTGCTAAGGCATAGAATCGACAAAAGCAATATGCAGATTAGAAGAGGACCGAGAGATCTTTTGAGGTGGGAGACATGGTATATCTCATGCTGCAACCCTACCGACAGTCTACTCTTAGGAAGAGTGGATCAAAGAAGCTCAAGCCACGGTACTATGGTCCTTTCAGGATTGTCAGGCGTGTGGGAGAGGTGGCTTATGAGCTAGAGCTTCCAGCGGATAGTAAGGTCCACAATGTTTTTCATGTGTCACGTCTCAAGAAGGCGTTAGGACATCGTGTGGTACCTTCAGCAGTATTGCCTCCCTTAGATGACGAGGGAAAGTTGATTTTAGTACTTGAGTCTATCCTGGAATACAGGGAAAGACAACTACGCAGGAGGACTATCAGGGAATATCTGGTGAAGTGGAGGGATTTACCAGTGGAGGATGCTACGTGGGAGAGTGAGGAAATTTTGCAGCATTCTGAGTTGAGATTGCTTGAGGACAAGCAATTTCAGGAGGGACGGATTGTAATGTCCCCTTCCAGTTGACATCTCTTAGTTCTTGAGATTAGCCTATTATGTGGCCCTCGTAGGCTGATAGGGTGGATAGAGGGTCTTCTTGAGGCATGGCTTGGCTTCAGTTATCAGAATCATTCAGTTTGGCTTTCGTTTGGGGTCTTTCGGACATCATTTGCTTGACTTACTATTTTTAGTAAGTGGAGACACTCAGCGGAACACCCCTGCTATTTTTAACAGTATGGTATGGTCATGCATATTCAGTCACTTATCATCTGGCTTCAAACAGTTTGTCATTTGGACTTCTATTGAGAGAGATATTAATATGTATTTGCCAAAATAAATATTAATTTAATTGAAGCTTATATTATAAAGTTATAATATAATTTAATATTATAACTTAAGTGACTTTTTGAAGGGGGTCGACCATCATGAAGAAGGGGCCACTTTTTAATTAATGATTATAATTAAAAGGGTGTCCAAACTATTGAAAGATTAAAAGTGAAATTCAAGTTTTATTTAAATGATGCTTTTTTGAAGGAAATCGACCCAACTGAGAAGATATAAGTTTTCTTTGAGAAAACTTCATTCATTATGTTATGAAAATCGATTTTAGCCAATTTCTTCTTCAGAGAACGAAGCCAAGGGTTTTAGTTGTCTTCTACATTGGAGAACGAGCCATCTTCAGTGTTTGCAGTTCAGAGGTTGTGAAATATCAGCTGATTTATTGCCTGTAGTTGAATAGCTTCATTTAGAAGTTATTACAGAGTTGATTGTGAAGTGATTATTCAGGGTTTGATACAATAATTGTCTAGAGATAGTTATCTACTTGAGCGGCTGGTTTTGATATACATCTGGCACAAGCTCCAAGATTGTACAGATTTTATTGCTGCTGTTTGAAGGCCGTACCAATTAGCTTGAGGGCCGTACTTTTTTATCTAGCCCGGACGCCTTGTCTTTTGGTCTTCTTTCTTCACCAAATGGGACGCCTTGCACTCTGGGTTAGTCTGCATAGATTTCGAGGCTGGAAAAATGTCTTCTAAGGTTGGGCGTATTAAATCTTCACCTTTTTGGGCGGCTGCAAATCAGAAATCAGGTTTTTAATTATTACAATTTGCTTTGCCTTTTTGTCTGCATGTTAGGGTTTCATCATTGTAAGCATCGAGAAAGAATAATAAACTTATATGCTATCGATTTAGGAGTCCATCTACTTCAGTTTTACTTTCTTGTATTTATTTAAGATTTTAGAAGTATTTCCTTTCAAAATCGCACTATTATCTTTATATGCAAAAACCACAAAAAAATCAAAACAAGAAGAAAAACAAGCAAAAACAATCAGTTCCAAAATCGTGAGAAAACGAGTTCTTACAGAGAGAAAGAAACACAATTTCAAGCCTAGTTGTAGTGTGCAACTGGCAAATTTTTGTATTATCAATGGGAGAAAATCAAACAATTACATTCCAATCATGGAATAAGGCTGTAACAAGCCATATGAAACCCAAAAAAAAACATTACAAGCCTAGAATCATTCAACTCTCCAACACTTGTAGCTTCAAACTTCTTTCACAATCAATCTCTTCAATCTGCTTGACCTGTGTTGATTTTTCCTCTGTCAACACTCTCTAATTTGTCAATCCGACAATGGAATCATCCTCTGAAGGTAAGCAACACCCTTCCTCTCTTCCTTTGTTTTTCTTTTTTGAAAAACTGTGTTGAAAATGAATGAAATTTCATTTTTATTTCTTTATGCTTTCCTGGAATGCAATTTCAATGCATTACAATGTCATTTACTTTCATTCAACACCACCACAGGAAAATCAACGTCCTCACCTCCCAAAAGGCTAAAATAAATTCAATTTAATATTCCAATATGCATAGAATATGTGTTTTGCCTTCTCAACTTGGTAAAAAATGCAACAGGTGCTTTAAATGACTTTTATGCTTTCACCAATAAAGCAAAAAGTTGATTCCATAATCTAGGCACCCACCTCCAAATTTCATAGTGATATATAAATTGATCATTGGACATACATTATAATATTATATCCAAATGATACATGCAGACACACACACACACTCGCACATGCACATGTATGCACGCGCGCACACACACACACATGGAGATACACACACATATAGAATAGCATGTGGAGATATGGGCATAAAGGACTATGAATGGTGCATGGTATAGTGATGAGGCAATGAAATATTTTGAGTGCTATAGATTTGGTGTTTCTAAATTTGAACCTTTTGTTGCAAAGCCTACAAAAATGATGGCCATGACCTAGCTACCTATGTTGCAAATTCTAAGTGATGACACAAATTTGAATGGTGAGCAACTCAAAGAAAGATGTGTTCTCAAGTTTGGTTTTTTTTTCTTATGGTTTTATATATATGTATCCTTTGGAAACATCAAATCTATAGCCTTTAAAATACATGGCTGCTTTATCACTATATTATAATTGTCCTCTATGCCCATATCTCCATATCCCATTCTAAGAGTTCAACATCCAAATAGCATATAAGATATGGGCACAAAGGACTATGAATGGTGCATAGTATAGTGATAAAACAACCATATATTTCAAAGGCTATATATAGACATTGAATCCTTAGAATAGCATATGGAGATATGGGCACTAGAAGACTATGAATGGTGCATAATATAGTGAGAAAGCAATGATACATTTCAAAGGCTACAGATTTGATGTTTCCAAATTTGAACCTTTTGCTACAAAGCCTTAAGAAATGATGAGAACAACCTAACTATGTGGCGTATGCAAAGTGATGACACAAATTTGAATAGTGGGAAAATCAAGGAAAAACGTGTTTTCAAATTTGAACTTTGTTTTGCAAATTGTGTGTATATATATTTGTATAGTATGGCTTACTCAGCTGGATTGAACTTGGGGAAATTTTTTGCTATGTTGGATAGCTATTCCATACAAGAACTGGCAACTTGGCTAAACATTTTGGGACAATATAGGGGGTGGGGATTCAACCCTGAAGCCTCAACAAACCACTCCACACAACTTTTCTCTCATCCTAGCCTGAACACCTTAAAATGAATATGGAGGATAGTCACAAAAATTAAATATTGTAAATCTCTTACCATAAGAAAACAAGGTTGACTTAGTGATGGGGTACTGAAGGTAAGGGGCCTCCACCTAGTCCATTTTCCACATTAGTCCTAGACAAATTACCTTTCACTTGGTCACACGACTATTGAAAAAGGTTATACATGCGTAGTTTGCCAAAAAGCAAATACTGCCCCTAGATAATGCAACTTCTAATTTTTTTCAACAACTAAAGAGGGTTCAAATATTGGTATGGAATTCCACACAAGTAGTTTCAATCCACAGTCCTACACCCTTTGAACTATTTATGTGGGATCATGTGAATTTGATGCAAAGCCCAGACAACTCTGCTTGGAAGAATGATGAATAAAAATAAAAAAACTTGTAATGTCTGCAATCATCTTTCAAAGGCATATTGCAATGTCCCCTTCTTGCACCTGATCAATATGAGCTTTCCATTAGTCTATTCTAGTGTTCTTGTAGGCTAAGTAGATATGGTTAGGGGACTCAGGTTCAGTGTTGTGACTTGTGGAGGTTTTTCGAGTTTTCTGGTAGGGGTTACTATTTTTATCAATGGTTACTTTTAGTAAGTTTTAGTGCATCTTAGTTTGAGCCGATTTGGTGTTTGGACACACTATTTATAGTAGTTTGCTATTTTTGGTAAGTGCTAGTTTTATCAGTTGGTCGTGGCATGTGTTTCTTTAGCAGTCAATGAAATATTTCCAATTAGCTTGGTGAGTTCTAAGGGTGACTGAATTAGTATTTATTATTTGTCACTTAGGTTCTATTATAAAGTTACTTTATAACTTAAGTGAGGGTGGGGTGTTCATAAAAAGGCCCCTTGACTCACACCTAGCAAAAAGGTGGCCTTAAGTTGTTTTTAAAAGCTATATGTTAGCCTCCAAAAGTGGACACCAAGATTGGGGAGGCATAAAGGAAAAATTAAAAATAAATTAAAAAGGCCTCATGAGGGGGGCGTAGCATTTTGGAGGGAAAAGTTGGAATTTGAAATGTGTTTCCCTAATTCCTTGTCTTCTATATATTCGCACTCTGGGCCTTCATTTGGTTATTTGAACTTGACAACATAATGTGGTGCTGCTAGATTGTTTCCAGGTTTCCTTGTTTTGCTGGTTGAGGACAAAATCCCTCATCTCTAGTCACTAGTTTTGGTGGTGAAAGACCCACCCTAACTAGTTGCTGTTTGGATTGAAGATTTATAGTGATTTTGGCTTGTAGTTTGAGCATTTTGGCGTGATATAATGAGGATATTTTTAGTATTTTGAGTGGGTTTGGAGATTTTGGTTTTATATGATTTGCATCTTTTTGTCCAATGTGATTGGAGCTGTTTTGGTTCACTTTCAGAGGTTTGATATACTTTTTCTGAGTTTTGGAAATGCACATTTTCTAAGTAACTAGAAACACAAAATCGTTCATAACTCTGTGTGGGAAGAGCATTGTTCAGGGTGATTATCCTATGGATTCCTCACTATTGGGTGCCACATTTTGAGTGGTCATTTGCAATGTTTGATGAAGTTCTGTTTTTTAAAGTCAAATCGCTCCTACTAAGGAGCTGTGCCAGTTCTTGGAGTTTGGTGTTAAGGGAAAGTTTGATTTGCTGTTGCAAAGGGTCTGAAATCTTTTTGTAATCAGGTCTGAAATAATATTTCATGCTTTTTTTTCAATTGGAATCATATCTCTTGATTGTAATATTTCATGCTCATGTGTTAATCAAAGTTTCCATATATCATTCCATGATGTTATTTATGTTTGTATTCCTAACATTGCATGTGTTATGAAACAAACACTTCTTTCCCTTCTTATTCTATCAAGCAAAAACAAATAGGGGTGGTTATTACAATGGTATCAAAGCAAATCTTTGTTGCCAGCATGTGTTAATTATCTACAATCAACTACATATCTTCTATGAGTGAGAGGGAATATAGATATTATCAAAGGGAATTGAAAAAAGGACATTGGCAACACCCACAAGTTCTAGAAGGTGAAACAGTTTCAGGTTTTCTCAAGGCACATTGGGAGTCCTCACAGGGTTCAAAAAGTGAGACAACTTCAGTCGGTATTGAGATGCATCAGGACCCTTTGGTTGATTGGGAGAGTTCTCCAGGGAACATGGCTGAAAGAGGTAAGGCTAGGGCTGATTCAGTTAGTCCCAACTTGAGGATGAAGAAGTTTGATATAATGATGGACATGATGCGTCAGTTGTTGGGAAAGATTGGACAAAATATAGTAGTGAATAACTCTCATAGCAACTCACAAGACAACCCAACAAATAATGGGGACAATAGTTCCACATATCAGCAAGGGGGTAATGGAGGACGTGTAATAGCAAGGTCAAACACTTTTTCTAGACCCTTGCAACCCTCATTCATTTAGAAAGAGACACCACAAAATGGTCATGATACTCCTTTACCCATGGAGGATGAGCTAAGAAATGCCTATGTTGAATATGACACCCTTCCAGAGGCATTGAAAAATCATTTAACCTTCAATGAATACTTGGACCAAAAGAGGAAAAGATATGGTGGTAGAGCTGATCATAGAGGACCAACAGTTCAAAAGGACTTACAATAGGTTTTGGGCAAGGTAACACTTGCTCATTTTGATGGTAGTGTAAGTGTACAACTAGGGCATGGGTACAAAAGTTGGACAATTATCTAGCCCTTAGACCAATGGATGCCTATATAGCAGAGTTTCAAAGGCTTTCAGTGATGGTTTCTAGGATTACAAAGAGAAGATTGGTAGTCTTATTTAGTGAGGGACTCATGGAGCCTCTTAAGGGGTGGATTAAGGCATTTGACCCTCCTTTGCAAGAAGCAATGAAAAAGGAAAGGAGTATGGAGTGGGCTGCCCCTAAAACAAAATTTCACTCCAAATCATTCCCACATTAAAAGGACAAGAAACATTTTACAAAAGGCATCAATCAACCCAAGAAATCAGTCACTAGACTTGATGGTGATACCTTACATGACTTGAGGAGAAAGAATTTATGTTTCTCATGCAAGGAGCCTTGGAACCTAGGTCATAGGTGTGAAACTAAGGGCAAAGTGAACATGATAGAGTACTATTCTGCAGAGGAATCTTCATTAGAAAAATCGGACCAGCAATTTGATTCGGAAGAAAAAGAGGAAGAAGAGACTTCTGAGGAGTTTGAAAAGGAAGAGGAAAAAGATGGGAAGCTTGACCAACTCTATAGCTTCCAAAAGAATGAGTCCCTACACAATAGAGGAGTCCTTAATGGGCAACAATTGGTTGCATTGATAGATTCAAGTGCCACACATAATTTCATAGATGAGGGACTTGTAGCACGTAGGGGTCTTTAGATGTATGAGGTAAATGGCTTCAGAGTGATGGTTGTAGATGGGTTTACCATCACATGCACTAGGATGATTCCCCAACTAAGCCTTCAGTTGGGTAACTACGAAGTCAAGGATGGCTTCTATGTGGTTAGTATTGGAGACATAGATGTTGTGATGGGTATGTAGTGGCTACGTTCCCTTGGTGAGATCACACTTAACTTTCAAACCATGGAGCTGGAATTCAAATCAAAAGGTAGTAATGTGGTCTTGAGGGGTATATCAAATGGAGGGCCACAAGTAGTTTCTTTCAAGCGCATGGAGAAACTATTTAGATATGATCAAGTAGAGTGGGTAGTAGAGTGTGTAGTTATGCTCGCAGTTACAAAAGAGGAGAAGCATTCTTATCCTTCAAACATTCAGGCTTTGCTATCTAAGAGAAGTAAGGTTTTTGGTAGCATACCTCCTAGTAGGTCTCCCGATAGAGGTATTGAGCATGTGATCGAGTTGGAGGAGGGTGCGAAGCGCATTATTACTTCACCATACATGCATCTGAAGAGACACATGGATGAGATTGAGAAAGCATTTAAGGAACTTTTGGACATGGGGCATATTAGATAGAGTATTGTCTATTTGCTTCTTCCATGGTGTTAGTGAAAAAGGATGGAACTATGTGCATGTGCATAGATTACAAGGCATTGAACAAGAAAACCATCAAGAATGGATACCCCATTCCTCAGATAGATGAGCTCATTGATGAGCTACATGGAGTAGTCTATATTTCTAAAATAGACTTGAGATTTGGATACCATCGGATCAGTGACAGAGAGGAGGATATTGAGAAGATAGTGTTCATATGTCACTATAGACATTTTAAGTTCCTTGTGACACCCTTTGGATTGACTAACACGCCTGATACATTCTAATCATGTATGGATATGATATTTAGTAAGCAATTGCGTAAGTTTGTGTTGATATTCTTTGATGATATACTTATTTATGGTAGGTTATGGGAGAAGCATTTGAGACATTTGGATGGGGTTTTGAGCATTCTAGAGAACGAATCCTTGTTTTCTAAGGAGTCCAAGTGTGAGTTTGGCAGGAAAAAGTTGTATCTTGGACACATAATCAACTCTAAGGGAGTTAGTGTGATCGTGAAAAGATCAAGGCTATTCTTGATTGGCCTCCACCTACTAATCTTACACAGTTGAAGGGATTCTTTGGGCTTTGTGGATTCTATAGGAGTTTTGTCAAGGGTTTTACATAGTTGGCTGCCCCACTTACATATTTGACCAAGAAGGGGGGCATTTGTTTGGTTTGAAACAACACAACAACCTTTAGACCACTTCAAATAGTTGATGAGCACCTTTCTTGTTTTAGTAATTGAAAAAAATTCTAAGCCCTTCAAGCTTGAATGTGATGCATCAGGTGAGGGTATAAGGGCTGTCCTAATGCATAACAAACACCCCATTGCATTCAGAAGCAGGAAGTTGAGGGGATGCGAAAAGGTGCACTCCATTTAGGATAAGGAGATGTTGGTTATAATGAACGCCTTAGCCAAATTCAGACAATATCTTGTGGGAGGGAAGTTTGTTTTTAAGATTGATCACAATAGTCTAAAATACTTCCTAAATAAAAAAAACCTTAAAGAGGGCAACAAAAATGGGTTAGTAAACTCCAAGCCTATGACTTTGACATCAAACATGTCAAATATGTCAAAGGGAAGAGGAACATAGTGGTTGATGCTTTGTCAAGAAGGCCACATTTGTGTTCAATTTCAGTTATATCAGTAGATTGGAGGGAGAAAATACCAGCTGATTACACAAAGAATGCACTTGCAAACAACATTCTTGATGGTTCTTTGTAGGATGGCAAGTACCAAGTAAGGGACATACTCATAATTTACAAGTGAATAATTTTGTTAGTCCTTGAGTCTAAGATTAAATATAGATTTTCAAGGCTTTTCATGACTCCTATGGTTGGTCATCCTAGGTATTACAAAACATATAGTTAGATATGTGAGAGATTCTTATGGAAGGGAATGAAGGATGATATTCTTAAGTATGCTTGTGAGTGCCAGATGTGCCAACAAAACAAGAATGAACATACTTACCCTGCTAGTTTATTGAAGCTTTTACCAATTCCTACTTAAAAGCGGGAAATCATATTGGTGGATTTTATTATTGGGCTTCCCAAGGTGCAAGGGAAGGATTGCATATATGTGGTGGTGGACATGTTGACCAAGTTTGCTCACTTTTTTGCTATTTTAGCAGGGTATACAATGGTTCAAGTGGCAAATTTGTTCTTCAAAGAGGTGTTTAGACTCCATGGAACACCTAAGTCCATCATTAGTGATAGGGACAATAGGTTTATGAGCTTATTTTGGCTGGAGGAGTTCAAATTGTGTGCTACAGAGTTGACTCCTAACACTAGTTATCATCCCCATATTGATGGGCAAACAAAGGTTGTCAATAAATGGGTGGAAGGTTACATACACAATTATGTTTTAAGGCATCATAAGGCGTGGGTTAACTGGTTGCATTTGGGAGAGTTTTGCTACAAGTCTACTTTACATGTCCATTAGGATGCCTCCATTTAGCATATGGTTGTGAAGTTCCCAACTTCATTGATTTACTTTTTGGAGATTGCAGGGTGCCCTAGAGCTAAATATCTTCAGGATAGTCAGAACATCACAAGATCTTTGAGGGATAACATACAACATGCACAAAATCAATATAAGCTATATGTTGATCAACATCACATTGAGTGGGTGTTTGAGGTAGGATATATGGTTACTTGAGATTGCAGCCTTATAGGTAGTCCACTCTCAAGAAGAGTGGGTCAAAGAAACTTAAGCCTCGCTTCTATGGACCATTCAAAGTCACCAGGAGGATCAAAGAGGTGGCTTATGAGGTTGAGCTACCTGAGAGTAGCAAGGTGCATAATGTCTTCCACGTCTCTTGCATTAAAAAGGCACTTGGGCAGAATAAGGTTCCTTCTATAGAGTTGCCTCCTTTGGATGAGGAAGGCAAATTGATATTGATTTTAGAGGCAATGATTGATGTCAGGGAGCATACTCTACGGAAGAGGGTGGTAAGAGAGTATCTAGTGAAGTGGAAGAACTTGCTAGTGGAGGATATATTTGGGAAAGAGCATATATTACATCATCTAGAGTTATGATTGCTTGAGGACAAGCAATCTTGGGGAGGGAGGACTGTAATGCCCCCTTCTTGCACCTAATCAGTGTGAGCTTTCCATTAGCCTATTCCAAGGTTCGTATAGGCTAAGTGGATATGGTTAGGGGACTTAGGTCTAGTGTGGTGTATTGCGGAGGTTTTTTGAGTTTTTCGGTAGGGGTTACTATTTTTAGCAATGGCTATTTTTCGTAACTTACTATTTTTAGTAAGTTTCAGTGCATCTCAATTTGAGCTGGTTTGGTGTTTGGACACACTATTTTAGCAGTTTGCTAATTTTTTTTAATAAGTACTATTTTTAGCAGCTGGTTATGGCCTCTGTTTCTCCAATAGTCAGTAAAATATTTCTAGTTGGCTTGGTGAGTTCTAAGGGTGATTGAATTAATATTTATTTTTTGTGACTTAAGTTTTGTTATAAAGTTACTTTATAACTTAAGTGAGGGTGGTGTGTTCATAAAAAGGCCCCCTTGACTCACGCCTAGCAAAAAGGTGACCTCAAGTTGTTTTTAAAAGCTATATGTTAGCCTCCAAAAGTGGACGCCAAGATTGGGGAGGCATAAGGGTAAAATTAAAAATAAATTAAAAAGGCCTCATGAGGAGGGCGTAGCATCTTGGAGGGAAAAGTTGGATTTTGAAATGTGTTGCCCGAATTCCTCCTCATATTCTATATATTCACACTTTGGGCCTTCATTTGGTTATCTAGACTTGATAACATAATGTGATGTTGCTGGATTGTTTCTAGGTTTCGTTGTTCTGTTGGTTGAGGATGGAAACCCTCATCTCTAGTTGCTTGTTGCAGTGGTGAAAGACCCACCCTAGCTGGTTGGTGTTTCAATTGAAGATTTACAATGATTTTGGCGTGAGATAATGAGGACATTTTCAGTATTTATAGTGGGTTTGGAGATTTTGGTTTGGTATATGATTTGCATCTTTTTAGAGTGTAAATGGAGTTGTTTTGATTCACTTTTTTTGGTTTGATAAATGATTTGCATCTTTTTGCAGTGTGATTGGAGTTGTTTTGATTCACTTTCAGAGGTCTGATATACCTTTTTGTGTTCTGGAAATGCACATTTTCTGAGTAACTAGAAACACAAAACTATTCATAACTCCATGTGTGGGAAGAGCATTGTTCTGGGTGATGATCCTATGGATTCCTCACAACTGGGTACCACATTTTGAGTGGTCATTTGTAGTGTTTGATGAAGTTCTAATTTTTAAAGTCAAAGCACCCCTCCCAGGGAGTTGTGCTATTTCTTGGAGTTTGGTGTCTAGGGAAAGTTTGATTTGCTGTTGCAAAGGGTTTGAAATTTGCTTGTAATAAGGTTTGAGATAATATTCCATGCACTGTTTTCATGGAATCATATCTCTTGATTGTAACATTTCATGCTCATGTGTTAATCAAAGTTTCTATATATCATTCTATGATGTTATCTATGTTTGTACTCCTAACATTGCATGTGTTATGAAACAAACACTTCTTTCCCTTTTTATTCTATCATGCAAAATAAATAAAATAGGGGTGGTTATTACACATATAAACAATACTAGGTAGAAAAGGATTGGGGAAAGTGCACATTATTAGTCTTTGAATGACTAAGTTCATCTCTAATTATGCCATTAGGGATTAATTGAATTTAATTCATTTATAGCCAAGTTCATAGTGGTAGTTACATTCCAAGACCTAATGATCAATCTTGTGGGTAGGCAAATCCCCTAAAGACATTATTTTGGATTTTTGCAAATAGTGCTCATATATTCTCAATACTTATTTATAAGAAATTCTCAGAAATATTGATGTTGAAGGCTAACCTTAACACAATCCTATGCTACTTTGGTGCTTTGGGTGCATGATTGAGGTTTTTTTTTAATTAAAGAGGACATATGCTATTATAATGTATGAGATTCGGTTATGTTGGGTAACTTGTGGAATGAATTATATTGGGTCAAATGGGTGACCTATGTAATACATTATATTGGGTTAAGTGGATAACTTATAACGTGTGGGTTAGGGTTTTCTTAATACTAGTTGTATTAGATGAGACGCTATATATGTAGGCTTCTATCATTGTAATATAGGATGGAAATGTATTGTTTTTGGTTTGGGCTTTTAGAATAGTGATAGTAGGAATTTTCCATTTGTTAATGAGTATAATCTGTTGTAACTCTACCTGTATTCTTTTATATTGAGCCTATCGAATAGTTATTACAGTCTCTTGTGTTATGCAGTGTGATCTTGGCTAGATTTCTGCATAGTCAGTATTATCAAAACGTTGAATTTCACATGAGGCATCAAAGTGGTGTTTTCAACAAAGTGCATAACTTTCCTTTTATGGGTCTTGAGTAATTTTGCTGATTTTTTCAAGAAAATCAATTAAAATTGTAGGTCATTTTTTAGTATTAATGTGAGACTGAAGTGATTTTTGTGGCATCACAAAAAATGTGAGTTTTTTGGTATAGTCACTATATACTCCGCAAAATATTGAGGGAGTGGTGACCTTATGAAGTTGGTATTCCACAAAGCCAAGCTATTGTTTTTCCAGTTGTAACTTGGATGGAGAAAGAGGAAAATCCTCATATCTTGCAATCTGGTAAGCAAATCAAGTGCCTTCTTTGTATTTTGAAGGGAAGTTTCAGATTTATTGGCCTAGAGGATTATTGTTTTCATATATATCTTATAAAATGAGTCCCATTGATGGCATGTTTTCTTAAAACCCTAGTTTTCTAGTTGAAGGAGTTCATGGAGACACATAGGTTTTCTAGAAAAGTGGATATTGATGTAAAATAAATAAAGTAACATTTGCATCACCATGAGTTACAAAGAAAGGTGGGTAAGCTATCCATTCCATACTTCGATAACTCCAGGAAGACTACAACTAGGGCATGGGTTCAAAAGCTTGATACATACTTCCAACTTAACCCAATGTTTAGGAATCACAATAGGTTGTAGGTATAATATTCAAGATGTCTTGCAATCCAACTCATGAGGGCTATAGGCTTCAAAACTAGTTTTGGATCCTCTTGATTTTTGATGTAATTTGTAAAAAATAATGTGGGAAATAAAATTGACGTATTTTTTTGGGATTGCTCTATACTTTGCTTTACTTCCTTTTTGTTCATTATCTCATCTTCAGTGCAACGAGTGATTTTGTAAATTTTTGTAAGTCTAAATTTTGGGATATTTCATGATTTCCTATGAAGATGAGATTCTTAGGTGTTCTTTGCCTTCTGCTATAGAAAACATTGGTCCTTGTGGTCCTGCATCCAACCAAGAAGACACCAACTCTAACTTTGATAGAAAGAGGTGACAAGCTAAGCCTGGCCATGCTATGGTTGTTCGAGAAGAGTCTACCCATAGGGATTCTCCTCCCCTTTTGTTTGATTTCGACAAATGTTTCAATTTTTTGGCCCAAAATTTGCAGAAGGATAATGTTGAATATCAACATCGTTCTCCATCAATAAAAATATTTTTTGGATAAACTCGTTGAGTTTCACAACAATTTTATTGATAAGTTTGAGAAGTTGAATACTTCCATGACTAATGTAGAGGCTAACCTCATGGCCAAAGCCTATGCCACTACCGAACATGTAGATGCCCAAGCCAAAGTTTGTGTTGAGGAGATTGCTGCCTTGTTTTGTGAAACCCTTAGAAATTTCTCTTCTTGCAAATTTTTTTAGTCTCTCCTTGCTAGACAATCAGTCGCTCTTGTTGCCCATGTTGCTCCTATTGATCCTCCTGAGGCTTCCCTAGTTAAAACACTTGTAAGTATCTTGATCAAATTCATTCTTTGGTCAATAAAGCTTTTTCTAGATACAAACACCTGTGTGTCAATGCTGAATGCTCCAAGGAGTACCTCAATGAACTTGAAGCCTTTAAAGCTTCCAACACTCTTCCTAAGAATTTGCAAGTCAAGCCCCCTATGATTTCCATCAATGATCCAAAAGGTAACTCTTTACTTTCTTCTAAGTTAGAATCCATTTAGGCTAATGCAAATAGGATTTTTCTTGGTGCTTATATTGAGGCTACTTCAAAAGCCTTATCTAATCATGAAGCTAAAATTTTCAAGGCTATCGAGGATTTTGAGTCTTCTATTAAGGGTATTTGTGTTTCCCTTAAAAGCCTTCCTCTTTTGGGTCTTTATACTATTTCCTCTAAAGAATGGTACTCTAAAGGCTTAAAAGAATTTAGATCTCTCTGCAACCGGTTTCTAATTGATCGTGCAATTAAGAAGGCAACTAAAGATCTTGTTGATTCCACCAGGCAAATTTCAAGAGATGTCACTATGGTTGAAGTTGATCAGCTTCCCCTTGATCCTACTATTGTAGAAATGATCAATGAGAAGGTTAATCAAAGATTGGGGAACACCTCAAAAGAACTTAAAGATTTGAAAGCTCATTTTGGCAAATCTCTTCCAAGTTACTTTGGTGCTCCCTCTTTGAATCAAAAGAAGAATAACACTCAAAAGAAGAAGAAGAATAACAATGTGTAAAACTAGAAT
This sequence comes from Sequoia sempervirens, assembly GCA_007258455.2. Taxonomy (NCBI): domain Eukaryota; kingdom Viridiplantae; phylum Streptophyta; class Pinopsida; order Cupressales; family Cupressaceae; genus Sequoia; species Sequoia sempervirens. Next base: position 222,300,959 of record VDFB02271358.1, read on the forward strand.
GTTCAACTTGATCCTTTCGTTCCAAAAAACGGGAAGGTGGTAGTCGGGAAGAATGTCACCTTGAGTGCCTTTTGTCCATTTCCCTCAAATCAAAAGTCTCTCCCCCAAAGGGTGAAGAATGCCCCATTTGCAAGACCTTCAGTTTGTTCCGGAGGTAGAAACAATTTAGGTTTGGGTCATAATACATTTTAGAACTCCTTTAGAGGCATTAGTGGTAGAAGTCGGGGAAGAGGTTGAGGTCGAGGCCCCATGTCCACCTAATTTTTTGGGGACTTGCTATAGACCAAGCCCTTTATGGATTTTTACTTCTTTAGGAAGATTGCTTCTAAGGTTGATAATCGTATTTCTAATGCTGCCATCCACAACCTCTCCTCTCGACATCTTTCTTTTGAAGAATGTAAACTTTTGGGTCTTGGGGTGAAGTTTGTTCCTCGCCCTCCCCCTATGTCTCTCGAAGATATTTACAAGGAATTCAAACCCTTTTCCAAACTTATTTGTCTTCATGCTTTCTTCGGGCATGAAGCTATTGATTTTGGTGTTCCTCCTGCCGATTTCTTTCCTCTTTCTAGTCAGGCTTTTCCTCATTGCTTTTGCCAAAAAATTCCTTTTTGGTATCCAGATGAGCCTAATTTTCAAATGGAAGAAATCATTCATAATTCAGAAGATATTTTGAAAGTGCGTATTGCCTCCTGTTCCTTCTCTCATCTCCCCCCTCTTCCCTCTAGACTTCTCAAAAGTCTTAAGGATCTCAAGGGCAATAACTCTATCATCATCAAGCTCGCTGACAAAAATCTTGGGCTTGTGGTGCTATACTCTCTTTGGTATAAAAATGAAGGACTTCAACAATTATTAGATTCTCTTGTTTACTCTCAAGTTGGCAATGTTCCATGGAGGCTCATTTGGAGCAAGTTGAACTTTATCATTGACAAGTTCAATTATTTCTAGATCTTGTTTCCAATTTTCTGAGGTAGAATCCAACTTCTTTTGCTAGGGCTTGTGCCTTCTATCTTCTACTCAAGCTTCATAAGCCCATTGTTGTGGGAAGGCCTATTGCAGCTATTTTGGTTATATGTTGGAGCCTGCTTCTAAACTTCTCCACTTTCTCTTGTTTTCTATTCTCTTGCAATAGCGGTCCCACCTTCTTGACTCTCTCTGTCTCTCTGACTCTCTGACTCTCTGTATCTCTCTAACTCTCTCTCCCTGAAACGAACCATTTCATCCTAATTGTACTCTCTCTGGACCTTCTTGACTCTCTCTCTCTGACTCTCTGACTCTCTGTCTTTGTCTCTCTCTCTCTCACCATTTCATCCTAATTGTTCTCTCTCTCTCTCTCTCTCTCTCTCTCTCTCTCTCTCTCTCTCTCTCTCTCTCTCTCTCTCTCTCTCTCTCTCTCTCTCTCTCTCTCCCTCTCCCTCTCCCTTCTTTGGGAGCTCAGAAATGAACCATTTCATCCTAATTGTATTCTCTTTACCTTCGATGTGGATCCTTATATTTGAGTATTCCTACTAATGAGGGTCTTCTTTCCCTTAAAGAGATGGTCACTGAATATTTCAGTTGTCAGAATTTGGATCTGTGGCTTATTGACATGGTTTTGAATCTTGTTGAGCTCGTCCTCCAAGAGCATTTCCTTGAGTTTGATGACATCCTCTACAAGCAAACCAAGGGCACCGCTATGGGTAGCAATTTTGTTGTGGTCTATGCTTGTCTCTTTCTTTGTCACTTGGAAAGATGACTTTTTTGCTTAGTTTGATTGTTCTAAATCTTGTCTTCATCAAGAGATACATTGATGATGCTTTGGAGATTTAGACTAACAACAAGTCTTTAGTGGAGTTTTTTGAGAAGTATCAAAACTTTTATCTTGAGATCAAAATTACTCCTTTTGTTTTCTCTAATTCAATGAATCTTCTTGACATCACCTTCTTCAAAGGTGATCGTTTTAGAGCTTGTAGTGTACTTGACACCAAGTGTTTTCAAAAACCTCCTAATGCCTACCAGTACATTCCTTTTTACTTGTGGCATCCTCCTCACCAAAATAAATCTTTTATTGTGAGTGAGTTGAAGAGGTATCTTTTTAGAGAATTAGATCCTTATGGTTTCGTAATCTTAGAAGGCAGTTCTATTCCAAACTTCGAGCTTGTGGCTATCCAAAGAGGTTCCGGCTTGCTTGTTTCAACAAGGTTTCTCAGAATGGCAAGACCGTGCTTCTCAATTGTCTTCATGGTGGTTCTTTCAAGAGAAAAGAGGTATCTCTTGTTCTTAAGCTCGATTATAATCCTTCTACTAAAGCTTTAAACTCAGGGGCTTCCCTAAACCCTATACTACATCGGCTCTACCAAGAAGTCCCCGTAGTGCAGCATATCCCTTTTCTTAGAATTTGTTGGCATAGTCTCAAGAAACTTGGATCCTATCTTCTTTGTAGTAGATTCCTCTTTCAATCATAACTCCTCTAATTCTTAGGGTATTTTCTTACCTACTTTTCAAGATTTTTGAGATTTCATCTAGATTTCTTGTTTTTTAGGTTCCCACTTTTTACTATGTTTTTACAATATTTTTTATAATATCTTAATAATACTTCTTATAACTTTAAAGTGTTTTTTAGTACTTTTAAAATTATTTATATTATTTAAAAAATATTTAAAATGTTAAATATTAAATATATTGCATTAATTATATTTTATTTAATTACAAGTGGGCAACCCCTTGGCCACACCATTTTCTAAATGGTTGCGACCCCCCCTAAGGGTGACACACCATTTTTTAATGGTTGTGACCCCTCTTTTAAGGGGTGTGGTGGGATATTTATATGCCCACGCCTCACACTTTTTCCTCATTCTTATTCATGATGTTTTCAATTCAACTCATGAGGGGTATAGCTCAAAAACTAGTTTTTTTGATGTAATTTGTAAAAAATAATGTGGGAAATGAAATTGATGTTTTTTTTTGGAATTGCTTTGTAATTTGTTTTACTTTCTTTCTCTTCATTATAATATTAATTTTTTATAAGTCTAAATTTTTATAAGCCTAATTTTTTGAAGTCTAATTTTTTATAATTTTTTATAAGTAAATTGTTATAAATTTTAATAAATATATAATTTTAAAAATAAATTAAGTGCATGAACACTTAGCTTTAATTTTGATATATATGTTTGTCTAGATGTCAAAATCCATTTGTGCAAGTGCCATAGTTTTATAACCTATCATAAACCTGTAAAGTTAACTATGTGTTGTCTGAGTTTACTTCTTGAGTGTAGAGGTGATGAAACAATTTAGCCTAGATAGAAGAGTTGAGACTAATAACTAAAGTTAATATTATAATTAATGCTCAACTAAATATAAATTTTAAAAATGAAATAAATGCATGGTTACTTAGCTCTAAGTTTGATGTAGATATTTGTCTAGATGTCAAGAATTTATTTGCCTAGGTGCCATAATTTTATAACTTGTCACTGACTTGTAATTTGATTATGCATTGTCTAGGTTCACTTCTACAAGTGTAGAGCTGATCTCCATGTGTGGGAATCTAAACCTAACACTTAAATCTAAACTCAAAACTCATAGATCTAATTTGGGAAAACTCAACAATCGAAAGCTTATTCACATTAATTTATGAAATTAGAATTTGTGTAAGGATAGGTAGTGTTTATTGGAGAACTTGTTGAATTGTGAGGGCCAAGTTTTCTTTAGTTAGATGAATTGATTTAGTGATGATAAACCAAGGTTGAGGACAACAAGCAAGCATGCAACATGCTCTCAAGACAACAATGTGATATTGAGGTAAATTTCTTGTTTACACTTGTAATTGAATTCATATGTGTGTTTAATAGATTCATAGATTATTCTTGGATAATTTGTTCCAATTAGGGTTAGTCTTTAAATGCACTACTTTAGCATGTGACAGTCAATTCATATTTTATTTAGTTCACAATGATAAGATGAAAAAGGTAACAAAAATTATAAGTTAAAATTTAAATTTTAAAAATGTGAGGTTTAGACACACTAATCCTCTAAACAGATGTAGGAAATGAAATATTTAGAAACTGAGTCAATCTTTAAGATAGATGATATTAGAATTGAAATAGATAGCCCTTTACCAACTTTTATGTAAAATAGACTACCTTACCCACGGATCAATGCCTTACAAGATAACCTAATCATTACAGATCTAATGGTGGTTATATGCTCTATAGCTTCATGTGGGAGGTCTCGAGGTCCATTCCTTTGGGCTGGCCACCTCTGTCGTGCTGGGTCCCTCTTGATGTCCCCGCCGGGTCAAGCACTTGAAGTGAGGGGTGTGCAGAGGTTTGCCGCGAAGTACATTTCTTTGAAAAAAAAAAAAAAATTGTACAAATATAATGGTGATATGAATGGTAGTGATAAGGACTACACCACCCACTACCAGTGCTGGAATTTACCTTTAGAACAATAATTTTTCAAATAATTTTTTTACCAATAAAAGTTCTTGTTTTCTAAGGTTTCTTTAAAAGAAAAGTCAAGAATATTAAGAAGTTATTATTATAAATTCGAATATAACGAACGTCATTCGTCGTGACATAAAAGAATTCCAACTTCCGACTTGTCTTTCGAGATGAAATTTCGCCAAAAGCAGCATAATACTAACCTGAATCTTCTAGACGCTCTGCCCTACAGGTAAAATGGACAAGCAGGAAGATAGACAAGCAGGAATTCTGGTTCAACAGGGGAGTGAATTGAAAGGAGCCTTTAAATTTTTGTAAAATGAGCAGCCATTTCGGGCGATTATTTCAAAAATCAAATTCAAGCGTCTCCCTGCAATGCGGAAACGCCCTGCAATCCTCAGTCGTCTGCCTGCGAGACATTATTTTTCTCCTCGATGCGGGCCTTGCAGCTACCGTCGCCTGCACGCATGACGAGCTAACCAGAGTTCCCGCTAACCACACCGCCAGGTTCATCAACAGGGTAGGGTTTCTCGATGTAGCAGGTTGCAATTCCAGGTCAGCAGCCAGTCTAAGAAAGGCAGGCCTTGCCGACATCAAAATGGGGGGTCAATTGCCGGGCTCCAAAATTCTGGAGAGATTATTTGTGGATATCGTGGCGGGAGATGAGATGGCAAAAGGTCGCGCAACAATGAGATTGAATGACATGGCGGAGTTTGCGGATTCCGTGGCCGGGGACCCGCAGATTATATCTCCCTACAAATTCAGGCAGCATAGGGCTTGGATCGAGTTGAATAAGTATTTGCGGAGGAATAAGAAGGTCCAGGGCGTTGTTCTTGGGAAAGTGAACAGAGGTTATGCTGTGGCCGTTTCGGGCTTCGTGGCGTTTCTTCCGCAGAGTTTGGGGAGGAATAAGAGGATTGTTGATAAGTTCGTCATTGATGAGCTTGATTCCAAGTCGATGAATTTTGTGGTGAAATAGATTGCCACAGGTAATTAAATTGTTATGTTTTAAATGGTTGCCTTAGTGATGGCGGAGCGATACAGTAATTGACATTTTTCTCCCTATTGGATTTTGAAAGAGATTTCTGGTTATGAGTATTCTGTTATTGAGGGTAACTCGTCTCTTTGTTACTTGTTTTATTCTCTTATTGATGGTAAAAACAGGATTAGTGAGTCTTTTTTTTAATTGATCAGGTTTTCCCTGCAGGTAAACATGATCTGTTTTACTCGTTTTTCCCCCCCAAAAAAATGATTCTCCTATTGCTGGTAGAATGTATTGCCAGAGAAAAATATTAATGGCCATCCCCTTTTGCTGTTGATTTGAAGGACATTTTTAGTTGTGTGGGTATTCGGTTCTTTCTTGAGGCAATAAAACAGTTGGTACATCCACGTCAAGTTGCTTTGGTTTTACATTCCACAACTTAATTGCCCCTTGGAGTTAGGTTGTTTGTGCACAAGAAGGCACAAAATGGAATGCACATAATTTACCTCCTTGGCCTTTTTTGATGCCAATTGATTGTGTTTGACCAATTGGGTGAAGGGGTATGAATTCCAATTCTGCCCAGGTGAAGATGAGTTGACAGCCTATTGAGGCAAAGTTATAGAGAGTTGTAGTTATAAAATTTTAAATCAAACTTCAAACTTAAGAAAAATTATTTCAAAAATGAAAACAAGTTCAAATGTGAAGGTTTAAAAATTTATGTGATAAAAATTTTGAATCACAAGAGGTTGTAGGTTTAGGATTTTTTTCCATGGAGATACCACCAAGAGCAAGCATCCTTCTTGTACTTGTCACAAAGATTGGAAAGACTTTGACTAGTGGAGGCAACGAAATCAGCAAACTTACTTGTAACTACATCCTCCACATCAAGATCATGGAAAAGTGTAAGAAACGTTAGCCTGTACCCTTTGTTGACTTCGACATCTTTGTATGGTGGCATCCTCCTTGGCAAAGAAATGTTCTTGAAGCTATAATATTTGAAGTCAATGCAAATGCAAGATGTGGCGGGGCAGTCATATTTTTCCACCACTCAACAATAATTGTCTACACCTGTTTGAACGATGTTTCTTTAGGATCTCATTCTTTGAAATTTAAGATGATCATCATTTTTTTTATCTAAGTAACTAGTTCTGGTATGGGTGCGGGTACGATGGTATGAGATGCTTCATTGGTATTTCTAAACTAATGATATGACAGTCTGTCATGCATGACACCTTAAGCCCTGTAGAGACTATAACCGAAGAGAATCCTTCCTCTTATATCTACAACTACAATGTAAGTTATGATTGACAAGGAAATGGCAGAAAAGAGAGAACTTTTGAACTTCCTCCCTAATGTCCAACATGCTCAGCAACCAGAAACAGTGTTCAAGAGGGGGAGAATTTAGCATATTGTTGCAAGGTGTGCGTCCTTGGTCTTCTTGTGCTGTGCAGCATAGCGCTCAGGTTCGTGACATGACTTAATTGTCCCCTGTGGATTCATTAATTCTGGTGGTTGTATTGGGTATTAACAGGTCGATCTTTTGATGCAACGACAACTGTTTTAGCAACAATTGGTATTAGAGCCTGGGTCATGGGTTCCAACCACTCACATGCGCTTGGGGGGGGGGGAGGATAGTTGCAAGGTGTGCACCATTGGTCTTTTTGTGCTGTGCAGCACAACGCTCGGGTTCGTGACATGGCTTAATCGTCTCCCATGGTTTCATTAACTTTGACGATTGTACCAAACATTAACAGATCGATCTTTTGATGCAATGGCAACCATCTTTACAACACATACCCTATATTAAAAATGAATACATGCATCCTCAGACTATAACTCTATAGAAAAAGACCACATAACTTGAAATAGCAATTGACCCCTTTGTCCATTCATAACAACAAAAGATCAAGACCTTTCAGTCAAAGTCTTGAAGTTACCCCTAAGAACTATGCACGAGGTTATATTATTGCTTTGAGATCAAAAGTATATTCCAACTAGTTGGACAGAATATATGAATATCCCAATGATGGACAATAGAGTAGACAACAAGAGTGGCGAGCTTGCCCATTGCTGTAGGAGGCAACAATCTCAGCCAAACAGGGACCTTCATATGAAGAATTTCTTAATACAATCAAAGAATGATCCATTCACAAATTACAGCAGTTCTCTGGTGTAAAATTGCTTTTGCCCCTTGAAGTTATGCATGAAGTTCAACCTTGTGGCTTATCCATTAGCCAAACAGTCAATTGAGATAAGAGTTCACACCTGCATTTATCCAGGTATTGGACTACCCCAACAAAGCTTCAAGTATCCAAAATGGATGTGGGCTTTGGCCAATTCACTATGGCCTCAATCTTGGATGGATCAATCCTTATCTAACCATTCCCTACCATGTGTCCAAGGTAGGCAAGCGATGTCTTTGCAAATTCACACTTCTTACTGCTCAAAAGAAGTTTGTTCTTCAAAACTTTGAAACAATTCTTGAGATGGTCAACATGTCCTTAATATGTCTTTCTAAAAGCCATGATATCCTTTATGTTTACAGTAACACAAGCATCCTTAAATGCTGTCAATGTCTCATTTATCAACCACATGAAAGTTGCTGGAGCATTGCATGAACCAATCAATAGAACAAGCCACTCATAGAGATCTTGCATTTGTCTTAAATGGTGTATTCCAAGTGTTCTCATCCTTCATATGCCCTTGGTGGTACACTGGTTTTAAGTCCAACTTGGTGAAGCACATAGCGCATTGTAGTTGATTAAGTTAATAGTGTTATAGATTGTAAAATATATAATATAATGTTTATATAATTATTTATATTAATTATATTTAATACTAATGTTATATAAATCATGTCACTATAATAGTTTTATAAAAATTAATCAAATGAAAAATATTTAAATTTATAATTAAAAATAAGTTATTAATTTAATTCTTAATGTATTAAAAAATATTAAAAATAATAAAATGTGATTTGAAAAAGTAAAGATTAGCTTTAAAAAATAAATTAATTCAATAAAGTTAAAAAAAACCTTATAAAAATTTATATTTTTAGTTATAAAAGATTTTCTTATAAAATCCAAGTTAAAAGTTTTAATAAAAACTCAATTAAACGTGTTTAGAGATGAACTACTCAAAATATAGATCAAGCAATTTTATTAGATAAATTAGACAGATATTTGTTTTGACACAGGAAAAGAACAATATTTTTATATAGAAACATATCAAAGTCGCGGGAGGTTAAATACACCCAGAAACGGCCCTTCAAAACAGAAATCACGCTTCATACGTTTTAACGGGAAAC
>VDFB02271358.1:222309762-222519972 GCA_007258455.2 Sequoia sempervirens
CTTTGAACTATTTATGTGGGATCATGTGAATTTGATGCAAAGCCCACACAACTCCGCTTGGAAGAATGATGAATAAAAAAAAAAAAACTTGTAATGTCTGCAATCATCTTTCAAAGGCATATTACAATGTCCCCTTCTTGCACCTGATCAATATGAGCTTTCCATTAGCCTATTTTAGTGTTCTTGTAGGCTAAGTAGATATGGTTAGGGGACTCAGGTTCGGTGTTGTGAATTGTGGAGGTTTTTCGAGTTTTCTGGTATGGGTTACTATTTTTATCAATTGTTACGTTTAGTAAGTTTTAGTGCATCTCAGTTTGAGCCAGTTTGGTGTTTGGACACACTATTTATAGTATTTTGCTATTTTTGGTAAATGCTAGTTTTATCAAGTGGTCGTGGCATGTGTTTCTCTAGTAGTCAATGAAATATTTCCAATTGGCTTGGTGAGTTCTAAGGGTGACTGAATTTGAATTTATTATTTGTCACTTAGGTTCTATTATAAAGTTACTTTATAACTTAAGTGAGGGTGGGGTGTTCATAAAAAGGCCCCTTGACTCACACCTAGCAAAAAGATGGCCTTAAGTTGTTTTTAAAAGCTATATGTTAGCCTCCAAAAGTGGACACCAAGATTGGGGAGGCATAAGGGAAAAATTAAAAATAAATTAAAAAGGCCTCATGAGGGGGGCATAGCATTTTGGAGGGAAAAGTTGGAATTTGAAAGGTGTTGCCCTAATTCCTTGTCTTCTATATATTCGCACTTTGGGCCTTCATTTGGTTATTTGGACTTGACAACATAATGTGGTGCTGCTAGATTGTTTCCAAGTTTCCTTGTTTTGCTGGTTGAGGACGAAAACCCTCATCTCTAGTCACTAGTTTTGGTGGTGAAAGACCCACCCTAACTAGTTGTCGTTTGGATTGAAGATTTATAGTGATTTTGGCTTGTAGTTTGAGTATTTTGGCATGATATAATGAGGATATTTTTAGTATTTTGAGTGGGTTTGGAGATTTTGGTTTGGTATATGATTTGCATCTTTTTGTCCAATGTGATTGGAGCTGTTTTGGTTCACTTTCAGAGGATTGATATACTTTTTTCGAGTTTTGGAAATGCACATTTTCTAAGTAACTAGGAACACAAAACCGTTCATAACTCTGTTCATAACTCTGTGTGTGGGAAGAGCATTGTTCAAGGTGATGATCGTATGGATTCCTCACTATTGGGTGCCACATTTTGAGTGGTCATTTGCAATGTTTGATGAAGTTCTGATTTTTAAAGTCAAATCGCTCCTATTAGGGAGCCATGCCATTTCTTGGAGTTTGGTGTTAAGGGAAAGTTTGATTTGCTATTGCAAAGGGTCTAAAACCTGTTTGTAATCAAGTCTGAAATAATATTTCATGCTTTGTTTTCAATTGGAATCATATCTCTTGATTGTAATATTTCATGCTCATGTGTTAATCAAAGTTTCCATATATCATTCCATGATGTTATTTATGTTTGTATTCCTAACATTGCATGTGTTATGAAACAAACACTTCTTTCCCTTCTTATTCTATCAAGCAAAAACTAAAAAAAAAGGGTGGTTATTACAATGGTATTGGAGCAAATCTTTGTTGCCAGCATGTGTTAATTATCTACAATCAACTACATATCTTCTATGAGTGAGAGGGAATATAGATATTATCAAAGGGAATTGAAAAAAGGACATTGGCAACACACACAAGTTCTAGAAGGTGAAACAGTTTTAGGTTTTCTCAAGGCACATTGGGAGTCCTCGCAGGGTTAAAAAAGTGAGACAACTTCAGTCGATATTGAGATGCATTAGGACCCTTCAGTTGATTGGGAGAGTTCTCCAGGGAACATGGCTGAAAGAGGTAAGGGTAGGGCTGATTCGGTTAGTCCCAACTTGAGGATGGAGAAGAAGTTCGATATAATGATGGACATGATGCGTCAATTGTTGGGAAAGATTGGACAAAATATAGTAGTAAATAACTCTCATAACAACTCACAAGACAACCCAACAAATAATGGGGACAACAGTTCCACATATCAGCAAGGGGGTAATGGAGGACGTGTAATAGCAAGGTCAAACACTTTTTCTAGACCCTTCCAACCCTCATTCATTTAGAAAGAGACCACAAAATGGTCATGATACTCCTTTACCCATGGTGGATGAGCTAAGAAATGCCTATGTTGAATATGACACCCTTCCAGAGGCATTGAAAGATCATTTAACCTTCAATGAATACTTGGACCAGAAGAGGAAAAGGTGTGGTGGTAGAGCTGATCATAGAGGACCAGCAGTTCAAAAGGACTTACAATAGGTTTTGGGCAAGGTAACACTTGCTCATTTTGATAGTAGTGTTAAGTGTACAACTAGGGCATGGGTACAAAAGTTGGACAATTATCTAGCCCTTAGACCAATGGATACCTATATAGCAGAGTTTCAGAGGCTTTCAGTGATGGTTTTTGGGATTACAAAGAGAAGATTGGTAGTCTTATTTAGTGAGGGACTCATGGAGCCTCTTAAGGGGTGGATTAAGGCATTTGACCCTCCTTTGCAAGAAGCAATGAAAAAGGAAAGGAGTATGGAGTGGGCTGCCCCTAAAACAAAATTTCACTCCAAATCATTCCCACATTAAAAAGACAAGAAACATTTTACAAAAGGCATCAATCAACCCAAGAAATCAATCACTAGACTTGATGGTGATACCTTACATGACTTGAGGAGAAATAATTTATGTTTCTCATGCAAGGAGCCTTGGAACCTAGGTCATAGGTGTGAAACTAAGGGCAAAGTGAACATGATAGAGTACTATTTTGTAGAGGAATCTTCATTAGAAAAATTGGACCAACAATCTGATTCGAAAGAAAAAGAGGAAGAAGAGACTTCTGAGGAGTCTGAAAAGGAGGAAAAATATGGGAAGCTTGACCAACTCTATAGCTTCCAAAAGATTGAGTCCCTATGCAATAGAGGAGTCCTTAATGGGCAACAATTGGTTGCATTGATAGATTCAAGTGCCACACATAATTTCATAGATGAGGGACTTGTAGCATGTAGGGGTCTTCAGATGCACGAGGTAAATGGCTTTAGAGTGATGGTTGTAGATGGGTTTACCATCACATGCACTAGGATGATTCCCCAACTAAGCCTTCAGTTGGGTAACTACGAAGTCAAGGATGGCTTCTATGTGGTTAGTATTGGAGACATAGATGTTGTGATGGGTATTTAGTGGCTACGTTCCCTTGGTGAGATCACATTTAACTTTCAAACCATGGAGTTGGAATTCAAATCAGAAGGTAGGAATGTGGTCTTGAGGGGTATATCAAATGGAGGGCCACAAGTAGTTTCTTTCAAGCACATGGAGAAACTATTCAGACATGATCAGGTAGAGGGGGTAGCAGAGTGTGTAGTTATGCTCGTAGTTACAGAAGAGGAGAAGCATTCTTATCCTTCAAACATTCAGGCTTTGCTATCTAAGAGAAGTAAGGTTTTTGGTAGCATACCTCCTAGTAGGTCTCCTGATGGAGGTATTGAGCATGTGATCGAGTTGGAGGAGGGTTCTAAGCGCGTTATTACTTCACCATACATGCATCTGAAGAGACACAAGGATGAGATTGAGAAAGCATTTAAGGAACTTTTGGACATGGGGCATATTAGATAGAGTATTGTCCATTTGCTTCTTCCATGGTGTTAGTGAAAAAGGATGGAACTATGTGCATGTGCATAGATTACAAGTCATTGAACAAGAAAACCATCAAGAACAGATACCCCATTCCTCAGATAGATGAGCTCATTGATGAGCTACATGGAGTAGTCTATTTTTCTAAAATAGACTTGAGATTTGGATACCATCGAATCAGTGACAAAGAGGAGGATATTGAGAAGATAGTGTTCAGATGTCACTATAGAAATTTTGAGTTCCTTGTGACACCCTTTGGATTGACTAACATGCCAGATACATTCTAATCATGTATGAATATGATATTTAGTAAGCAATTGCGTAAGTTTGTGTTGATATTCTTTGATGATATAGTTATTTACGGTAGGCTATGGGAGAAGCATTTGAGACATTTGGATGGGGTTTTGAGCATTCTAGAGAGTGAATCCTTGTTTTCTAAGGAGTCCAAGTGTGAGTTTGGCATGAAAAGTTGTTGTATCTTGGACACATAATCAGCTCTAAGGGAGTTAGCGTGATCCTAAAAAGATCAAGGCTATTCTTGATTGGCCTCCACCTACTAATCTTACACAGTTGAAGGGATTCTTTGGGCTCTGTGGATTCTACAGGAGTTTTGTCAAGGGTTTTACATAGTTGGCTGCCCCACTTACAGATTTGACCAAGAAGGGGGGCATTTGTTTGGTTTGAAACAACACAACAACCTTTTGACCACTTCAAACAGTTGATGAGCACCTTTCTTGTTTTAGCAATTCAAAAACTTTCTAAGCCCTTCAAGCTTGAATGTGATGTATCAGGTGAGAGTATAAGGGCTGTCCTAATGCAAAACAAACACCCCATTGCATTCAAAAGCAAGAAGTTGAGGGGATGTGAAAAGGAGTACTCCATTTAGGATAAGGAGATGTTGGTTATAATGAACGCCTTAGCCAAATTCAGACAATACCTTGTGGGAGGGAAGTTTGTTGTTAAGATTGATCACAATAGTCTAAAATACTTCCTAAATAAAAAAGACCTTAAAGAGAGGCAACAAAAATGGGTTAGTAAACTCCAAGCCTATGACTTTGACATCAAATATGTCAAATATGTCAAAGGGAAGAGGAACATAGTGGTTGATGCTTTGCCAAGAAGGCCACATTTGTGTTCAATTTCAGTTATATCAGCAGATTGTAGAGAGAAAATACAAGCTGATTATGCAAAGAATGCACTTGCAAACAACATTTTTGATGGTTCTTTGTAGGATGGTGTTGATTTAAGATAGCTTCGGTCAGATATAAATGATGATTGCATTCATGCATCATCATCATTTATATTTAACCAAACTGTTTTAAAATATAAAACCATCAAATAAGTTATTTGAATTTCAGATGATGATCAAAATTCGCAATTGAATAAATCAAAATTCTATTAGATGATTGTTAAGCCACACATCTTAGTCTTTGATAACACCGAATGGATTCGGTTGTTAAGGAAGCCCGCGTGCTCAAGGGACATGTCCCATGAATGGACGTGTCTCCACTTTGTGGAGACACGTCCTCTCATGAGACATGTCTCTCCTTGAGGTGTGTAACTCAATGGATTGAGAATAATGAAAAAGGCCATGAAAATCTTAGTAGATGCAGTTAGGGACCACATAGTACCTATTCTAGCAAAACATGAAACTACGTATCTAATGTTCAAATCCCTTGAGAGCACCTATGAGAAAAACAACACCAGTAGGACTCTTGCATTAAAGAGACAAATCAACAATATCCAAATAAACAAAGGAGAAACTATTAATGCATACTTCATGAGGATCATAGAACTAAGGGATCAATTATCTACAATTGTATATCAAATTGATAGCAAAGAGTTAACACTAATTGCACTAGGAGGCCTACCAAACTCATGGGAGCCATTTGTTCAAGGAATAAGTGCAAGCTCTGAACTCCCCAACTTTGATAGGCTAAGAACAGACTGCCTTCAAGAGGAAACAAGACTCTCAACAAAAGAAAACAAACAAAAATCTATAGATGAGGGCATTCAAGTGTTCAACACATCATCTAATAAAAGGGGTAAGAAAAACTCTTACGGGAAAGGATCATCTAAGAGAAAGAGAAATTCCCATGGAAAAGGATCATTCAAAAGGAAGAAAGACATCTCTCAAGTACAATGTTTTAGATGTGATCAATATGGGCACTATGCAATGAAGTGCCTTGACAGATCAAAACAACAAGCATCATTTGCTAAAGTAGGAAACCAAAATTCAGACCATGATTCTGAGAAATTTGTATTCTATTCAGCCTTATCAAGTCAAGTATCTAACCATATCAACAACTGGGTGATTGATAGTGGTTCTTCGAGGCACATCACAGGGTTTAGAGAACACTTAGACACTATGACTGAAGAGTCTGATGAAGAAGTAACAATTGGGGATGATTCTACACATCAAGTAAAAGGGGTTGGAACTTGTTCCATCACATTGAAATCTGGTCTCTCCCTTCAACTCACTGGAGTTTTATTCGTACCTGGAATAAAGAGGAATCTATTATCCATCTCTGCTCTTGAAGACAATGGATATAGGGTTACCTTTATGGATGGGAAAGTTTTGGCATGGCCTAAGAACTCAACTATAAAGAAAGCTCTAAACATAGGTGTAAGACAAGGTTATCTTTATAAACTTTGCACTGAAGTCAAGCAAGCCCTTACCCTTGATACTTCTGATTCAAATGAAATTTGGCATGGAAGATTAGGACACCTTAATTTCCGTGCCCTACCTTCCATGGAAAAACTTGTAACAGGATTACCTAAGTTAAACCCTACTCATGAAGGAACTTGTAAAGGTTGTGCCCTAGAAAAGAATACAAAGGGATCCTTTCAGAATAGCTTGAGCAAAACCCAAAATGTATTAGAATTAGTTCACTTTGATTTATGTGGACCCCACGTCTGTTCCCTCCATGACAGGCTTCCTATACTATGTCATATTTATAGATGACTTCTCTAGGAAGACTTGGAGTGTAAAGAGTCAATAGAAATCCTTAAAAGGTTCAAGGAGTTCAAAGCTCTTACTCAAAACTTCTTTGGGAAGAAAATAAAAATCTGAAGGACAGACAATGGGAAAGAATACACCTCTGAAATCTTTAAGGAATTCTGCATGAATGCTGGGATTAAGAGGGAGTTTACAGTAGCCTACAACCCTCAACAAAATGGGGTTGCTGAAAGGAAAAATAGAACCATTGTAGAAGCTGCAAAAGCAATGTTGCTTGACCAGAACATTGAAACCTCATTTTGGGCAGAAGCCTCTAGAACTGCTATCTTCATCCAAAATAGATGTCCTCATTCTCACCTAGATAACAAAACTCCTAAAGAAGCATTTACTGGTCTAAAACCTGATATTAGTCACTTTAGGATTTTTGGTTGCCCCGTCTATATTCATGTGCCCAAGGAGAAGAGATTCAAACTAGAACCTTCCGGAAAGAAAGGGATATTTATGGGATATAGTGAAACCTCCAAGGCCTACAGGATATTCATACCCGGGCAGAATCAAATTGAATTGAGCAGAGATGCCATCTTTGAAGAAGACATTGCATTCAAAAGGGCAAGAAGTTCTAGTGAGATAGAAAATTATTCCCCTAGGGTATTAGAAGTGGAACCTACTCCTGAGATTCAAAGGGAGTATCTTGAGGAAATGCCAAATGAACTTCAATCTACTTCAGATGAGAATGCAAATGACAACAGCAAGAAGAGGCCACTTTGGGCCAGAAAGATGATCAAAGAAGTTGAGAATCATGCAACACCCAAAGGAACTTTTAGGGAGAGTAAAAGACCCAAACAGTTCTCAAGCTATGTTGCTCTAATGAATGACATCATAAATTTAGAACCCGCCAGTGTTTCAGAAGCCTTCAGACATCAAGTATGGAAGGATGCTATGACAGAAGAGTATCAGTCCATTCTAAAGAATGATGTATGGGATATTGTGCCTAGACCAAAAGAGAAATCTGTTGTCTCTTCTAAATGGTTCTTCAAAATCAAACATGCTGCTGATGGTAGTATAGAAAAACATAAGGCACGTTTTGTAGCAAGAGATTTTTCACAGAATCAAGGCATTGATTATGAAGAAACATTTGCACCTGTTGCCTGTTACACATCTGTGAGAGCAGTGACAGCCATTGCAATAGCTAAAGGCTGGAAGATCCATCAAATGGATGTGAAAACTGCCTTTCTAAATGGAACCATTGAAGAGGAAGTCTATCTAGAACAGCCTGAAGGTTTTGTGATACATAAACCTGACTCACATGTATGCAGACTAAAGAAAGCACTGTATGGACTTAAACAGACACCCAGGGCCTGGTATGAAAGAATTGACAGCTACCTCTTGGGACTAGGATTCTCCAAGAATGATGCAGACCCAAATCTTTACTTTAAGGTAATCAAAGGTGATATGTTAATAATTATTTTATATGTTGATGACCTACTGATAACAGGAGATCACCTCATTGCTCAAGGAAAGAAGGATCTAACTTCTGAGTTTGACATGAAAGACTTGGGCATCTTACACTACTTCCTAGGTTTAGAAGTATGGCAAAAATTAGATGGCATCATACTAAACCAAGGGAAGTATACTATTGATATTCTGAAGAGGTTTGGAATGTTGGACTGTAGACCCATGTCTACACCTATGGAAACCAACCTTCACAAACTAAAAGAAGTAGCAACAAAATCTAAGTGTGCAGATACCACTCTATATAGACAAATGATTGGATTGTTGATGTACTTGGTTAACACCAGGCCTGATATTTGCTATGCAGTGAATGCTCTAAGCTAGTTCATGTGTGAGCCAAAGGAAATTCACCTTATGGTTGTGAAACATATATTGAGATATCTTCAAGGCACTATTGGAATGGTCTTCTTTACAAAAATAATCAACTAGATCTACATGGATACTTTGATTCAGATTGGGTTGGAAGTGTAACCGATCGGAAAAGTACATCAGGATGTTGCTTCAGTTTGGGATCGACTATGATCTCTTGGATTTGCAGAAAACAGTCTTCGGTAGCTCAAAGCTCGACAGAAGCTGAATACATTGCAGCCTCTATGGGGGCAAGAGAAGCAGTATGGCTCCGGAAATTGCTTGTGGGACTCTTTGGTGGGCCCTTGAATCCTACTATCATTCATTGTGATAATCAGAGTTGCATCAAACTCTCTGTAAATCTAGTATTCCATGATAGATCTAAGCACATTGAGATCCCCTACCATTATGTAAGAGACATGGTAGAAAAGAATGTGATCCAGTTGGAGTATATTAGTACAAATGATCAAACAACAGACATTCTCACCAAACCTCTCTCCCGAATCAAGGTTGAACACTTTAGGAAGAAGCTTGGTATGATTGAAGTGTAATTTGATATTATGTTTGAAATTCAAAATTGTTTAGAAGTTGTACTAATATATTTAAAGATGTTTAATGTGTAAACTCTTTTGTCATGTGTGTGACTCCATGACCTTATGGGCCTGCTCCCCCTGTGTACATTATTGAAAGGTGATGATCTTTCTAATAATGGACACTTGTATGTGACATTGTAAAGTGACGACTCTACAATGTTGAGTTGAACTATCATGATAGATATCATGTGACTTGATATCTGTGGACATGTCATGATAGTATCTCTTGGACACTTTGATGGATATCATGGGACTTGATGTCTTTTGAAGATCATTGTGATCCTTAAGAGATAATCATGGTGGGTATCTATATACATCTGTGGATATGCCATGAATTATTATGGTAGACATCATGTGACTTGATGTCAGTGCACATACCATAATGAAGATGTGATTATGAAGAATGTCATGGGACTTGACAATCTTATGAAAACATATCATATCTTT
This sequence comes from Sequoia sempervirens, assembly GCA_007258455.2. NCBI lineage: Eukaryota > Viridiplantae > Streptophyta > Pinopsida > Cupressales > Cupressaceae > Sequoia > Sequoia sempervirens. The sequence continues at coordinate 222,319,297 of VDFB02271358.1, forward strand.
GATATCACATGTGAAGGTGATATCTCCACTTATTTGATTTGGATATCTTCCCTAGCTAAGAGGGAGTGTTGATTTAAGATAGCTTCGGTCAGATATAAATGATGATTGCATTCATGCATCATCATCATTTATATTTAACCAAACTGTTTTAAAATATAAAACCATCAAATAAGTTATTCAAATTTCAGATGATGATCAAAATTCGCAATTGAATAAATCAGAATTCTATTAGATGATTGTTAAACCACACATCTTAGTCTTTGATAACACCAAATGGCTTTAGTTGTTAAGGAAGCCCGCGTGCTCAATGCACACGTCCCATGAGCGGATGTGTCTCCACTTTGTGGAGACATGTCCTCTCATGAGACGCGTCTCTCCTTGAGGTGTGTCTTCCTCATATAAAAGGGACTTCATTCCCTTATTTGCAAAACATTGAAATCGATAAATGTTCTACAATGATCACATTTGATACAAACAAATAAATCTGACTTAGAATCCTAGAACAAAATTTCAAACTTAGAATTTCCATAGGTTCTTTTAGGATACAATTTGATAAGATTTGATTACAATTATAGATGGCAAGTACCAAGTAAGGGACACTCATAATTTACAAGTGAATAATTTTGTTAGTCCTTGAGTCAAAGATTAAATACAGATTTTCAAGGCTTTTCATGACACTCCTATGGTTGGTCATCCTAGGTATTACAAAACATATAGTTAGATCTGTGAGACATTCTTATGGAAGGGAATGAAGGATGATATTCTTAAGTATGTTTGTGAGTGCCAGATGTGCCAACAAAACAAGAATGAATATACTTACCTTGCTGGTTTATTGAAGCTTTTACCAATTCCTACTCAAAAGCGGGAAAGCATATCAGTGGATTTTATTATTGGGCTTCCCAAGGTGCAAGGGAAGGATTGTATATATGTGGTGGTGGACATGTTGACCAAGTTTGCTCACTTTTTTGCTATTTTAGCAGGGTATACGACGGTTCAAGTGGCAAATTTGTTCTTCAAAGAGGTGTTTAGACTCCATGGAACACCTAAGTCCATCATTAGTGATAGGGACAATAGGTTTATGAGCTTATTTTGGCAGGAGTTGTTCAAATTGTGTGCTACAGAGTTGACTCCTAGCACTAGTTATCATCCCCATATTGATGGGAAAACAAAGGTTGTCAATAAATGGGTGGAAGGTTACCTACACAATTATGTTTTAAGGCATCATAAGGCGTGGGTTAACTGGTTGCATTTGGGAGAGTTTTGCTACAAGTCTACTTTACATGTCCATTAGGATGCCTCCATTTATGGCATATGGTTGTGAAGCTCCCAACTTCATTGATTTACTTTTTGGAGATTGCAGGGTGCCCTAGAGCTAAAGATCTTCAGGATAGTCAGGATGTCACAAGATCTCCGAGGGATAACATACAACATGCACAAAATCAATAGAAGCTATATGTTGATCAACATCACATTGAGTGGGTGTTTGAGGTAGGATATATGGTTACTTGAGATTGCAGCCTTATAGGCAGTCCACTCTCAAGAAGAGTGGGTCAGAGAAACTTAAGCCCTGCTTCTATGGACCATTCAAAGTCACCAGGAGGATCAAAGAGGTGGCTTATGAGCTTGAGCTACCTGAGAGTAGCAAGGTGCACAATGTCTTCCACGTCTCTCACCTTGAAAAGGCACTTGGGCAGAATAAGGTTCCTTCTACAGAGTTGCCTCCTTTGGATGAGGAAGGCAAATTGATATTGATTTTAGAGGCAGTGATTGATGTCAGGGAGCATACTCTACGGAAGAGGGTGGTGAGGGAGTATCTAGTGAAGTGGAGGAACTTTCCAGTGGAGGATCTATTTGGGAGAGAGCATATATTACATCATCTAGAGTTATGATTGCTTGAGGACAAGCAATCTTGGGGAGGGAGGACTGTAATGCCCCCTTCTTGCACCTAATCAGTGTGAGCTTTCCATTAGCCTATTCCAAGGTTTGTATAGGCTAAGTGGATATGGTTAGGGGACTTAGGTCTAGTGTGGTGTATTGCAGAGGTTTTTTGAGTTTTTCATTAGGGGTTACTATTTTTAGCAATGGCTATTTTCGTAACTTACTATTTTTAGTAAGTTTCAGTGCATCTCAATTTGAGCCGGTTTGGTGTTTGGACACACTATTTTAGCAGTTTGCTATTTTTTTTAGTAAGTACTATTTTTAGCAGTTGGTTGTGGCCTCTATTTCTCCAATAGTCAGTAAAATATTTTCAGTTGGCTTGGTGAGTTCTAAGGGTGATTGAATTAATATTTATTTTTTGACTTAAGTTTTGTTATAAAGTTACTTTATAACTTAAGTGAGGGTGGTGTGTTCATAAAAAGGCCCCCTTGACTCACGCCTACCAAAAAGGTGACCTCAAGTTGTTTTTAAAAGCTATATGTTAGCCTCCAAAAGTGGACACCAAGATTGGGGAGGCATAAGGGTAAAATTAAAAATAAATTAAAAAGGCCTCATGAGGAGGGCGTAGCATCTTGGAGGGAAAAGTTGGATTTTGAAATGTGTTGCCCGAATTCCTCCTCATATTCTATATATTCACACTTTGGGCCTTCATTTGGTTATCTAGACTTGACAACATAATGTGATGTTGTTGGATTGTTTCTAGGTTTCGTTGTTCTGTTGGTTGAGGATGGAAACCCTCATCTCTAGTTGCTTGTTGCAGTGGTGAAAGACCCACCCTAGCTGGTTGGTGTTTCAATTGAAGATTTACAATGATTTTGGCGTGAGATAATGAGGACATTTTCAGTATTTATAGTGGGTTTGGAGATTTTGGTTTGGTATATGATTTGCATCTTTTTAAGTGTAATTGGAGTTGTTTTGATTCACTTTTGGTTTGGTATATGATTTGCATCTTTTGGAGTGTGATTACGTTTTTTTTGATTCACTTTTAGAATTCGATATACCTTTTGTGTTTAAATGCAAATTTTCTGAGTAACTAGAAACACAAACTATTCATATGGCACTCCGTGTGTGGGAAGAGCATTATTACGGGTAGTGATCCTATGGATTCCTCATGGGCTACATTTTAATTAGTCATTTGCAATGTTTGATGAAGTTACGATTTTTTGAAATCAAATTGCCTCTTTGAGGAGTTGTGCTATTTCAGGGTTTGAATTGTCTAGGGAAAGTTTGGTTGTTGTTTACAAAGGGTTTGAAAATCTGCTTGTAATCAGGTCTGAAATAATATATTATGCTCTGTATTTCAGTTGGAATCATATCTCTTGATTGTAACATTTCATGCTCATGTGTTAAGCAAAGTTTTCATACATAATTCCATGATGTTATCTACGTTTGTACTCTTGACATTGCATGTTTTATGAAAACAAACACTTCTTTCCTTTCATATTCTATCAAGCAAAACAAAAAAAAAGAGAATTGGTTATTACACATATAAACAATACCAGAGCAAAGAAAAGTTGGGGAAAGTGCACATTATTAGTCTTTGAATATTCAGTTCATCTCTAGTGTATGACAAGGGATTAATTGGATTTAATTTAATTTATAGCCAAATTCATAGTGGTGAATTACGTTTAAGACCTAATGATCCAATCTTGTGGTAGGCAAATCCCCTAAAGACATTATAATATTTTGGATTTTTGCAAATAGGTGCTCATATATCCTCAATACTTATTTATAAAAATTCTTAGAAATATTGATGTTGAAAGGCTATTGTAACAACATAATCCTATGCTACTTTAGTGCTTTGGGTGCATGATTGAGGTTTTTTTTTTTTTATTAAAGAGGACATATGCTATTATAATGTATGAGAGATTCGGTTATCTTGTTAACTGTGGAATGGAATTATATTGGGTCAAATCGTTGTTGTGTAATACATTATATTGGGGTTAAGTGGATAGCATTATAGCGTGAGTTAGGGTTTTTCTTAATACTAGTTGTATTAGATGAGACACTATATGTATGAAGCTATTGTTGTAATATAGGATTAGATATTGTTTTGGTTGGGCTTTCAAAATAGTGATAGTAGGAATTTTCCATTTGTTAATGAGTATAATGTGTTGTAACTCTACTGTATTCTTTTATATTGAGCCTATCAAATAGTTATTACAGGTCTCTTGTGTGTTATGTAGTGTGATCTTGGCTATATTTCTGCATAGTTAGTATTATCAAAACATTGAATTTCACGAAGGCATCAAAGTGATTATTTTCAACAAAGTGCACCTTTCCTTTTATGGGTCTTGGTAATTTGCTGATTTTTCAAAGAAAATCAATTAAAAATTGTCGTCATTTTTAGTATTAATGTGAGGCCCAAGTGATTTTGTAGCATCCTAAAACACATGAGTTTTTGGTATAGTCCTATATGCTCCACAAAATATTGAGGGGTGGTGACCTTATGAAGTTGGTATTCCACAAAGCCAAACTATTGTTTTTCTAGTTGTAACTTGGATGGAGAAAGAGGAAAATCCTCATATCTTGCAATCTGGTAAGCAAATCAAGTGCCTTCTTTGTATTTTTGAAGGGAAGTTTCAGATTTATTGGCCTAGAGGATTATTGTTTTCATATATATCTTAGGAAATGAGTCCCATTGATGGCATGTTTTCTTAAAACCTTAGTTTTCTAGTTGAAGGAGTTCATGGAGATACATAGGTTTTCTAGAAAAGTGGATATTGATGTAAAATAAATAAAGTAACATTTGCATCACCATGAGTTACAAAGAAAGGTGGGTAAGCTATCCATTCCATACTTCGATGACTCCAGGAAGACTACAACTAGGGCATGGGTTTAGAAGCTTGATACATACTTCCAACTTAACCCAATGTTTAGGAATCACAATAGGTTGTAGGTATAATATTCAAGACGTCTTGCAATCCAACTCATGAGGGGTATAGGCTTCAAAACTAGTTTTGGATCCCCTTGATTTTTGATGTAATTTGTAAAAAATAATGTGGGAAATAAAATTGATGTATTTTTCTGGGATTGCTCTATAATTTGCTTTACTTCCTTTTTGTTCATTGTCTCATCTTCGATTAGCAGTGATTTTGTAAACTTTTATTAGTCTAAATTTTGGGATATTTCATGATTTCCTATGAAGATGAGATTGTCGGGTTCTTTGCATACCTTTCTGAAAAACATTGGTCCTTGTGGTCCTATGTCCAACAAAGAAGACACCAACTCTAACTTTGATAGAAAGAGGCGACAGGCTGAGCCTGGCCATGCTATGGTTGTTCGAGAAGAGTCTACCCATAGTGATTCTCCTCCCCTTCTATTTGATTTCGACAAATGTTTCAATTTTTTGGCCCAAAATTTGTAGAAGGATAATGTTGAACATCAACATTGTTCTCCATCAATAAAAAGATTTTTGGATAAACTCATTGAGTTTCACAACAATTTTATTGATAAGTTTGAGAAGCTAAATACTTCCATGACTAATGCAAAGGCTAACCTCATGGCCAAAGCCAATGCTGCTGTCGAACATGTAGATGCCCAAGCTAAAGTTTGTGTTGAGGAGATTGTTGCCTTGTTTTGTGAAACCCTTAGAAATTTCTCTTCTTGCAATTTTTTTGAGTCTCTCCTTGCTAGACAATCGGTCGCTCCTGTTGCCCATGTTGCCTTTCTTGATCCTCCTGAGGCTTCCCTAGTTAAAAGCACTTGTAAGTATCTTGATCAAATACATTCTTTGGTCAATAAAGCTTTTTCTAGATACAAACACCTGTGTGTCAACACTGAATGCTCCAAGGAGTACCTCAATGAACTTGAAGCCTCTAAAGCTTCCAACACTCTTCCTAAGAATTTGCAAGTCAAGCCCCCTATGATTTCCATCAATGATCCAAAAGGTAACTCTTTACTTTCTTCTAAGTTAGAATCCATTCAGGCTAATGCAAATAGGATTTTTCTTGGTGATTATATTGAGGCTATTTCAAAAGCCTCATCTAATCACGAAGCTAAATTTTTCAAGGCTATCGAGGAATTTGAGTCTTCTGTTAAGGGTATTTGTGTTTCCCTTAAAAGCCTTCGTCTTTTGGGTCTTTATACTATTTCCTCTAAAGAATGGTACTCTGAAGGCTTAAAAGAATTGAGATCTCTCTGCAACTGGTTTCTAATTGATTGTGCAATTAAGAAGGCAACTAAAGATCTTGTTGATTCCACTAGGAAAACTTCAAGAGATGTCACTATGGTTGAAGTTGATCAGCTTCCCCTTGATCCTACTATTGTAGAAATGATCAATGAGAAGGTTAATCAAAGACTGGGGAACATCTCAAAAGAACTTAAAGATTTGAAAGCTCATTTTGGCAAATCTCTTCCAAGTTACTTTGGTCTCTTTGAATCAAAAGAAGAATAACACTCAAAAGAAGAAGAAGAATAACAATTTGTAAAACTAGAATGTTCAACTTGATCCTTTTGTTCCAAAAAACAGGAAGGTGGTAGTTGGGAAGAATGTCACCTCGAGTGCCTTTGGTCCATTGCCCTCAAATCAAAAGTCTCTCCCCTAAAGCGTGAAGAATGCCCCATCTACAGGACCTTCAGTTCCTTCTGAAGGTAGAAACAATTTAGGTTTGGGTCATAATAGTTTTCAGAACTCCTTTAGAGGAATTAGTGGTAGAAGTCGGGCAAGAGGTTGAGGTCGAGGCCCCATTTCCACTTAAATTTTTGGGGACTTGCTATAGACCAAGCCCTTTATGGATTTTTACTTCTTTAGGAAGATTGCTTCTAAGGTTGATAATCGTATTTCTAATGCTGCCATCCACAACCTCTCCTCTCGACATCTTTCTTTTGAAGAATGTAAACTTTTGGGTCTTGGGGTGAAGTTTGTTCCTCGCCCTCCCCCTATGTCTCTCGAAGATATTTACAAGGAATTCAAACCCTTTTCCAGACTTCTTTGTCTTCATGCTTTCTTTGGGCATGAAGCTATTGATTTTGGTGTTCCTCCTGCCGATTTCTCTCCTCTTTCTAGTCGAGCTTTTTCTCATCGCTTTCACCAAAAAATTCCTTTTTGGTATCCAAATGAGCCTAATTTTCAGATGGAAGAAATAATTCATAATTGAGAAGATATTTTGAAAGGCCGTATTGCCTCATGTTCCTTCTCTCATGGCCCCCCTCTTCCCTTTAGACTTCTCAAAAGTCTTAAGGATCTCAAGGGTGACAACTCTATCATCATCAAGCCTGCTAACAAAAATCTTGGGCTTGTGGTGCTATACTCTCTTTGGTATAAAAATGAAGGACTTCAACAATTATTAGATTCTCTTGTTTACTCTCAGGTTGACAATGTTCCATGGAGGCTCATTTGGAGCAAGTTGAACTTTATCATTGACAAGTTCAACTATTTCTAGATCTTGTTTCCAATTTTCTGAGGTAGAATCCAACTTCTTTTGCTAGGGCTTGTGCCTTCTATCTTCTACCCAAGCTTCATAAGCCCATTGTTGTGGGAAGGCCTATTGTAGCTATTTTGGTTATATGTTGGAGCTTGCTTCTAAACTTCTCCACTTTCTCTTGTTTCCTATTCTCTTGCAATAGCGGTCTCACCTTCTTGACTCTCTCTCTCTCTGAGTCTCTATCTCTGTCTCTGTCTGTCTGTTTGTCTATCTATCTCTTCTTCGGGAGCTCAGAAACAAACCATTTCATCCTAATTGTATTCTCTTTACCTTCGATGTGGAATCCTTATATTTGAGTATTCCTACTAATGAGGGGTCTTCTTGCCCTTAAAGAGATGGTCACTGAATATTTCAGTTGTTAGAATTTGGATCTGCGACTTATTGACGTGGTTTTGAATCTTGCTGAGCTCGTCCTCCAAGAGCATTTCCTTGAGTTTGATGACATCTTCTACAAGCAAACCAAGGGCATCGCTATGGGTAGCAATTTTGTTGTGGTCTATGCTTGTCTCCTTCTTTGTCACTTGGAAAGATTACTTTTTTGCTTAGTTTGATTGTTCTAAATCTTGTCTTCATCAAGAGATACATTGATGATGCTTTGGGGATTTAGACTAACAACAAATCTTTAGTGTTAGAGTTTTTTGAGAAGTATCAAAACTTTTATCTTGAGATCAGAATTACTCCTTTTGTTTTCTCTAATTCAGTGAATCTTCTTGACACCATCTTCTTCAAAAGTGATCGTTTCAGAGCTTGTAGTGTACTTGACACCAAGTGTTTTCAAAAACCTCCTAATGTCTACCAATACATTCCTTTTTACTCGTGGCATCCTCCTCACCAAAAGAAATCTTTTATTGTGAGTGAGTTGAAGAGGTATCTTTTTAGAGAATTAGATCCTTATGGTTTCACCTATCTTAGAAGGTAGTTCTATTCCAGACTTCAAGCTTGTGGCTATCCAAAGAGGTTCTTGCTTGCTTGTTTCAACAAGGTTTCTCAGAATGGCAAGACAATGCTTCTCAATTGTCTTCATGGTGGTTCTTTCAAGAGAAAAGAGGTATCTCTTGTTCTTAAGCTTGATTATAATCCTTGTACTAAAGCTTTAAACTTAGGGGCTTCCCTAAACCCTATACTACATCGGCTCTACCAAGAAGTCCCCGCAGTGCAGCATATCCCTTTTCTTAGAATTTGTTGGCATAGTCTCAAGAAACTTGGATCCTATCTTCTTTGCAGTAGATTCCTCTTTCAATCACAACTCCTCTAATTCTTAGGGCATTTTCTTACCTACTTTTCAAGATTTTTGAGATTTCGTCTCGATTTCTTGTTTTTTAGGTTCCCACTTTTCACTATGTTTTTACAATATTTTTTATAATATCTTAATAATACTTATAATTTTAAAGTGTTTTTTAGTACTTTTAAAATTATTTAAAGTATTATTTAAAAAATATTTAAAATGTTAAATATTAAATATATTGCATTCATTATATTTTATTTAATTACAAGTGGGCAACCCCTTGGCCGCACCATTTTCTAAATGGTTGCGACCCCCCCTAAGGGTGACACCATTTTTTAGTGGTTGCGACCCCTCTTTTAAGGGGTGTGGTGGGATATTTATATGCCCTCCCCCCACACTTTTTCCTCATTCTTATTCAAGACGTTTTCAATCCAACTCATGAGGGGTATAGCTCCAAAACTAGTTTTTTTGATGTAATTTGTAAAAAATAATGTGGGAAATGAAATTGATGTATTTTTTTGGAATTGCTTTGTAATTTGTTTTACTTCCTTTCTCTTCATTATAATATTAATTTTTTTAAGTCAATTTTTATAAATTTTTATAAGCCTTATTTTTTTGAAGTCTACTTTTTAATAAATTTTTATAAGTAAATTGTTATAAATTTTAATAAATATATAATTTTAAAAATAAATTAAGTGCATGAACACTTAGCTTTAATTTTGATATATATGTTTGTCTGGATGCCAAATTCCATTTGCGCAAGTGCCATAGTTTTATAACCTATCATAAACCTGTAAAGTTAACTGTGTTGTCTAAGTTTACTTCTTGAGTGTAAAGGTGGTGAAACAATTTAGCCTAGATAGAAGAGTTGAGACTAATAACTAAAATTAATATTATAATTAATTCTCAACTAAATATAAATTTAAAAAATGAAATAAATGCATGGTTACTTAGCTCTAAGTTTGATGTAGATATTTGTCTAGATGTCAAGAATTTATTTGCCTAGGTGCCATAATTTTATAACTTGTCATTGACTTGTAATTTGATTATGCATTGTCTAGGTTCACTTCTACAAGTGTAGAGCTGATCTCCATGTGTGTGAATCTAAACCTAACACTTAAATCTAAACTCAAAACTCATAGATCTAATTTGGGAAAACTCAACAATTGAAAACTTATTCACATTAATTTATGAAATTAGAATTTGTGTAAGGATAGGTAGTGTTTATTGGAGAACTTGTTGAATTGTGAGGGCCAAATTTTCTTTAGTTAGATGGATTGATTTAGTGATGATAAACCAAGGTTGAGGACAACAAGCAAGCATGCAACATGCTTTCAAGACAACAATGTGATATTGAAGTAAATTTCTTTTTTCCACTTGTAATTGAATTCATGTATGTGTTTAATAGATTCATAGATTATTCTTGGATAATTTGTTCCAATTAGGGTTAGTCTTTAAATGCACTACTTTAGCATGTGACAGTCAATTCATATTTTATTTAGTTCACAATGATAAGATGAAAAAGGTAACAAAAAATATAAGTTAAAATTTAAATTTTAAAAATTGAGGTTTAGACACACTAGTCCTCTAAACAGATGTAGGAAATGAAATATTTAGAAACGGAGTCCATCTTTAAGATAGATGATATTAGAATTGAAATAGATAACCCTTTACCAACTTTTATATACAATAGACTACCTTACCCATGGATCAATGCCTTACAAGATAACCTAATCATTACAGATCTAATGGTGGTTATATGCTCTATAGCTTCATGTGGGAGGTCTCGAGGTCCATTTCTTTGAAAAAAAGAGTAAATAGTACAAATATAATGGTGATATGAATGGTAGTGATAAGGACTACACCACCCACTACCAGTGCTGGAATTTACCTTTAGAACAATAATTTTTCAAATAATTTTTTTACCAATAAAAGTTCTTGTTTTCTAAGGTTTCTTTAAAAGAAAAGTCAAGAATATTAAGAAGTTATTATTATAAATTCGAATATAACGAACGTCATTCGTCGTGACATAAAAGAATTCCAACTTCCGACTTGTCTTTCGAGATGAAATTTCGCCAAAAGCAGCATAATACTAACCTGAATCTTCTAGACGCTCTGCCCTACAGGTAAAATGGACAAGCAGGAAGATAGACAAGCAGGAATTCTGGTTCAACAGGGGAGTGAATTGAAAGGAGCCTTTAAATTTTTGTAAAATGAGCAGCCATTTCGGGCGATTATTTCAAAAATCAAATTCAAGCGTCTCCCTGCAATGCGGAAACGCCCTGCAATCCTCAGTCGTCTGCCTGCGAGACATTATTTTTCTCCTCGATGCGGGCCTTGCAGCTACCGTCGCCTGCACGCATGACGAGCTAACCAGAGTTCCCGCTAACCACACCGCCAGGTTCATCAACAGGGTAGGGTTTCTCGATGTAGCAGGTTGCAATTCCAGGTCAGCAGCCAGTCTAAGAAAGGCAGGCCTTGCCGACATCAAAATGGGGGGTCAATTGCCGGGCTCCAAAATTCTGGAGAGATTATTTGTGGATATCGTGGCGGGAGATGAGATGGCAAAAGGTCGCGCAACAATGAGATTGAATGACATGGCGGAGTTTGCGGATTCCGTGGCCGGGGACCCGCAGATTATATCTCCCTACAAATTCAGGCAGCATAGGGCTTGGATCGAGTTGAATAAGTATTTGCGGAGGAATAAGAAGGTCCAGGGCGTTGTTCTTGGGAAAGTGAACAGAGGTTATGCTGTGGCCGTTTCGGGCTTCGTGGCGTTTCTTCCGCAGAGTTTGGGGAGGAATAAGAGGATTGTTGATAAGTTCGTCATTGATGAGCTTGATTCCAAGTCGATGAATTTTGTGGTGAAATAGATTGCCACAGGTAATTAAATTGTTATGTTTTAAATGGTTGCCTTAGTGATGGCGGAGCGATACAGTAATTGACATTTTTCTCCCTATTGGATTTTGAAAGAGATTTCTGGTTATGAGTATTCTGTTATTGAGGGTAACTCGTCTCTTTGTTACTTGTTTTATTCTCTTATTGATGGTAAAAACAGGATTAGTGAGTCTTTTTTTTAATTGATCAGGTTTTCCCTGCAGGTAAACATGATCTGTTTTACTCGTTTTTCCCCCCCAAAAAAATGATTCTCCTATTGCTGGTAGAATGTATTGCCAGAGAAAAATATTAATGGCCATCCCCTTTTGCTGTTGATTTGAAGGACATTTTTAGTTGTGTGGGTATTCGGTTCTTTCTTGAGGCAATAAAACAGTTGGTACATCCACGTCAAGTTGCTTTGGTTTTACATTCCACAACTTAATTGCCCCTTGGAGTTAGGTTGTTTGTGCACAAGAAGGCACAAAATGGAATGCACATAATTTACCTCCTTGGCCTTTTTTGATGCCAATTGATTGTGTTTGACCAATTGGGTGAAGGGGTATGAATTCCAATTCTGCCCAGGTGAAGATGAGTTGACAGCCTATTGAGGCAAAGTTATAGAGAGTTGTAGTTATAAAATTTTAAATCAAACTTCAAACTTAAGAAAAATTATTTCAAAAATGAAAACAAGTTCAAATGTGAAGGTTTAAAAATTTATGTGATAAAAATTTTGAATCACAAGAGGTTGTAGGTTTAGGATTTTTTTCCATGGAGATACCACCAAGAGCAAGCATCCTTCTTGTACTTGTCACAAAGATTGGAAAGACTTTGACTAGTGGAGGCAACGAAATCAGCAAACTTACTTGTAACTACATCCTCCACATCAAGATCATGGAAAAGTGTAAGAAACGTTAGCCTGTACCCTTTGTTGACTTCGACATCTTTGTATGGTGGCATCCTCCTTGGCAAAGAAATGTTCTTGAAGCTATAATATTTGAAGTCAATGCAAATGCAAGATGTGGCGGGGCAGTCATATTTTTCCACCACTCAACAATAATTGTCTACACCTGTTTGAACGATGTTTCTTTAGGATCTCATTCTTTGAAATTTAAGATGATCATCATTTTTTTTATCTAAGTAACTAGTTCTGGTATGGGTGCGGGTACGATGGTATGAGATGCTTCATTGGTATTTCTAAACTAATGATATGACAGTCTGTCATGCATGACACCTTAAGCCCTGTAGAGACTATAACCGAAGAGAATCCTTCCTCTTATATCTACAACTACAATGTAAGTTATGATTGACAAGGAAATGGCAGAAAAGAGAGAACTTTTGAACTTCCTCCCTAATGTCCAACATGCTCAGCAACCAGAAACAGTGTTCAAGAGGGGGAGAATTTAGCATATTGTTGCAAGGTGTGCGTCCTTGGTCTTCTTGTGCTGTGCAGCATAGCGCTCAGGTTCGTGACATGACTTAATTGTCCCCTGTGGATTCATTAATTCTGGTGGTTGTATTGGGTATTAACAGGTCGATCTTTTGATGCAACGACAACTGTTTTAGCAACAATTGGTATTAGAGCCTGGGTCATGGGTTCCAACCACTCACATGCGCTTGGGGGGGGGGGAGGATAGTTGCAAGGTGTGCACCATTGGTCTTTTTGTGCTGTGCAGCACAACGCTCGGGTTCGTGACATGGCTTAATCGTCTCCCATGGTTTCATTAACTTTGACGATTGTACCAAACATTAACAGATCGATCTTTTGATGCAATGGCAACCATCTTTACAACACATACCCTATATTAAAAATGAATACATGCATCCTCAGACTATAACTCTATAGAAAAAGACCACATAACTTGAAATAGCAATTGACCCCTTTGTCCATTCATAACAACAAAAGATCAAGACCTTTCAGTCAAAGTCTTGAAGTTACCCCTAAGAACTATGCACGAGGTTATATTATTGCTTTGAGATCAAAAGTATATTCCAACTAGTTGGACAGAATATATGAATATCCCAATGATGGACAATAGAGTAGACAACAAGAGTGGCGAGCTTGCCCATTGCTGTAGGAGGCAACAATCTCAGCCAAACAGGGACCTTCATATGAAGAATTTCTTAATACAATCAAAGAATGATCCATTCACAAATTACAGCAGTTCTCTGGTGTAAAATTGCTTTTGCCCCTTGAAGTTATGCATGAAGTTCAACCTTGTGGCTTATCCATTAGCCAAACAGTCAATTGAGATAAGAGTTCACACCTGCATTTATCCAGGTATTGGACTACCCCAACAAAGCTTCAAGTATCCAAAATGGATGTGGGCTTTGGCCAATTCACTATGGCCTCAATCTTGGATGGATCAATCCTTATCTAACCATTCCCTACCATGTGTCCAAGGTAGGCAAGCGATGTCTTTGCAAATTCACACTTCTTACTGCTCAAAAGAAGTTTGTTCTTCAAAACTTTGAAACAATTCTTGAGATGGTCAACATGTCCTTAATATGTCTTTCTAAAAGCCATGATATCCTTTATGTTTACAGTAACACAAGCATCCTTAAATGCTGTCAATGTCTCATTTATCAACCACATGAAAGTTGCTGGAGCATTGCATGAACCAATCAATAGAACAAGCCACTCATAGAGATCTTGCATTTGTCTTAAATGGTGTATTCCAAGTGTTCTCATCCTTCATATGCCCTTGGTGGTACACTGGTTTTAAGTCCAACTTGGTGAAGCACATAGCGCATTGTAGTTGATTAAGTTAATAGTGTTATAGATTTTAAAATATATAATATAATGTTTATATAATTATTTATATTAATTATATTTAATACTAATGTTATATAAATCATGTCACTATAATAGTTTTATAAAAATTAATCAAATGAAAAATATTTAAATTTATAATTAAAAATAAGTTATTAATTTAATTCTTAATGTATTAAAAAATATTAAAAATAATAAAATGTGATTTGAAAAAGTAAAGATTAGCTTTAAAAAATAAATTAATTCAATAAAGTTAAAAAAAACCTTATAAAAATTTATATTTTTAGTTATAAAAGATTTTCTTATAAAATCCAAGTTAAAAGTTTTAATAAAAACTCAATTAAACGTGTTTAGAGATGAACTACTCAAAATATAGATCAAGCAATTTTATTAGATAAATTAGACAGATATTTGTTTTGACACAGGAAAAGAACAATATTTTTATATAGAAACATATCAAAGTCGCGGGAGGTTAAATACACCCAGAAACGGCCCTTCAAAACAGAAATCACGCTTCATACGTTTTAACGGGAAACGGGGCCATTCCGTGGCAGTTGTGGCAACATAGGTCTGAAGTAACGATACACATAATTCGTGAACTCCAGGTTTACATGTGTCAATCTATGCCAGAAGTTTCGTTCCACATAACCTCAGAATTACTGCTTCTCCATTTTCCTCCTTGATAATTGCATTTAGCTTTTCGCTGGCTCCTAATAGAACTCTATTTCTATTCCTTGTTGAGACTTTATCAGGACCATCTTGGCAACTCAACTGTAAAATAGCGACTGCATAAAAGGAGAGAATAATCTAACATGTGGAATAAAAGCTTATACGAAAGTGACTATATATATGTTATTTATTTATTTGCATGCATATGATTAAAGATCTTATTGACTGTAATTGGTAGTAGAGCTAATCAAAAGCTTATCTTTATTCTTGCTTGTTTGGGATTTTTTTTCAAGAATGACTTTGTGACCCTTCAATTGCTTGCTTTAAGCGTCTTTTAGATTTAATGTGTCTGATCTTATATCTTAAAATTCTTCATGCTCATTCTCAAAGTAGCTGACTCATTTTGGTTTTTCAATGGGCTGGCTTGTATATTTTTTTTCAAGAATGACTTTGTGACCTTTCACTCGCTTGCTTAAGTGTCTTTTAGATTTAATGTGTCTGATCTTATATCATAAAATTCTTCATGCTCATTCTCAAAGTAGCTGACTCATTTTGTTTTTTCAATGGGCTGGCTTGCAAAATAACTATTCTAGCTTAGTGTTTTGAACCAGACATAGACATTTGTTTCATCCTTAAAATTTGCATGGGACCACCCATGCCGCTCATGTCGACAGAAAATCCAGTTATAGAGTCACATGGCATTAATGTCTTATTCATTTAGCTTGCTTACAAAACAATTTGGCTGTGCGATTTTAATCTCTTTCGTTTTTCTCCATATTCAGCTTCAAGTAGTTGGGAAATAACTCTCCTTTGTCTCTAAATTTTTATGTTCTTGATGGAATTTGGTCAGCTTGTGTAGAGCTCTTTTTTCAAAGAATGATATTTTCTAAAATTAGATCCAGATATGGATTCTTGTTAGGTTGATTGCATGTTTTGATCTTTGAGCAGGTTCTATTTGGCCCCTGCAGCTGTAGATTCCCACAGTATTGTGATTCCCAAATTCAAATTATCGATAGAGTTAGTCAAGCATAATGCAATGCGAAAATAGTGGAGCTCAAAGAAAAATTGCTTATTATATTGACACGAATTTTATCTGAGGACAAGCGTTATATTAAGACCTGAAACATTGAGGATTTCTGTCTCTGCAAGACAGGTCTTTCCAAAAGCCTTGTGTATTACTAACGGAAGAATAGTTTAGTTACTATTGAAAGTTATCAGAGTTTATTGTCTTTGAAAATGCCTAAGGAATTTAGTATTGTGCAGGGGGCAAATGGTTTGACAAATTGCTAACATTAACATTATATTTCAAAATGGCTAAGAATATATCGTGATTGATTTTTAAATTTATATAATGCTAATTTAAAACTTCTATTGTTTATTTTACTCGGTGTCCGTTGTTTTCTTGCTCATGCATAAATATTGTACATACAATTAAAAACATTACTCCCACGCTCCGTGTGATTGTTTGAGTGCATTTGCACAAAATATTGCCTAGTTTAATCCGGGAAGACAGAACATGAAATGTCCTCCAATGAACATTTTAAAGGGAGATTTAATCCTCGTCATCGGAGGATAACCTTATTCAAAAGATAACAAAGTAAAAGAAGAATGATAAAATACATATATTCCGAAATAAACTTTCTGTCATCTAGTTTACCCCAATCTTTGTTTGAATTATCGTAATTTTATTCAAATCTTGATAATCAATACATATGTACAGTGTTCCATATTTTTTCAGCAGCACCATGATTAGAAAACTACATGGTGAAGTGTTAGGTTGTATAACATGTTCTAATAAATCTTGTAGTTGTTCTTTTACTTCATCTTTATTGTGCTTTGTTGATACAATTCTATGTTTGAAAATGTGCAATCAAGCAATAATTGGATCTCATGCTCAATATATCTACAAGGGCAACCCCTAACACTCTTCAAAAAAATCCACCAAAATGATTAATTAACCCAAATGCAACCCATGCATTGTTTTAACCTCTGTCACATTCTCTTCCTCTTTCTCTCCTCTCAAAATTAATAATGCAAAATTTCCTATAACAATTACATTGTTTGGGCAACACTTACCATTGATACACTCATTTTTTTTTTCATATAATTTAATCATCCCCTTTACATTTTTCTTGAATAGGTATTTGTTCAATTTATGATGGAAAATTACATCATGTTAATAAAGATATAGGTTAAAAAAAAGTCCCACATCAATCTAATGGTATGAAATTCATGGTTACCCCATAATCAAATTCTACTAAATTTGCAAATTTGAATGTGCATTGTGCTTTGCTTGAAATTTTTATTCCCTATTATAACCAATCCAAGGAAGAGATAAAAAAATAGGGTAATTGGTATATCTAATTCTCTATGTTTGCGTAAGTCAAAGTGAGAGGTTTCTTAGAGGTGCCATCTAAACTCCCTAAGTATGTGAGTGGCAAATTGTTACTCTTGGAGTTATGTGGACAATTGAAAACTTTGTTAAAGAAATGTTCCAAAAAAGCAAAATGAAGGGTATCCCATTTCTTATCTCTATATGAAGGTACACTTGTTCGATGATTCTAGTTTCTAAAACTATGGAACTGAGATGAAACAAGTAAATTTGAATCTATATGAGTGCAAGGAACCATTCAACCTTAGTTCATGCATAGAGAGAGATTGAGGGCATCTTATAAGCACAAGGCAAGACTATCAAAGTTTTGTGAAAACTACTTAGTTGAATTTGAAGGAAAAGTGTAGGAGTTTATGGTTAACTCCTCAAACACCCTAGGATCACTTGCACGACAAAATAACTTCCACAAGAGAGAAATGGCAAAAATATCATGTTATCATTAAGGATGCAAAAATGTCAAATTGAATATGACAAAGTACATATGAAGTCTTGCTTATATAGACAAGGAGTTAAATAGAATTAGACAAGATCATGACAAGTGTCTTAATCCTATCACATGAGACAACTGACTAACTACATGGAAATGATGCAAATATAAGATAAGTTCTAGATAATACTTTTAGAAGAATCTTATATTCTAAGTAAACTTAACATGTGAATATGTCCCCTAATTACTTAGTGAATGAATTAACTACGTGCAAGACATTTATTCACACTAACACCCTCCTTAAGTGCAACTTAGGAGAGAAGATTATTATACAAAGATGCAATGATGCAAATATGCAAGGATAGGTTCCAACTACGAGGCCATTTTAGGTACCCATGTACAAATGCAAATGAAATCTCTCACAAATGGAGAAAAAGAGAAAACCCAATGGGACAAAACGACTGCCCGAAAGTGAGATAGTCTAATAAAGATATCCATCACAAATATGATCAATCTCCATCCACACAAAGGTTGATAAGAGAGATCATACAACCCCCTATAATGAGATAACTTGCTACAAAAAAAGAAGCACTCGAAGTACACTATGGAGGAACACTGGAATCTTCGATTTGACAAGCAAAGGAAGATACCTCTGTTTGCTAGAAACCATATTAGAGTCACTCAAGGACTTAGATTGGAATCATGATAAAGCAATAGCATATCCGATGCCAAGGAACACTGGAAAACTTGTGAATTGTCACAACTCTAGAATCTATGAAACAATAGTTAATTGACAAATGATTTGGAACTAAGATGAAGTGTTGAGAAAATGCAAACCTAATGCACACAAAAAAGGAAATAGTGCATGCACTGACGAATGTTCACATCTGCCTCCATGATGGAAAATAACCTCAAATTTGTGTAGAGGACGAAGTCAACTTTCTGATGGTATAAAGTTTTTGAAAAACAGATGTCGTATACTCTAGTTATGAGTTTTTGAAAAAAGGGATAAATTGTGCCAGCCGACAATGCAAACATGACCATTTTGATTTGATTTCTGAAAAAAAGAAAACTAATGGATGCCTAGATAATGTTTTGATGCTAAGAATTAAACCTAGAAATATTTTTTTGATCCAACAAGCAAAAGATGAAAAAATAAGTTTCTTTTGACCTTCAACCTGTAGAAAAATGACATGCGATGTTTTTTGGACAACAATTTTCTTCAGATTTGCTCAAGATATGCAAAATCTAAAAGATACCCAAATGAGATTTCAACCATGGCTACAAAACCCATAAATTGTTTTTCCTACAAATGAGTGGAAGCCAGATTTTTGTAACAAAAAAGAAAACGACTCCAATGAAAAATGGGTTTATTTAAACCCTTTCAAATTTGGTAAAATATGTCAAATTTTGATAAAACACAAATTGATCTTGACTTTCTCTAACACCTTGGATTCAATGGCAAGGCTCTTAAGACTCCAACTTGCACCCAACAAAACTTTCACGCAAGATTGGTCCTTCAAATTTGGGAAGTCTGCAACACTAAAGCTTTGATACCATGTAGGAGTTTATGGTGAACTCCTCAAACACCCCAGGATCACCTGCAAGACAAAATAACTTCCACAAGAGAGGAATGGCAGAAATATCATGCTATCATTAAGGATGCAAGGATGCCAAATTGAATATGGCAAAGTGCATATGAAGCCTTGCTTATATAGACAAGGAGTGAGATAGGACTAGACAAGATCATGACAAGTGTCTTAATCCTATCACATGAGACAACTAACTACCTGCCTAGTAAATGATGCAAAGATAAGTTCTAGATAAGACTTCTAGAAGAATCTTATATCGTAAGTAAACTTAACATGTGAATATGCCCTCTAATTACCTAGTGAATGAATTAACCAGGTGTAAGACATTTATTCACACTAACAAAAAGAAGCTAGTACCACTTAACCATGTATTAGAGAGGGTATATCAAGTGGAATTTGTACCATATGAGGTAAAAGATAATGGAAATGTTGAAAAGATCTTTTGTATGAATATGAGAGAATCTTTGCTAACAATCTTGAAAATATATTGGAATACAAAAGAATATAAAAACATGGAGGATAGTACAAATAAAATTATTAAGAAGAGTCACAAATGGTTGAATGAAATGAAAAAGAAAATTTTTCCTATAGGGAATTATTTAGAAATAAAGGAAAGTGAAGGTGGGGAGCAATCAGAATCAAGACATGAAGAAGGGAAAAAACTTGAGGCCTTACTAAATTAGTAAACATTAGGGAAGATAAAGAGCATATAGAAGCTAGTAAGATTGAAAAAAGAAGAAACCTAGAATTAACTTTTTGCTAAAAAGGAGAGGGTTCTTCCAAGGTCCCAACAATCTCATATATTTCAACTTCCATCCCACCTACCACTCAAATTGAATAATTTCAAATAGGTGTAACTCCCTTATCTTCTAATGAGACTTTCCTCTTGCCTCTCAACACTCCGAGTAAACCCACAAAATTGGTTTACAATTCCATTGAGGAAGGAAAAATGCATTTTTGGATGGAAAACACTTTAGGAGGTTTGCTAGAACTAGGAGGGTTTGCTAGAACCCCCTAAAGGGTTTGATAGAACTAGGAGATTCACTAGAATCAGGGCAGTTCGAGCAAACCCCCTTTAATGGGTTTATTTTTTAATTGCATTAAAGGGGGGTTCGCTAGAACCAGGGGGTTGAGCGAACCCCTTGGTTCCACCGAACCCTGAGGGGTTTGAGCGAACCTTGTCCCCCTTCTCCCCCTCGACACCAAAAATCTCCATAATTTTTCCTTTGAATCTCGAGTTGAGGATGAAAATGGAGGAGACTTCATAGACCCAAGAATGATGGTAGTCCTCAAAACAAGCTATCCAACGAATATAATTTTAATATGTTTTGGTTTTATTATGTATTTGTTTTTAGTTTGATTAAACATAGGTTTTTCACGAAAATCAATCTCTCTTCTGCACGTGGAAAAATAGCAGATTATCAATTTTTTTTGAAAAATATTAGTGCATATTGATGTCCTTGATTGAAAAAAATTGAATTGATACATAAAAAAGTTATGTTGTATATGGTTCGCCTATATGGAATTGTCATTAGTTTGACATGAAACTTGATTAAAGAAAAATATTCAATAAAACACTATGAAATCAAAT
The DNA here is from genome assembly GCA_007258455.2 of Sequoia sempervirens. NCBI lineage: Eukaryota > Viridiplantae > Streptophyta > Pinopsida > Cupressales > Cupressaceae > Sequoia > Sequoia sempervirens. Next base: position 222,340,204 of record VDFB02271358.1, read on the forward strand.
GAAAGCACTAGATATTGTAGTTACAAATCTAAATTTGAAAAAAATAGAATTTTATCCTTCATGGAAAAAAAGTTATGTTGTATATAGTGAGCATCACTCCTTAAAATGGTGTTTACTGAAAAAAACTAGTTTTCAAAGGAGATGGAAAAAGAAGTGTAATCTGATTCCAAAATTTTTGAAAAAATATATTTAGAATCTGGACAAAATGTCACAAATCACTAGTTTGCATCATCTTCAAATTCCTCATGGTTTAGCCGCTATAGGTGCCCAAAAGTGAAGATTTAGTTAGAAAAAATCAGTTCAGTGTCCAGTTTGGCCAAAAATTGTAAACTAGTATTGTGGGATCACCCTCCCACTCCTACCTTTTCACCTCCCAACTCTCCTCTAATGCCTTCTCCTCTTCACCGCCACCTAAGTCTTCTCCTCCACCAAGATAGTCAACTTTTAATAATCCTCCCTTGTTGGAGTCGCCTAAATAATCTCCTACAAATTATTTTATACATTCTCCAAAGGGAGCTTCTGCTCCACCTTCTACCAAATATTTCTACTCCATTTCCTCCCAAGAAGGCCTTGACTACTTCCCCTATTAGAACATCTTTTCCTTCGTATAAATCTCTTGAGAAGAAAAAAGAACAAAAAAGAGATAGAGCTCAATAAGAATGAGTATCTTCTTAGGGTACATCAGAGTGGCTTGATTAGATCATATAAAAGAGAAAAATAGTGGCCAACTTATCCTTGTATTATTTTACACAATTGGCTTCTATGTTTCCCAATCCTCCAAAAAAATCCATAGTAAGATCATCTATCTTGACAACCATTCAAGGGGTGAGGAAAGCATATATATTATCACTACCATCTTAGACAAACTGGAAGTAGAGTTGTAGCTTGCTGATTTCATATTAACCACAATATCTCTTGGGCAATAGTTGGTGGATGAACTCAAACAAGGTACAGAATCCTCCATTGACTTAATGATATAGAAGATAAGGATAAAGATAGAAAAGATGACTTGAAAGATAAGGTCTCTTATCTTACGTCCTACATTGAATATTTGATCGGTCCTATCAAATTTTTAACAACTTAGACTCCCCAATTTACCAAACTACAAAAAGATATATACCAACTATAGAAGAACTGGGTCTAAATATTGTTAGAGATACAAAGACATGGAATGAAAACGTGATATCCTTAGGAAATAAGGTCATGGATAACATTTCTACTATGCATGATAGAATCACAAAGGAAATGAAAGCAACAAAAGAGTTAGAGACAATAATAGATACAAATTTGGATATCATAGACCATATTTATCACAAGGTGGCAGAAATAATTGATTGAATTTATAACCTTGGTGGATGAAGGTGTGTGAGATGGTATGGAATCTTATCTAAATAAGAAATGGAGAGAATCACACATGTTTAGAATGGAAAATTTGAAAGGTTGCAAGATAATATTTGAAGTAACTTATCGTTCATGATGTATTTAATGATATATAGATTTTTGTGGAGGGAATTAGGTACTATTTGTATGATGATGAACATGTATTTAATTCAATACAAATTTTGAAGTATCAATTTGAAGATGAGATAAAGATAGAATCACCACAAAAGGAAAATTTTGATGTAGCATCAATCACTTGACTTATGAGAATAAGGACTCTTGTGATGAATTTCAGAGGAATCAATTGAGTATAAGTGGGTAAATATTAAATATTAAATGCTTTCATTGAGGTTGATGTCAATTTTGTTTATTTAAAAATGTGAGATTAGTTTTGGATAATTTTGTTGAATATCGATAGGAGAGTCCTTAGAAGAATGCCAAAGATAACTAAAGTTTACACAAGTCATATGACATGCATTTGCATGCCAGATTTTTAATAGAATGTAATGAAGAGTTAGAAGTTCAAAGTGCAAGTCAAAATGAATTTTGGACTTCTCTTTGCATTTTGTCTTATTTGGTTTTTGGAGGGAATGACTTTTTGCCTTCCCTAATAAATAAACTTATATAATTATAACTAAAACTCATTTTAAAGGATTGAAAACCTTGGAAATTAAATACAATACAATTTTTTTTGCTCAATTTATTTCTTATTTGTTTTTTTCGAATACAAGTATTTCTTCTCTTGCTTCATACATTTAATTCAACAATTCAATGAATTCAAAGAAGATAATTTCAATACTTTCAACTATTTGGGTCATTTATTCAATTTGCATTGTATAATGGGTGGTTGGATTTGTAGGGAAAAAATGAACACCTCCACTATTATATGATTTTCTTAACAAAAATTCTTGATATAAGTGCACACATCTACACCCATAAAGTGGATTCAAGACAATTAATTTCCCACATCAATCCTTGGAGAAAATTAATGAAGATTGTAAAATTTGCTATCATAATGACATGTAAATTAGCACATCTAAGAACAAGAAAGAATAAGAATAGAAAAAGGAGAAGAAACACCAATATAAGTTGGGATAACCATTTTAGGTTAAAAACCACACACTCCAAAGCAACAAACCAATATATTAATTTGTAACAAAAATATGTTTGTAGGCTTAGAGTCTTAACATAGAGATTTTAGTCTTTCTCCTTTGGTGGAAATCCCCAATATCATAACCTTTCAAACAAAACTCCTCAATGCCTCCATCTCAAGACCACACTATATAGACTCATGGAGGCCCAAAATACCACCAAAAGGATTTCCAAGGGCCCAAACAAGGTCCAAAAATACCATGGTAAGAATTATCATGAACCACGCCTAGATTTGTCTCATTATTTATCACATAATTCCTTTGGAAAGATGATCTATGACATTTCATAACATGCATCATAAGTGGGTCAAGATTCTTGGTCCACTTTGTAATTCCCTATAATCATGCTCTTCCATATGTCATAGAATTTTTCATAAGTAACTCCCACATCTTACAATGTCATAATTGACATTAGATCCTCTTACAATTTATCACACACCACAAGATACCAACATGTGGCAAGGATTGCCACATTAAAGTGGGACACCCCACTTCCTATGTGAGGACACAATAAGTAAATAGAATAAAAATTAAATGTGAATATTGGGAAAGCAAGGTTGACATATTTTCCTCACATTCTCACTTGTTGAACACTTGGAAAAAGAAAAAGAGAAACTCCAGTAAATCCATGAACCACCAAGGTTACCATGCCATGCTTTCCCGACTAAACTCCACTTTTCTCACAAGCTTCACAAAGGAATATACAACATCTTCCAAGTGATCACCATCTTGACAACGAACATCTCATCCTCCATCATGCCCAAACAAAAAAGATAAGAACTCCAAACCAAGATGACACACTAAATAGCACATAGAAATACCAATATATATAGCCTCATCTGATTATTAGAACATAATCCAGAAGTCCAATCTCCTCTAGAACATGACTGAGTATGCACCACATACTCTAAACTAACTAGAATAATGACCATAATGAGTCACTCACATCTAGGTAACTCCAACCACTGATGAAAATTTTGCTCATGACATATTTGACCCATATTGTAGCTCTTATCCTTGCATAATCCATTGTCTTTCACTTGCTTATTGTTTCCCATAGTAACAAATCACATTAAAGAACACGAAGATCCTCAATATTATTGATCCAATGAAAAAATTCCATCAAGAACAAATATACCTCTTAGAACTCTCATTACATAGGAAATGTTTGATCTAGTGCCAACCAAAGAATCAAAGTCTACCAATCAACACTTACACAAAGGGCATGTTATCAAAAATTTATCACGTACACATGCACACACACACACAAAATCAATAAGAAAACAAGGATATAATATTCTCAAATGAAGGAAGGTTAACCCAATAACCATTCCTATCACCAGGGAATATGCCCAAAACTATCCTTTGAAATCCTCCATGCCCTCTTGAACAAACTCATGCGTATGTGAAATCAAAGGAAAAATACACCATGCTATATACTCAACAAACAAGTCCTCTAGGAGATACATTAACTTTCATTTTTTTGTGTGTGTTATTGATTTCATCAATGGTATGGACAAGTGGCTTATGGAGTGAAATTTCAATGTCATAGAGTTCATATCCACATTTTTGAAGCAAATATTGACGTATTTATTCTTGTTCTTCTATAATGTTACTCTTGTCAATAGGTGTTCCATCACATTTTGCAATATTTTCAAATTCATGTTCAACAGTTTCATTTTCAATTTCATGTTCAACATTTTCATTTTTAATTTCATTTTCAACATTTTCAAACTCAACATCAAAGTTACTTTCAATGTCATTTAAGGGTAAAGAAGAGCCTTCTCCTTGAATATTATTTGGCAAACATTTTCTTTACATACTATTCCTTGATCTATATTTCTCCCTACTTGCCTCGATTTCCTCCACTTGAAATTTCCTCTTCCTTTTGGTTTTACAAGAATTACTGCTTCCCATTATACAAACAGAAACAAGTACCTTGATGATTGATAAAATCAAATTTTGTGTAAAAAAGTACAAAAAAGAAAAAAAATGTTTGTATTGGACATAAATCATGACATCCCTGACACCAAAGAGCATGTGGGGACCATTGGAAGGCCAAAAATAGAAATTGAGTTGTTTTTTCCACTAAAAAAAGTGGATATTTGTTTTGTAATCTTGTTTTCACATGAGGAAAAAATATTTACAAAACAGATATCCGTTATATTACACAAAAATGAATTTATATTTATATGATGTAATATTATAATATAATATTTATAATATACAAATATTATATATTATATTAATATTAATATATTCTAATATATATTATATTAATATTAATATATTTTGATATATATTAAATATTATATTCTAGGTCGTATTATAATATTATGAATGAGGTGGTAGAGAGAGAGAGAGGTAGGGTTGGAGGGACGAAGGGAGAGGGGATATAGTGACAAGTAGAGAGGCATGGAGGTAGTTAGGGAGAGGTAGAGAGAGAGGAGAGAGAGAGGTAGGGTGGGAGGGATAGAGGGAGGGAGAGAGAGAGAGGGAAGGATGGAGGGAGGGAGGGGTAGGTGGAGAGAGATGTAGGGTTGGAGGGATTGGAGGGAGAGGGGAGATAGACATTAGTAGAGAGGGACAGAGGTATGGAGGGAGAGGTAGAGAGAGGGGTGAGTAGAGAGAGTGAGGTAGAGTGGGAGGGATAGAGGGAGGGAGACAGAGGGAAGGAGGGAGGGAGGGAGGCGGGAGAGGTAGCATGAGAGAGATAAGGATGTAGAGAGGGGAGGGATAGAGGAAGGGAGATTGAGAGAGGGAAGGACAAAGGGAGGGGTAGGTAGAGAGAAAGTTAGAGGGATGAAGGGAGAGGAGATATAGAGAGAAGTGGAGAGGGATGGAGGTAGGGAGGGAGAGGTAGAGAGAGGTAAGGTGGGAAGGATAGAGAGAGAGAGAGAGAGAGAGAGAGAGAGAGAGAGAGAGAGAGAGAGAGAGATAGAGATAAGTAGAGAGGGATGGAGGTAGGGAGGGAGAGGTAGACAAAGAGAGTTAAGTAGAAAGAGCTAGGGTTGGAGGAATAGAGGGAGGGAGAGAGAGCGAATGAGGGGGGAGCATTACATGGAGGGGTAGGTGGAGAGAGATAGGGTTTGAGGTAGGGATGGAGAGGGGAGATAGAGAGAAGTAGAGAGGGATGGAGGTAGAGAGGGAGAGGAAGAGAGGGGTAGGTAGAGAGAGATAGAGGTAGGGTTGGAGGGATACAAGGAGGGAGAGAGGGGAAAGGATAGAGGGAGGGAGGGAGAGATAGAGAGAGATATAGCATGAGAGAGAGAGAGATAGGAAGGAGGAATATAGTGAAGGAGAAAGAGATGGAATGACAAAGGGATGGATAAAGGGAGGGGTAGGTAGAGAGAGATGTATGGTTGGAAGGAATGAGAAAGAGGGGGTATAAAGAGAAGTAGAGATGGATGTAGCTAGGGAGGGAGAGGTAGACAAAGAGAGAGTTAGCATGGGAGAGAGAGAGAGGGGGTAGAGAGAGGGGTAGGTAGAGAGAGAGGTAAGATGAGAGGGAGAGAGAGGGAAGGATGAAGGGAGGGATAAAGGTAGGGGTAGGTAGAGAGAGGTAGGGTGGGAGGGATGGAGGGAGGGAGAGAGGGAAGGAGAGAGGGAGGGACAAATGGAGGGGTAGGTGGAGAGAGGTAGGGTTGGAAGGACGAAGGGAGAGGGTAAGTAGAGAGAAGTAGATAGGGATGTAGGTAGGGAGGGAGAGGTAGAGAGAGGTAAGCTAGGAGGGATAGAAGGAGAGGTATGTAGAGAGATAGATTGAGGGGAGATAGATAGAAGTAGAGGTGGAAGGGGAGAGAGGTAGAGAGAGGCGGGGAGGAGGGACAAAGGGAGGGAGAGGTAGGTTAGGCAAGGTTTCCCATTAGCCTTGCCCTCTTTGTACTAGCCTTTGAAGCCATTTACTATTTGATAAGAAATACCTCAATGAGCCTAAAATTTCAAGGTCTAAATCTACCTAATAGTAGTGAGCTATTAAATATTCATTTTGTTGATGATACTACAATTTTTGTCGATCGTGAAGAAGAAAACATTAACCATATAATAAAAAACTTGACATATTTTATGAGGCATTAGGAGCAAATATCTACAAATAAAAATCAATAATGTTAAGTTGAAGCTCTTCTTCTAAGTAGTTTAAAAAGTTCAAAATTTAGTGGTCAAACAGACAAGTGAGGTACCTAGGCTTACCTTTTGTTGTTAAACCCACTTTAAAATAAATGTGGGATTGGGTAAACTAAAAATTGAAAAGAAATTAGAGAGCTAGAATAACTATTATCTCTCACTTGTAGGGAGAATGCAAGTGTGTCAAGATATTCTCTCGTCCTATACTATCTATTATTCCTCCTCGTGGCTATTTTGTAGCTACCAACTATAAGAGGTTGAAAAGAAAATAAGGAAATGTTTGTGGTCTGATGGACATGGTAGTAATTAAAAATATGTCGTAAGATGGAACTAGTGTCATCCTACAAAAGAAGATGATGGTTTAGGTCTAAAAGAATTGAAAAGCAAGAAATTTCTCTTGATGTCAAATGGATACTCAATTCTCTGGTGGGTGAGGAACCTTGGAAAGTTTTAACTAGACACAACATACTTAGTGTTGTACCAAAGAAATATAAGAGCTAGAAAGACATACCCTTTAAAGACATACTAATTGGGAAGTTCCCAATGGCGCCTTCTGGATGAAATGTTTTTAAAACTTCATGGAAAGCATGAGAGAAGATAAAAATATTAATAAATAAGGACAATGAAATTAATAAAATTTGTATTAACTCCTTAATTTGGTGGAATTTATGTCATAAGGAGAAATTGTTGGCTCTTCTGCAAGGTTTCTTAGCTAAAGCATGGGCTAAGAGTGGTATTAGGAGTTTTTAGAAAATTATAGACAACAATCAACTAAATACACGACCTTCTCTAAGCACATAGTATGTCCTGCCAGATACCCAATGGAGGACATACTTGGTGCTGAGAGAGTCTATTAAAAATTCACACTTATCCCTCAAAAATAAGAAATGTTGTGACAACAATGAATGTAATACCCTAAATGGTTATAAATGGAAAGATATATTTGACATATGCAAACTGAACCCTAAAAGAATTTATAATTCATTATCTAAATCAAAAGAAATTCTGGAACATGTTAATAAAAATGCAACTTTAAAGAAGGGTTAAAAATTGAAAAAAAACATTTTAGTGGAATTGGAATAGTGTGGCGGAACCAAAAAAAAAGCATGCTTTAAATGTTTGTTATTACTACAAAAACTTTATATATCCATACATGATTCAAACATAGATGTGTGTTCATTATGCAGGAAGCCCAAAAGTGTAAAACATATTTTCTTTTACTGTCTTTATGCAAAAGAAGTATAGTTGATGTTTAGTTCAAAATTTGATTGGGGAGAGTAGAGAATAATAAAATCCAAGAAATTTTATCTGGGAAAATAGATGGTATGGGAAAAGTTGGGAATTTATTTTGGTTACCAATTTCTATTGAAATTTTATGGTTTTTGTGGAAGGCAAGAAACGAGGAAAAAATTCAAGGCAATATTTGAATTCTTACTAAATCTTTGAGAAGAGTCATTTTTACAATGTTTCTATGTAGGTTATAGTCACCCTGGAAATCTCAAAAATAAAGTTTTCCAAACTAATGAAGGATGAAAAATCGGAAATCAACAAAAAGGAAATCAAGTACGCTAGACATTGGTCGTTTGATTCAAAAGACAACATCCCATTTAGATAAAATTACCTAAACTTTATGAAGAAGTAAAACAACAAATACAATTTGAAAACTTTGAAAAAAGATCTTGGACAAGTAGAAGACAAGGGTTCCATGCAAATCAAGGTGATGAAATGACAACTAAAGTAGTAAGGTCTAATTCATATTTTTTGATATAGAGCCTCCATTGGGGACTTATGGCATAGATAGTTGTAGCGAGAACAAGAACTATTGTAATGATCCATCTTAAAAACCATAGATATTATAGTACATAATCTATATTTTGGCATAACATGGCAACAACATGGGGATAGAAGTACATAGTCTGTATTTTGGCCTTGCATGACATAAGCGACATAGAGAAAATAGTGCATTGTGTCTATCTTGGCCTTGCATTACATAACAACATAGCCAAGTCACTTATGATTGTGTATTTTGTATAATCATTTTTTGATATATTATAATTAATACAAAAAAAACAAAGTACACTAGTCATTCTTAATTAATTTTAAAATATTTATTATAATCATAAAAAATCCAACCTTTTTTATGAACTTCACATAAAATAATACAAATACTGTAATAATAGAAGATAGATATCAACACTTAGTAATAAAAATACTCAAACATATTAAAAAAAAAAGATCAAACCCTTGAGATAGGGAAACACCATTCAATTCTCATTATTATATGGAAGTCACTCCACAATATATCACAATATGATTTCCAAAGACGTACAATTTATTCTTGAAATCCTGATATGAGTCTTTATGCTTTGTTTCCATTGGTCTTGCTAGATCATGAAGGAAAATATATTTTACATCTTTTTGCTTTTCTATTGCTTCCTCCTCTTCTTTCTATATTTTTTCTACCAATTCTTCTTGAGATTCTTGGAACTTTTTCGACCTAACATATATAATATCTTGTAATATAAAATTTTCCCTTCTAACTAGAATCTTTCTAATTTCTTTTTTGCATATTCATATTTATTGTTCCTAAATATTCTAAGGATATCCACGAATAATAACTAAACCATCCATATTTAAACCATAAAAATTACAATATGAAACACATTTATTCATAGAGAGAATCAAAATGCTTGAAAATTGTAATATCCTTACCCTCATTTGACTATTCTTGACTTACTTTGATTGTACCTATATTTTCTTGGTTGAATCCATGTTAATGATATTATACATACCAATATGGTTTGTAGAAATAGTAACCCTTGTGTGTGAGATTGAAAATCATTAGATGAAAACAAAGATCAAAACGTGATTGAAATTAGAAATCTAAGCTAAGATCAAAAACATTAGTCTAAGATCTAATCCTACACATACAAAATGAAACTAAGCTATTTGAACATACATTAAGAAATCTATGATTACTAGAATGAATGCAAGCAATAAACAAAGTGTTACCATCCCGTAGTGGAGTGGATTCACCTAATGTTGAATTGTTCTTATCACCGCGAAGCCTCCAAAGTTCGTGTGCAAAGCTTTGATGAATGATGCTTGGTTGACCAAAGGAATGATGAAGCTCTATCAATGGTATTCTTGACAACACTTTGTTGCATAAGGTATGTTGATTCTTCGATCCTTTTTTGTGAGGAGAGAGGTTTGTTATATAGAAAAAGAGATTTTCAATTGACGATCAGGATCACGTTGGAGAATATCTAGATCAACGGTCAAAATGTGTTGAGAGGATTTAGACACGAGAAGATTGTGCAAAGTTGATTGCACAACTTGTGTGATTGAGGAATAGATTGGCTAGTCAGGGTTTAGATTGATCAGTCAAAATTTAGTTAGGAAATTGATGGTTGAGTTAGCAAATTAGATGGTTGAGTTAGCAAATTAGATGGTTGAGTTAGAAAATTAGATTGCTCAATTAGCAAGCATAATTTGCTCAATCAGAAAGTGGGCGAGGAATATGAATTAATTGATTTAATTAATTAATTCATTTTTGGAGTTGAACGTGCAAATCAAGTTTGACTTTTGCAAATAGAGTTGCATTAGTTTGATTTGATTTTTGATGATTGATTTGAATAGTTTGATTTGATTATTCAAAATTTGGAGGGAAAGTGTCATAATTAAATTATTACGATTTAATAATTTAATCAATTTAGGGAAATAAGGTGATTTAGTGAAGTAATTAAATATTTGGTGTCATTTAATTAATCAGGACGAAATAAAGTGGGATTAGGACTTCATTAAATAAATGTAATTTCTTTAATTGGTCGAAATGAAGAAATGAGAATTAATCAAATAATGTTGTTTTATTTAATTAATAGTAGTAATAGGATTTTTAGGACTATTAAATAAATGAAATTAATTTAATTTGTCGAGAATGGTGAAAAAGTGAATTAATTAAATAATGTTGTATTATTCAATTAAGAGAAAAAATAGGGTTTTTAGGACTATTAAATAAATGAAATTTATTTAATTTGTCGAGAATGATGAAAACATGGATTAATTAAATAACATTGTATTATTCAATTAATAGAGGAAATAGGGTTTCAAATGTTGTTTGATGTCGTGTGATGATTCTAAGATGTTGTGGGATGATTTCGGGGTGTTTCGAGATGTTTCAGAGATGCTGCAGGACTATTATGAGGTGTTTCGAGATGTTCCAGAGATGTTCCAAGATGTTTTGAGACATTCTAGGGTGTTTTGAGATGTTCTAGAGATATTTCAAGATGTTCTGAGACGCTTTGGGTTGATTCTAAGATGTTTTGAGATGTTTTGAGACATTTTAGGGTGATTCTGAGATGTGATAGGTGTTAAGTCAATTTTACATGTCTACATTTTGCCCCTCTTTGATACAAAGTACTAGTTGCTTTGTTTCAAAGATTTTGTTATTAAGATCAAGTTTTTGAAAAAAAAATTTGTGCCCCAGTGTTTTGTGGAATGATGGTAGGACTATATGCTGCCCCCTCAAGAGGTTAGCCAAAAATTTCAAGTTATGAGGTGAAACTCACGACTCTATTCTATTTCAGTTATGATGTGTTTAGGTTGAAGAATTAGATCTATAGGTCCCTCATTTCTCATTTTTATGTTTCTCTGATTTTCTAATTTGAAAGTAGGAAGGTTCCCTAAGTAGATATTAGGGTTTCCTAGATGAAATTAGGGTTTCTTGAGGTTTAATATAGGCAATTAGTCCTCTAGTTAGATAATTTGTGCTTTGACCCTATAGCTAATTCTTGTCTTTAGATTTCTCTTTCTATCAGTTTTCAAGGAGCAATGCCAAAATTTGAGGGAACCCTACATCATTCTAAGCTTGTTCAGGAGGGTGGACGGCCTTCAGGTGTCATGGGATGATTTCAGGGTGTTTCAAGACATTTCAGAGATGTTGCGAGACTATTATGAGGTGTTTCGAGATGTTCCAGAGATGTTCCAAGATGTTCTGAGACATTCTGGGGTGTTTTGAGATGTTCTAGAGATATTTCGAGATGTTTTGAGATGTTTTGGGTTGATTCTGAGATGTTCTAAGATGTTTTGAGACACTTCGGGGTGATTCTTAGATGTGATAGGTGTTAAGTCAATCTTACATGTCTATATTTTGCCCCTCTTTGATACAAAGTACTAGTTGCTTTGTTTCAAAGATTTTGTTATTAAGATCAAGTTTTTGAAAAAAAAATTGTGCCCTGGTGTTTTGTGGAATGATGGTAGGACTCTATGCTGCCCCCTTGAGAGGTTGGCCAAAAAATTTCAAGTTATGAGGTCAAACTCACGACTCTATTCTATTTCAGTTATGATGTGTTTAGGTCGAAGAATTAGATCTATAGGTCCCTCATTTCTCATTTTTATGTTTCTCTGATTTTCTAATTTGAAAGTAGGAAGGTTCCCTAAGTAGATATTAGGGTTTGCTAGATGAAATTAGGGTTTCTTGAGGTTTAATATAGGCAATTAGTCCTCTAGTTAGATAATTTGTGCTTTGACCCTATAGCTAATTCTTGTCTTTAGATTTCTCTTTCTATCATTTTTCAAGGAGCAATGCCAAAATTTGAGGGAACCCTACATCATTCTAAGCTTGTTCAAGAGGGTGGATGGCCTTTAGGCATCGATGGCCTAGTATGTACCTTCTTTCTTTTCGCTTTCATCTTATTTCATTCTCGTTATGCGTGTACTAAGTTTCCTGGGTCAAAAGCGAGGTTCTTGTGATTTTTTAGCATCTGCCTCATTTTCCTCACACTTTCCAGGTGAAAACCTCACATTTGATAGTAAAACCCTCACCTTTGACTGAAACCTTTGCCTTTGACTAAAACCCTCGCTTTTGTTTCAAGCATTTACCAAGATCCTCGCCTTTGACCAAGAACCTCACACTTGTTTCCTCGCCTCTGACTAAAAAACTCACCTTTGACTGAAAACCTCACCTTTGCTTGGTGCTTTCTGAGCATCTGCTCAAAACCCTTGCATTTGACTTTTCCTATTGCATTTGACTTTAGCATTTGTTTGGAACCCTGGCATGTGTTTGTTTTTCATCATAAATGTCATTTTTCATCGTTTGTTGTGTTATTTTGTGCCACTTTACCTGTTTAGAGTGAAACCCTAACTTTGTGGGTTTAAAATGATTGCAGGTTGGCCTTAGAGCACTACAATCGAGGGAGAGACATCCTCGAAACCTGTTTGATCTGATTTCCTATTTTGGTGTGTTGGAGAAAGACTTTCTTGGTGCCATTGGACTACGTTACATTTGCTCCATGCCTCCTATCAGGACTCACACTGCGATGATTACTACACTTGTGGAACGGTGGCATTTAGAGACATCCTTGATCCATTTTCCTGTAGGAGAGGCGATTGTTATTCTTGAGGATGTTTGGAGGATACTTTTCCTTCCTATTCATGGGGAGCTAGTTACATATCACATTCAATGTGGTACCCGTGCCATGCAGCAGGTGTTAGATGCTAGACACTTGGAGGTACACCAGTCAGAGATTGATCTGTCTGAGTTTTTTGATAGTGCAGATCCTATTTCGTTGGTCTTATGTGATTTGATTTTAGGACTAGTTGTTCTTGATAGGAGAGGTAGACAGTTTGCTATGGCTTGGGGTGTGTGTCTTCTTGCCCACTTGTACAAAGATATGCACAAGGTCATGTATCGGGGTAGAAAATCTATTTCTGCAGGTGTTTCTCTCTTGCATGTTTGGGGTGGGAGCACATTGCAGTTACTCGACGAGACTGGATACAAGATCGTTATCCTGATGATTTGTACTCCTATCATTATGGGGATTTCTTGCACTATACCTTGCTCGAAGATCTTCCTTATTGGCGTTGAGTTTTCGATGATATGCCCAGTTTTGTGTGGAGACCTTATACGGGCTGTGAAGTTTTCCCAAAGGATTTAGATTATCTTGTTTACTATCGAAAGACCAGTTGGTTGATTGGTCATTCCCATTCTATGCTAGAGCATTACCTACTGGATCAAGTATGTCTCTAGTTTGGAGAGAGACATGGTTGAGTTCCCAATGCTTATGAGGCTCATTTTGGTCAAACCACTTGTGAGGTTTGTGTATGGGGTTTCCAAGCATATATAGATGTTGCTATTGTTGAGTTCAGATCACTTGCCCCAGTTGGTTGGGGTTGGAAGGTTGGTCTAGTAGATCCAAGTACTTCTCCTGATTATGATGAGTGGTGGGCACGATGTAGGCCATTGAGACTCACTGATCCTAGGGGTGATCCCGCTTTGGGAAGATCAGGTATTATAAGTCATCATGGGGAGTGATAGCGTATTGAGGTTCTCAAAAAGTAGTTGGATAGAGCCCGATGTGATGGTGCACATGGTGGTCAGGATGAGCACCCACCTCAAGCGCAAGGTGATAGACAGGTTCTGGGTCCTCCTCGACCAGCTAGGGATGGAGACATACTGTTGGCCAAGATGACTGCTGCCAAAGATGCAGAGATAGCACAACGATAGGCTGTAGAGGCTCAGATAGATATTTTGAGGGCTATGCGAGATAGCGAGAGCAGTTGACGACATGTTGTAGAGGCTCTGGTACAGTTGCTTACTACAGAGAGAGATACTCTCAAGGTAGAGCATGATCATTATTTATAGAGGATCACCTACTATTAGACCTTATATGATGCCATTGCTCCTAGGGCTGCTCAGTTTCCACGGTTCGGAGAGCCTAGTGCTACGAGCAATGGTGGTGATGATGCAGTTGGTGGTGCAAGTGGTGGTGTAGGTGATCAGTGTATGAGACAACCAGATTGTTTTGGTGGTCTATAGGGTTTTGTCCTTCCTGTTGGGGTCTTACTTTTTGTACTTGATCTTCATGTTGTTTATTACTCAAAGGCATATTATATACATGGGTTTTGTATATATACTCATCGACCTAGTCGTGGCCTCGTATAGATATTATGATTTTGTATTTTTCTATCACACTTATCTCATTGATGATGATGTACTCCCTTTTTTGATAACGATATATATGAGATATACCTTCTTCGATTCATCCTCATTTATGCCTATGTGATGATGATATATGATGATTATGTGGTGTTGATATATGATCTTTAAATGATGTTTGATGTATGATGAATGAATGCCCCGTACATGATGCTTTTATTGGTTTATTATCATCATGATGTGTATTGACAACTTTATTGATGGATGATGGTACTAATGGTATTGCTATCCAGGGTTTACTTAAAGAAGAAATGTTGATGATGGATAGAAATATGATGTTTGTTAGAAGAAATATTGATGATGGATAGAAATATGATGTTAATTAGAAGAAATATTGAAAATGTGATGTTAATTAGAAGAAATAGTGAAAATGTGATGTTAATTAGAAGAAATATTGATGATGGATAGAAATGTGATGTTTGTTAGTAGTTGATGAGTTGCTTTTGCTTTGCTTTAGAGACTTCATAGTTTGAACAATCCTTTTTGATGTAGCAAATAGATACAATGCACCAGGGTATTAATGACCAAGGTGACTTTGTATCTATTGCATGGACTTTGACTCTACAAACAAGGAGTATTCTTGCTCATACCAGACATACAAAAACATTGTTAGAGTGTATGGGTGATAAGCTTTAAAACATGTTGGACCAGTAACACAAGAGGTATTAAGAACCTAACATGTCACTATTACATGAAATGGTCCAAAACAACTTCCACACATAGAACAAAGCAAGTATTCGCCGTGGTAGTATAACAAAAATATCCACAAACAACAAATCAAAATGATGCTCAATTGCCCCATTCCTTCTTCTCTAAATCCTTATGGACATCCTCGAGATATCCTAAGAATGAGTCAATAAAATATATCAATAAAAATAAGACTGCAAAAAGATAAAACAATGTTGTTATACCATTTTCCATATCTGTTTGAAGTTTCAAGACTATTATCCGTTGTTGATCATGTCTATTGTAGGAACAGATCCGTTAAGGCATATCTCAGGATGTTGTTGGTTAATTGTCAAAAAGATATGTTGTTGATACTTGGCTTTATTTTAGATTATTTTGTTATCCAATTCGTTGCGATTGTTTGCTTGAAGGTTCCAATTGTTGATGTTTGTTTTGTTTGATTGTTTGTTTGTTTTGTCAAAGGGTGAATGTGCTGATTTTTTTACTATGGATGAAATGTTTATTGCAGATTTGACGGACGAGATGGGTCTTTTTGATTTTTCTAAGTTTTTATGATGTTGTTTTTGTTGTTTTTAGGGGACTAACCTAGGGCCTCAGGGGCTCATCATAGATAAGCCTTGCCTACGTTGTACACGTAGAGGCTCATAGTTCACTTGGTTTGAATTTTTTTGACCTTTTTTGTTTTGTGAATTTTTTTGGGTTTTGTATTTTGTATATGTTTTTTTGTAATTTTGAATTTTTGACTAAGTTGAAATAAAACATGTTGGAAACCTAAGGGGACTGACCTAGGGTCTCAAGGGCTAATAATCCTTTCCTACGTTGTACATGCTGAGACCACGTAGTTTGATCGTTTGACTCAAACCATAAACTATTTTTGGAAAACAACATTGTTAACCTAGATTGATTTTCCACTTCTATGTCTAGAGGATATGTTGCGGGAAATCTACTCAAACTAGTTGTGAGGTTCAAGAAAATGTTGATATCTTAGACTATTTTGAGTGAAGGAATAACCCAATGATGTTTTGTTTTTGATGTTTTCGCATTTTTTTGATCTTTGGAAAACAATATTGTTAACCTAGATTGATTTTCCACTTCTGTGTCTAGAGGATATGTTGCGGAAAATCTGCTCAAACTAGTTGTGAGGTTTAAGCAAATGTTGATATCTTAGATTGTTTTGAGTGAAGGAATAACCAATGATGTTGTTTTGTTTTTGATGTTTTCGCATGTTTTTGATCTTTTGTTGGTTTTCTGATGTTTTTGGAATTTTGTTGTTTTCTAGATGTTTTTTATTTTCACTGTTTTGACCATGTTGGGACGTTCAAGGATCTAATCCATGACTAGCTTCGGGAAGTTTCCCCCAGTTGTATACAAGACCACTTTCCTTAATCAGTGACAAGCCATGGTTAGATACACTGTTTTATTGTGACATGGATGGGTGGATGTTGTGGATAATACTAATAGATAATGATGCAAGTTTTATTCAAACATAACACCTTTTTTCCAGGTTTTTACTATGGCACCCATTCTAGGAGTGCCACAAAGTGGTTTTCACTCAAAGAACTTTTTATTTCTCTTTATTGTTTTTCTTGCTTTTTGATTTTTTTGTATTTTTTTATCATTTTTCTATTTTTTTGGATTTTTACCCTTTTGCTTAGGGTATTCTGATGTGCTTCATATGTAGAACTTCTTGAGGTGGCTATTGCTCAACGGTTCAGCTAGGGTTTCTCCTTCAGGAGTAACCAACTGATAAGCCCCAGAGTCGTAGCTTGTTGTGATGACAAACGATCCTAACTAGTTGGGTTCAACTTTTCCTTTGCCATCTTGATTTAGTTGTACCTTCCAATTCTCTTTGAGGACCGAGTCACCAACTTGAAAGTTCTTGTTCTTGATCTTTTTGTCATATTTTTGTTTGAGCCAATTCTGATAAAATTTCAAATGGTTTAACGCACTCAAACGCCTTTCATCTAGGAGTTCTAATTCATTTAGCCTTGATACCTTGTATTCTTCGTTGCTGACCATGCCTTTTAGTGAAACTTGCAATGAGGTGATTTTGACCTCGATAGGAAATACAACCTTTGATCCATAGACCAAGGAAAATGGTGCGGCTCTAGTAGGTGTGTGAATGTTGATTCGATAGGCCCATAAGGCTGGGTTTAGTTGCAAATTCCAATCACGACCAACATCATTGACATTCTTTTTTAGTATTTTTAGGATTTTTTTATTAGATGCCTCAACTTGACCATTTCCTTGGGGGTAATAGGGCATAGAAAATCTATGCTGGATAGAAAATTGGGAACAAAGCTCTTGGACATCCTGATTCTTGAATGGGGTTCCATTGTCTGTTATTATCGTTTAGGGAATTCCATACCTGCAGATGAGATAATTCAAAATGAATTTTGAATCTATTTTTCAGTGATATAGGTCAATGAAATTGCCTCTATCCATTTAGTGAATTACTTTGTTGTTGTGATAATAAATTGGTGCCCGTTGGATGAAGCAGGTGATATCTTGCCTACTAGGTCTAATCCCCATTGCGAGAAAGGCCATTGTGTGGTTATGGGTCTAAATTCCTGTGTTGGTGCATGAACTAGGTCACTATGTTGCTGACATTATCAACACTTTCTAGAATTCTGTATGCATTCTTGTTCCATGGAGGGCCAGTAGTATCCTATTCTGAGTAGTTTATGGACTAGAATAAGTCCGCTAGAGTGGGATCCACAAAACCTTTGTGGAATTCTTGTAAGGCAATTTGTGCTTCTTTTGCATTAAGGCACCAGAGTAACATACCATCTAGACTACGACGGTATAGGGTATCTCCTATGATGGTAAAATAGGAAGTTCTATGGGTGAAGGTTATCTTTTGGGTTGTTGTTAGGTCAAGTGGTATGATACCATGTTGGATGTAGTCAAAAGTATCTTGGTACCATGGGGAGTTAGGACCAACAACACATACCAATTCTAATTTCGGGATGTTGAATGTAGGCACAAGAAGCTATTCCACGAGGAACTCATACTTAGGCACATTTTGTGGAATATCAAGCAGTGAGCCTATTGTTACCATTGCATCAACTGCTCTGTTATTGATTCGAGGAATTTTCTCAAACGTTATTCTAACGAAGTATTCTTTGAAGCTATCCACCATCCTTTTATATGGGAGCAATTTTTCATCTTTTGTTTGGTACTCATCATTCACTTGTCTAATCACTAGCTGAGAGTCCCCGAAGACATGTAGCTCTTTTGTTCTCCATTCAATAGCCATTTTTAGCCCTGCGATAAGAGCTTCATATTCTAAGATGTTGTTTGTGCATGGGAATGCAATACTGTAGGCCTTGGGTATACTATCTCCCTATGGTGTGAGAAATAGAATACCGGCTCCAGAGCCATGTTGAGTATGGGACCCATCAAAGTATAGAGTCCATTGGTCTATTTGTTATGTCATCAAGATACTCTCATCTGGAAAGTCTACTATGAGAGGATTATGATCATTTATGGGTGCTTCGGCTAGTTGGTCCGCTAAAATTTGTCCCTTGATAGCTCTCCTATCCACATACTCTATATCAAACTCACTCAGCCTCATCATCCATTTGGCTATTTGACCTATTAGGGATTCCTTTTCTAGTAAGTATTTGAGTGCGTCCACCTTAGAAATCAGCTTGACTTTTTTTTTCAAGATGTAGTGTCTCAGCTTTTGTGTTGAAAACACTACTAAGGGACATTCTCTTTCAATGGGCAAGTAGTTTAGTTCATATCCCACTAGTGTTCTGTTGATATAGTAGACTGCCCTTTCTTTATTGTTATCATCTAGCTGGGCCAAGAGAGCTCCTAGTGTT
Source organism: Sequoia sempervirens (assembly GCA_007258455.2). Lineage (NCBI taxonomy): Eukaryota > Viridiplantae > Streptophyta > Pinopsida > Cupressales > Cupressaceae > Sequoia > Sequoia sempervirens. The sequence goes on from VDFB02271358.1 coordinate 222,359,373, forward strand.
GCTTCTGTGGTAGACATGTAAAGTATCATTTCCTTTTCTAGGATAGGCAACATGAGTATCAGAGGAGTAAGTAGGTACTCCTTGACTTGTTGGAATGCTTGGTCACATCTCCCATCCCATTTGAAGGTGATATCCTTAAGTAGGAGATGACTGAAAGGGTGACATTTGTCTGCCAATTGTGCGATAAATCGCCTGATGGATTGCAGCTTCCCTTGTAGGCTCCTTAACTATTTCAGTGTCTTTGGTGAAGGAATCTCTATTATTGCTTTCACTTTTTCCAGATACACTTCAATCCCTCTTCTTGGCACTATGTATCCAAACAACTTTCCAAATGTTACTCGGAATACACATTTCTTAGGGTTGAGTCTTAGATTGTACTGTTCAATTCGATCTAACACCTTGGCCAAGTTTGTTAAGTGGTCTACTCTTTTGAATGACTTTTCCAGAATGTCATCCACATAGTCCTCCATGATTGCGTGTAGCATATCATGAAATATGGTCATCATTTCTCTTTGATATGTCACTCCTGCATTTTTTAGACCAAAGGAAATTACATTCCAACAAATGTTCCCCAAGCATGAGTAAATTTTGTTTTGTGTTGGTCATCTAGAGAGATATTTATATGGCTGTATCCAGAGAAATGATCCATTAAGGATAGCATCTCATGCCTTGCTATTAGATCCACAATCATGTCGATACTTGGTAGTGGAAAGTTGTCCTTTGGATAGGCCTTGTTCAGGTCTCTAAAGTCTATGCATATCCTTATGCCCCTAGTAGGTTTGGACACTGGTACTAGATTTGATATCCAATTTGGATAGTCGATGGGTTTGATGAAACCCACATCTAGTAGTTTCTTTAGCTCTACCTTTCCCAGTAATGCTATCTGAGGATGCCTTTTTCTGAGTTTTTGCTTGATAGGCTTTGCTCCAGGGATTACAGCTAGATGATGTACCACTAATGTCAGATCTAGTCCAGGCATGTCAGCATAAGTCCATGCAAAATTTACCTTTTGGGTGTTGATGAAAGTTGTGAAGTTTTCCTTTTCTTTAGGGTCAAGAGATGCCACATGGCATGTTATCTTCAGGGTCCTCTATTGTGCCAACATTTATGGGTTCTACTTCCTCTACTAAGAGTGTTGATCTTTCCTACTATTCTGATATAGGGAGATTGAACCCTCCATCCTCGGGTTCCTCTAAGAGGTTTTCACCTTTGGATGCATCTTTTATTTTCCTCTTTTCCGGATCCGATAGAGCCACAATGTGGTTTTCTCTAGGGGATTGTATTTTTATGTTTTTTCTTTCATTTTTGCGACTGGAAAGTTCAATCTCTCCACCAAAGTATGCCTCTTGTTCAAGTTCCATGACAAACCCTGCTTTGTGATCTCTTGTCGGTATGTCTATTTGAAGTCCCATGAACTCCGTGATCGCCTCATCATTCTGAAATTGATCCAGAACAAGTGTATGTTGTTGTTGATCCCAATCTATGAGTTGTGGGTAATAGAGTGGGAGGTTATCATCTTGGTCTACAAAGCTTATGGAAGTGAGTGAAAGGTTCAATATGGATCAGGTGTCTTTTTCCCATTAGTGTCTAGGTCGTCATTGCTAGAAGTGGGAGAATCATATTCGGTGACGAAGGAAGGAGAATCCCATTTGTATTCATTAGAGTTTGTACTAGAATTGTAGTAAATGTTGGGAATGGTTTGAATATGTTGGAGGGGGAACCTATCAATGCTAAAGTTATCAAATAGGTCTTCAACGGGTAAGTCATTTTCCATGACATGATATACATCTAGTGCCTTAACGTTGGTAGAAGTTTCTCGCTTCTTCCAAGAGGTTCGTCCGATTTTTGGAATAACCACATCTTTTGGCTTATAACCTAGCCCTATATTTGTCTTCCTTTGTTACACTATGATAGGCTTTTATTGGCCTTGTTTGTGTATCCCAAGGCCACCTTTTCCATTGTATCCCATTTGTTGAACTAATTGATAATCCCTAGTGTTAGGATCAATTAAAATGGGTTGTGGCTTTTCTGGTTCTTTTTGGTCCTCCTTGTAGATCATAGATAAAAAGTCTTCCTTGAATATGTCATCTTTCATGTCTCCCTACCTAGTGAAGATTGTGGGCTTGGCTATCATTTGCACTATCTTGATCTCTTTTGGACATTCATGTACCCTGGGTGTTGGTTGAAGTATGTCAATGCAAAATGCTTGGTTGAAATAGTAATTCCCATTACCCTTGTCAAGTACTTGAACCTTGGCTTCTGGTTTTAGTTGATCACTTGAGGCGTTCTTGGATGAGGTTGACGAAAGTGTGGAAGGGTCAACATAAGAAAAGGAGTGGAAGGCTGTGTCATTGCTAGGAACACGTTGGATTTTATTGTACTTCCCCTCCAACTTTGCACAAAAATGAAAAGGCTCAGGATTGACATATAGTGTTACTTCTTTTCCTTCATGGGGAAACTTTAGGCATTGATGAAAAGTGGAAGGGACTACTTCTAATGCATGGATCTAGGGGCATATTAAGAGGAGGTTGTATGGCAACTCAAGTTCCAGTACTTGACAAGTAGGTTTTGTGATGGTTGGTCCTATTTGCACTGGTAACTTGATTGTTCCTTTAGAATTTCTTTCAAGGTCATCATAGGCCCTTATGGTGATACTCTTTCCTTTGTCAATCATGTCATCAAAATACCCCAAATTTTGACAAACTTTAAGGTACAAATGTTTAAACCCGCACCATTATCTATCAGTACTCGTTTGACCATGGTTTTATGAACACCAACCTCTATGTAGAGGGCTTAGTTGTGGAATGTTCTTTGGGGTAGATCTTTCTTAGAAAAGATTAAATGATTACTTGTGATCTTGCTAACCATGGCTTGGAACTGACTAGGATCGAGATCATTAGGGACTATTGTTTCCAATGCCTTTTCAAGTATTTCCCTATGTGCGGGTAATAGTTTTAACAACTCTAAGATTTAGATTAGGGAAGGTGTTTTTTTCAATTGTTCCATAATACTATATTCATTTGGTGACTTGATTGTGGGTTTGGGTGGGACTCCTTGAATTGTAACTCTTCGTCGGCGGGTGGTTACATTACAGTTGTTGTCTCCACCTCGTATAGTTACTATGTTTTCCCTATTGTCATCAACTTGTGAGAGGGTTCCTAAAACTATGTCACCATATGTGTAATTAGTGTTATGGTACTCTTGTTCCTTTCCTTTGTCATTTATTTTGGCATGGTTCAGGATTGGCTTTGAGTATATTTGCAAGTCCTTATTCCTAGGATGATGTTCAAAATCTACCTCCCCTTTGTCTATCAAATCTTGGATGAGGTTTTTTAGTCTCATGTAATTGTTTGTGGTGTGTCCTTTGATCATATGGAAGTCACAAAAATCCTCATTATACCATGGTGTTTTGAAGCTAGGTTCCTAATGCAGGAGCATCCAGTGGTGTAAGGGAATTCTTGCATCACCCAAAAATATGTTTCCTTTATGTTTTCTTTTTGTTAGATTTTTGTAGATGTTTTTGCATTTCTGGATACCCTTTATGTCGAATAAGAATTCCCAACTTTCAGAATTGTATTTCTACTTTTTCTGGTCAATTTCTATTTTTAGCAGTTTTGAATTTGAAGGCATGAGGAGACATAAATTTATGGGAAACTTCAAGACAGAAAAATAAGCACTTTGGAGAAAGAATTGAGCCAAGATCATTCCTAGTTTGAAAGTTATTCAAGTTTCAGTTTCCCAAAATTGCCCTGAAAAATCTTTCGGGTCCGATTTGAGGCACTAAATGGTCTCGTGCGGGCCTAGAAATCGTCAAAATCGGCAGAGTGCATTTATAGCATGTTCTACACTTCGAGACCTTTCCAACGGTTCAAACGTTTCATCAAACAGAGTCCCAAATCAAAAGTTATGGCTTTCAGACGTGGTCAATTTTTGGAAAATTGCCAATTTTTGAATTGTGATTCAATTTATGAATTTCAATTTTCAATTTTCGGTGTTCAACTTCCAAAATTCAAAATTCAAATTGTATTTTTGGCTCCAATCTAGAAAAAGGCTATTGAGAACTCATTTTGTAAGTTCTGGGGATGGTGAAAAAGAGAAAGATTGTATTGGGGAAAAGGGAATTTGCTTTTTAGTAACAGTAAAGTTGCATGTATTGCAGCCTGTGAGGATTCAATCCTCTAGAATGTAATTTCTCTGTAATGAGAACATATTTCCCATAAATAAACAATAATTCTATTTTGCTACTATTTTATGCTTTTCTGAATCTCTGGTCTTGACTTTCATCAAGTGGTATCAGAGCGGGTTCTTCCTAAGTGTGTGGATAGATCGCCGATCGTGAGGCAATTTACGAACTTGTGGTCGTGGGTCGATGTCAAGATGCCTCCAAGAGTGATGTGTGGTAGGTGTGGTAGCACTAGAAATGTTGGGGGATAAATGCTTTGGTAGATGAGGGTTTCAAAGCCCTCCAGAGACAGATCGATGAATTGCACGAAGAGTTGAGAAGAGTTAACTAGAGAAGGGAAGCGAGTGAAGATGAAGAAGAGGTTGAAGATCCAACTAAGGATGAGACAAAATAAGAAGATCAAAATCAAGATAGGCTATTAAGGGCTATCTCCAAGATAGGAAAGAGACCTAGAATTGAAGTTCCTAGTTATTCCAAAAATTTGAACCCGAAAGAGTTAATCGATTGGATTAACAAGATGGAGGAATATTTTGAGTATGAAGAGATAGAGGATCCAGATCAGGTCAAGTTTGTAAAAACAAAGCTGAAGGACCGTGCCAATATATGGTGGAAGGAGGTCCCGTTGGAAAGAAATAAGAGTGGAAAAAGAAAGATCCACATATGGTATTGCATGGTTGATAAACTAAAGAAGCAGTTCATTCCAATGGACTACGAGTTGGATTTGTTGAAGAAGTTGCAAGGGTTGAAGAAAGGAAGCAAGTCCATGAAGGAGTATACAAAATATTTTCACAAAATGATTATCAGAACAGGCCATGCAGAGGCCAACAAAGAGAAGGTAGCCTGTTACCTTAATGGGTTAAGGCCAAGTATTCAGGAGGAGCTAAGATTGGTCAAAATGACCACCATTGAGGTGGTGTAGTAGTTTTCTTTGAAGTTTGAAGAGAAGTTGAACAAGAGGTTTGATGGAAAGAAAAAAGGATGAGGAGGTCAAGGCGGAAGGGGTGGTGGAAGATCCTTTAGGAATCAAAATGAGGATCAAAAGAAAATCAAAGATGTGGGTACCAATCAAAGTCAAAAGAATGATAATTCCTACCATCCTCGTGATCAAAAAAATGGTGAACAAAGAGGAAGAGGAAGACCTAGACAAAGATCTGGGAGAGGTGGTTTCAAAGGAACCTGTTTCCAGTGTGGTGAAGAAGGGAAATCCTATGAATGTCCACAACACCAAGGAAGGACAAACAAAAGACTAGAAGGTCATGCAAGAGTTACACATGTGGATGAGGAAGCTCAATCCAATCATTATGATGATGCTGAAAGGGTGAAACCCTAGTTGTCGAGAGAACCTTGCTGAATGAGGAGAAGGAACTAGACCAAAGGAAGAGTCTATTCCGCACAAGGTGAAAATATGAGGATAAATGTTGTGATGTCATTATTGACAGTGGAAGCACTGATAATTTGGTGTCAGAAGAGATGGTCACGAAGTTAAAGCTAAAGAGGGAAAGGCATCCACATCTGTATCAGATTGCCTGGTTATAGAAGGACCACAAGGTTATGGTTAATGAGCAATGCTTGGTGAAATTCAAGATTAGTAGTTATCGTGATGAGGTATTGTGTGATATAACGGATGCATGCCATATGTTGTTGGGGAGGCCATGGTAGTTTGATAGATGTATTGTACATGATTTCCATGCTAACATTTATTACGTGACAAAGGATGAAGTCCACCATAAATTAAAACCCCTGAAGGAGGTGGAAGAAAAGGTATGCAATAGTGCTAAAAAAAAATTTGTTGATGGAAGAAAAGTATTGGAAGGCATGAAACACGAATTCATGTGTTTTTTTTAATTCCTAGAATGGATAGAGAAGGCAGTGAAGAGGTGCCAATAGAAGTTTCAATTTTGTTGAATGAGTTTTAGGAAATTGTGTCTGATAACATGCTTGAAGGTTTACTGCCAGTAAGGAAGATTAGTCATCAGATTGACATGATCCTGCTGGATGTTGCTGATATGTGGTTGTCATTGATGTCAACACTATTAACATTAATGTCTTTAAGGTTGTATATGTCGATGATATTGAGAAAATTGTAATAAAATAAGTTGCAGGTTGTCGGTGATGCAATGAAGTTCAGTTTAGCCATCATAATGTTGGCTAGCTCAGTATGTTGATGATAAGAGGTTGTAAATAAAGTGGTTTCTTTTTGAGTATATCTAGTTTATCCACTTAAATTTTTAGAGATCCGCATGAAGATTTGATCGAGTTATGAGTATCTGTGTTTTGACAGTTACTTTGTTGCCTCAGTTGGTGTTCCTGAAAGAAGATAATGTGATTCTATTAAGTTGAGTTATTGCGGATGATTTTGTGGTGATTCATGATGCTTGTGGATGTTTCTAGATTGTGCTCTATTAGTGTTGTTTATCTGCATTGATCATTGTGCTTGTGATTGGTGATTTTCTTCTTTGTGCTCATGTTTTTCATGATGATGGCCAACAGGGTGATTTTAGCATGTTGTGGATCTTCGAGGCATAATTATTTAAAGTGTTTCGTGTTTGAGGATGTTATTTTGGGTCTTCACTATGCTGTGGCCGACATTGGTTGATTCACATTGATAATGATTTATGTTTTGGGCCGACAGTTTGTACATATTTTACATTTTGTTAAGGCCAACATGTAGATGATGTTATCCTATTTGTGGATATATATGAGCAATTGTTTATACCATTTGAAGGAAATGGTGTGCGTGAATAATGTTCTAATCTTTCAAAGACAAAGGCAGAGAGTGAAGAAGAGTGAGCGAGCAAGCAAATATTTATGTGCTTAAACAGAACTGTAATAAGGCATTTGCAGATGCTATTTTCCCAGTTCAAAATCTTTCGAATGTAACCCGAATGTTTCTATAAGACAGTGTCTTCCTTTGGGTAGTAAGCCTTATTATATTTGAGCAGTGAGCTCTAGGCAATGTGCTTGAATGCATGTGCATTCCCCATTTTATTTTATACTTTTAACAGGGTATAATCTTGTGGACTAACCTCCATCGTGGTTTTTCCCCTAACAGGGTTTCTACGTAAAAAAATATTGGTGTTATGTGTGTTTCTGATGCGGTGATGATCATCAATTTATTCTTTCATGTTTATCCATCAGATCTGAGAATAAGTTGAATAATTTTAATAAGTTTAATTTCTGAGACAACTGATTCACCCCCCTCTCAGTTGCCTGCCTTTGTGTTTCCAACAATTGGTATCAGATCAGGTTCCTCAAAAGAAGTTTAATAGCTTGAGGTAATTCGGGATGGCGACATATAAGAAGGATAGCCCAAGATTTGATGGAACTAATTATTCTCTGTGGAAGACTCAAATGGAGTGTCATCTGAGATGCATTGGTGAACCCTATTGGAACATTACAAGGAATAGGTATATCATCCCACAAAATGGTCCTTCTACTGCTGCTGAGATTAAGGATGTTGAGTACAATATCAGGGCTAAGGAAGCATTGTTGAGTGCTTTGACTGATTCCGAGATGAAAAATGTAATGAAGCTAAAGACTTCTTATGAGATATGGAAAATGTTGGAAACTTTGTATGAAGGTCATGCCCATGTGAAGATTTCTAAGTTGCAAAGCCTGAAAGGGAAATATGAAATGTTGAGAATGGGTGATGATGAGAACATCACCTCTTTCATGCAGAGAGTAAATAAACTTGTGTGTAGTATCAGATATGTTGGTGGAACATTGGAAGAATTAGAGATTGTTGCTAAAGTGCTCAAATCCTTGCCTATTGCATGCAAATCCAAAGCTACCTCTATTGAGGAGATCCGTACTATGACAAATGTAATTAGAGACATGTTGATTGGTAAGCTTACTGCTTTTGAGTTAAGTGAGTTTGGTGATTCTCTTCCTAAGATAGAATTTGCATTCAAAGCTATTGTCTCTAGAAAATATAAGCAGAGATATGATATGGGAGAACCTTCTTCTAGAAAAATTTTCAAGTATGAGGAGGAAATGAGAGAGATTGAAGAAGAAGAGAGAAAACTAGACGAGCTTGAAGCACTTATTGTCAAGATGGAAGTTAGAGGGGAAGGTAAGTATAAAGGGAAACTGCCTATTAGAATGTTTTTCTTGCAATAAGATAGGTCATTTTGTATCAAGCTATCCAGAAAGAGTTCCTAAGCCAAGACCTAACAAGCCTCGATTCCAAAGAAAGTGTTATTATGTTGTTGATGAAGGTGTGAAAGATGATGAATCTAATAAAGGGAATGCAAGTGAGGATGAATGGGTGTTTATTGCTATCAAGGAAAATGATCTAGCCCCTACTGAATCTACTAGTTGTACAAATGTGGAGAAATCCCTAGCTATCAGAGTTGAAGAAAAAGATGAATGGGTGATTGATAGTGGATGCTCTCATCACATGACAGGTGATAAAAGTAAGTTTTTAAGCTTGGAAAAGTATGATGGTGGTGTTGTAATATTTGGTGATGACAAAGCTGGTGTAATCTTTGGCAAAGGATCCATTTCTCTTGATGGTAAGCATAATACTGATGATGTTCTATATGTGGAAGGTTTGAAGCATAATCTCTTAAGTGTTGGACAAATGGTTGACAAGGGATACAATCTTCAATTCAAGAATGGAAAGTGTATAATATTGGGGAGTTCCGGAAATGTGATTGCTTTAGGTACAAAAACAAAAGGTAATATATTTCACCTAAGTACTGCTAGTAAAAGTTGTCTGATTGCTCAAGTTGATGAAAGTTGGTTGTGGCATAGGAGATTGTGTCATGTAAACTTTCATAATATTATCAAGATAATTTCTACTGAGGCAGTGAAAGATCTTCCTAAGTTGATAAAACTTACTAATACCATATGCAAGGAATGTCAGTTAGGGAAGCAAACTAGAGTTTCATTTTAGAGCAAACAACATTGTTCAAATGAAGTGTTGGAGCTTGTGCATACTGACTTGTGTGGTCCCTCTAGAGTCAAAATTTTACAAGGATATAGGTATTTCATGTTACTTATTGATGATTATTCTAGAATGATGTGGGTTACTTTCTTAAGGGAGAAATATGAAGCTCTAGAGAAATTCAAGATTTTTAAGGCTATGGTTGAGATCAGATAGAGGTGGTGAATTCACTTCCGGTGAGTTTAATTATTTTTGTGAAGAGCATGGAATAAAGAGACAATTATCTACCCCGTGGAACCCTCAGCAAAATGGAGTTGTGGAAAGGAAGAACAGGACAATTTAAGAAGCTACCAAGACTATGATGCTAGAAGGAAATGTTCCTCATATCTACTAGAGAGAAGCTGTGAGTACTATTGTTTACACTCTCAATTGGGTATAGGTCAAAGGTGATATCGATAAGACTCCTTATGAGCTATGGTATGGTCATAAGCCTATTGTTAGATACTTCAAAATTTTTGGGAGTAAATGCTCTATCAAAAGAGATGAAGATATAGGAAAGTTTGATGCTAGAAGTGATGAAGGAATCTTTCTTGGTTATTCTACTAAAAGTAAAGCCTACCGTGCTACAATAAGAGATTGAGGAAAGTAATTGAAAGTGCTAATGTCAAGGTTGATGAAGACATAGTTAGACCATCTAGAACTTGTGGATATGATTCAGATGATCAGAATGACAATTCAAATAAAGGAAAGAAATTTTAGACTTCAAATCAAGTTCAAATCATTTCGGTGAATTAGGAAAATCAAGAGGAAGGAACTAGTGAAATTGTAGAAGTGATATCACAAGAGCCTAAAGTTCAAGAACATCCTAAGACTCCAAGGTATGTAATATTAAATCATTCAGAAGATCAAATTGTAGGTGATAATAACAAAGGTGTTCAAACTAGGAGAAGAATTGCAGGAGAATACTGTTTGATCTCAAAGACTGAGCCTAATAGTGTCAATGAAGCATGTAAATATGAGCATTGGGTTGAAGCAATGAAAGAGGAGCTACTGCAAATTGAGAAGAATGATACATAGATTCTTGTTCTTAGACCTAAGGACAAAAATGTAATTGGAACTAAATGGGTCTTTCAAAACAAATTGAATGAGCAAGGTGAAGTGGTTAGAAATAAAGCAAGACTAGCGTGTAAAGGATATTCTCAGATGGAAGGAATTGAATTTGAAGAAACTTTTCCCCTGTTGTTAGGATTGAAGCTGTAAGACTATTTCTTGCTTATGATGCTTACAAAAACTTCAAGGTTTATCAAATGGATGTCAAGTCAGCATTTCTAAATGGTGAACTGGAAGAAGAAGTGTGTATTGAGCAACCTGATGGATTCCAATTGACTGGTTAGGGAGATATGGTTTTTCAGTTGAAGAAATCATTGTATGGACTTAAGCAAGCCCCAAGAGAATGGTATGCCAGATTGGACAAGTATTTATTGAAGCTTGGATTTAACAAAGGTACTGCTAATAGTAATTTGTATTTCAAGATTGATCATGATAAAGATTTGATTGTTGAAGTCTTTGTTGATGATATCATTTTTGGAGGAGATGATAGTTTGTGCATGAATTTTGCTAATGAAATGCAAAGTGAGTTTGAGATGTCTTTGATTGGAGAAATTAAATTCTTTCTGGGATTGAAAATTACTTAGCTAGATAAAGGGATCTTTATATCTCAGTCCAAGTATGTGAAAGAATTGATAAAGAAGTTTGGTATGGAAAATTCAAAGCCAATTGGTACACCTATGGTGATAGGATGTAAGTTGACACAAGATGATGATTCTCCTAAAGAAAATTAGACTAGATACAGATCGATGATTGGTGGATTTCTCTATTTGACTCAAACTAGACCTGATATCATGAATGTCGTATGCATTGTTGTAAGATTTCAAGTTGATCCTAAGGAATCTCATGTGACTGTTGTGAAGAGGATTTTCAGGTACTTGAAGGGGACAATTGATTTTGTCCTGTGGTATCCTAAAGATGATCACCTTACTTTGAGTGCCTTTATTGATGCTGATTGGGTAGGAGATGTGAATGACATGAAGAGTACTAGTGGTGGTGCATTTTTTTTGGGAAAGAAGGTGATTTCATGGTTAAGTAAGAAGCGGAATTCCATTTCTTTATCTACTACAAAGGCAAGATACATTGTTGTTGCTAAAAATTGTACTCAATTATTATGGATGAAGCAGATGTTGAAAGATATCATAGTTGTGTATGATGAACCTATTACTATATACTGTGATAATTCAAGTGCAATTAACATTTCTAAGAATTTGGTGTTGCATTCAAAAACCAAACATATATCTATCAAGTTTCACTTTTTGAGAGAAAAGGTGAGTGAAAAGGAAGTCAGATTAGAGTATGTGCCCACTAAGGAATAGATTGTAGATATCCTTACCAAGCCCTTGGATAAGGATAATTTTGAGTATCTTAGAGGGAAGCTAGGGGTGATTACCCCTCCTAATCAGAATTAATATGCATTGACTTGCATTAGTCTATGCATTTCATAGTCATATCTTGATCCAGATTGATGTTGTGGTGGTTACTACTCAAGGGGAGTAGTTAGATGATCAGAAATGTGGTTCAAAGATTGTGTGGAGAAATATAATGTGTGTCTTTGTCATTGATGTCGAAGGGGGAGAAGAGTCATGTGAAAAACCATGAAAGAGTTAAGGATAAAAGAGTCAAATCTAAGGGGGAGAAAGTGTAAGAGATAGTTGCGTTGATTGTGTTTTTCACATCATGTGTTACCATCAATGCCAAAGGGGGAGATTGTTGGATTTTGATGATATGTGGTTGTCATTGATGTCAAAACTATTAGCATTAATATCTTTAAGGTTGTATATGTCGAGGATATTGAGAACATTGTAATAAAAGAAGTTGCAGGTTGTTGGTGATGCAGTGAAGTTCAGTCTAGCCATCATACTGTTGGCTAGCTTAGTATGTTGATGATAAGAGGTTGTGGATCAAAGGGTTTCCTGTCAAGTATATCTAGTTTATCCATGTAAAGTTTCATAGATCTGCATGAGGATTGATCGAGTTATGAGTATTTGTGTTCTAACAACTATTTTGTTGCCTCAGTTGGTGTTCTTGAAAGAAGATAATGTGATTCTAGTAAGTTGAGTTGTTGTGGATGATTTTGTGGTGATTCATGATGCTTGTGGATGTTTCTAGATTATTCTCTATCAATATTGTTGATCTACATTGATCGTTGTACTCGCGATTGGTGATTTTCTTCTTTATGCTCACATTTTTCATGATCATGGCCGACAGGGTGATTGTAGCATGTTGTGGATCTTTGAGGCATAATTTTTTAAAGTGTTTCGTGTTTGAGGATGTTTTTTTGGGTCTTCACTATGTTGTGGCTGACATTGGTTGATTCAAATTGATAATTATTTATGTTTTGGGCCGACAGTTTGTACATATTTTCTATTTTGTTAAGGTCGACATGTAGATGATGTTATCCTAGTTGTGGCTATATATGAGTGATTGCTTATACCATTTGAAGGAAATGGTGTGTGTGAATAATGTTCTAATCTTTCGAAGAAAGAGGTAGAGAGTGAAGAAGAGTGAGCAAGTGAGAAGATGTTTATGTGCTTAATCGGAACTATAATCAGGCATTAGCAGATGTTATTTTCTCTGTTCAAAATCTTCCAGATGTAATCCAAATGTTTCTGTAAGATAGTGTGTCTTCCTTTGGGTTGTAATCCTTATTGCATTTGAGCAGTGAGCTCTAGGCAGTGTGCTTGAATGCATGTGCATTCCCCAATTTCTTTTATACTTTTAACAGGGTATAATCTTATGGACTAACCTCCACCATGGTTTTTCCCCTAATAGGGTTTCCACATAAATTTTTTTGGTGTTATGTGTGTTTCTGTTGGAAATATGTGCCTCAATCTCACAGGTTGAAACCTCTAAGAGAGCCAAGTCGGTGTGACATGCTTTGTGTCTGGCCAACTAGCAGTTGAAACCTTGGTGAACAGTTCTAGTTGTTGTGACCTTGCTTCAATCATGTTGAATGTATCTATCGCTGTGACATCATGATCGCTGCGACAATTTATATCTCACTCCGCCCGAGTTGATCTCTTGTCGATGGGTCAGTGTCAAGTGGTGGTCGGGGAGACTCATGGCGATTCGAGTCTTTGGGGTAACATGGAGGATTCGCTATGAACTCTCAATGATGAAGGAAAGTCTCGTTGACAGTATACACTTAGAGTAACATATGGTGGCTCGATATGAAGTCTTATCCATATGAATATCTCTGGCTGACAGGCCACTCTTATCAGATATCAAGGAGACTCTGGGCGACAAGCGGAGGCATCAGGGTAACACTAAGGAGTCACTAAGAACTCTTAGCGATGGAGAGAAGTCTTGCCTACTGTTGTTTGGTGCTCGATATGACTTAAGACTTCAGAGTAATGTCTCAGCGATAGCGATAAGTCTTGGTGATAGATGAATACTTCAGGATAACTTGTGAACCTCGGTATGATCTCCTGGAAAAAGTGATAAGTCTTGTCAACTGTTGAACGTTTCGGTATAACATAAAGGATCGGTATGATCTCTCAGTGAAAGTGATAAGTCTTGGCGATAGCTCTCTGGACTCGGTGTAACATCTTGCTGATAGTATGGACTCTTGGCGATATCGAATGCTGACTTCGTGGCATCGGGGAGACACGGTTAGTGTCTCACTGACATGCCAACACAGGTTGAATGCTTTGACCGAGTGAAGACTATCCTATGTGGCTTGTATTCGACCAATCAGAAAATCCGAATGGGAACCGCTAGCAGTTGGACTGTTGCGGCCGTTACTAAGAGGAAGTTCAACAGATAGGGGCGTCATGGTTATACTCAGAGATTGCAGAAGTAATCTGGTTTGATTGATTGGTTCGATGGTTGGGTGAATTGTTTGATGTGTATCAGTGTGAATTATATTATGAGAAGACTGCAACGTAAATATTCAATACAAGGTTGATCATTGTGAATGTTGTTGTAAACTAACATCAAAAAGATAAGTCTGATCTCTGTATGTAATCTTTATTACTGTAATACAAAGTGACTTCTCTTGGTGTGGTGGGTTTTTTTCTCGTAAGGGTTTTCCCACGTAAATCTGGTGTTCATGTGTGTATGTCTAATTCTTTGTTTATGTTATTTCTTTCAAGTGCATCTTAATTGGACTGTAATTGTAAAATTTAAAAGTGTCTCTACATTCTTCCCTGAGGTTTTGATGTTAGGAGAGTTGTTTCCCCACCTTAGCTTTCCTTACAAGTGGTATCAGAGCCTGGCCAGTTGTGTTATCCTTGTGGGTACGTTGGGTTTTTTGAGTCATTTTTGTTCAGTGGGAGTCTTGCAGAAGTTTGTTAATTCTAATTACAGATTGAGATGGCTAGCATGTTAGGAAAGATTGAAATAGAGAAATTCAAAGGCAGCAATTTTGAGTTGTGGAAACTCAAAATGGAGGATCTCTTAGTGGATCATGATCTATGGCTTGCTATTTCTAGAACGAAACCTACAGGCATGAAGCAAGAAGATTGGGATCTTGCAGATAGAAAGTCTAAGGGGCTGATAAGGCTCTGTTTGGCAGACTTCGTTCTTCTAAATGTGCATGAAGAGAAGACTGCATCTTCCTTGTGGAAGAGACTGGCATTTATTTATCAGGGGAAGTCCTTGGTGAATAAATTGTTCCTGAGGAAGAAGCTGTACACTTTGAGAATGCAAGAAGGAGGGTCTGTAGCTGATCACTTGAACACATTTAATATGTTGATTGCACAGTTAACATCTATTGGTGTGAAGACTGGTGAAGAGGATCGTTGTATGCTTCTATTGTGTTCTTTTCTAGACTCTTGGGATCACTTGGTGATGGCTATTGGGAGTACAACATCCAATTTCGAGATGGAAGATGTTGCTTCTTTGTTATTAGAATAGATGAGAAGGAAATCTTCTGAGATGGAGAAGGAGGCTCTTGCTGTTAGGGGCAGATCGAAAGAAAAAGGCAAGAAGAAGGATAAGAAATCCAAATCCAAATCAGAGGGGAGATCAAAGTCTCCTGGCAAGAAGTCCAAGGTGAAGTGTTGGAATTGTGGGCAACCTGGTCATGTCCAAAAGGATTGTAAAGAGGAGAAAAAGAAGAAGAAGAAGAATTCTTCTGACAATGATTCTTCTCAGAGTGATGCAGATGCCTTCATTGCAGCCTTGGCTACACAGGCATCAAATGATGTCTAGCTAATTGATTTTGGAGCATCTTTCCACATGACATCTCATAGAAACTAGTTCACAAAGTATGATGAATACAATGGTGGAAAGGTGTACTTGGCAAGTGATTCAACTTTGGAAATTGTTGGTGCGTGGAAGGTTAGAATCCAATTCCCTGATGGAAGAGTGAAGGGAATCAAGGATGTGATGCATATACCAGGTTTGGCTCGAAATCTGATGTCTGTCAGTAAGCTGAATGATATTGGAGTGCAAGTCACCTTCTTTAGAAATGGCTGCAAGATGACTAGAGGCTCAATGGTGCTAGCAAGGGGTGCTCGTATTGGTACCTTGTACAAGCTGGATGCACATGCTGTTCAATGTAATAGTGTCTCTGTAAAGTCACAAAAAGCTACTCATGGAGGTAAAGAGGGAAATGTTCCTAATTGTGTAAACTCTATGGAAGTTAAACTTCCAACACAAAAGTCTATGCTCTGGCATCATAGGCTAGGCCACATTGGAGAGAAAGGTTTAAAAACCTTGAAGAATAAAAACCTGGTCGAGGGGCTTGATGATTGTAACCTTGAATTTGAATTATGTGAGCATTGCATATATGGAAAGCAGCACCGTGTTTCTTTTTATTCCAGTCCTCATAAATCTTCTGGTTTGCTAGATTATATTCATTATGATGTTTTTGGTCCAGTGAATGTTCCTTCTTTGTCGTACTATGTATCGTTCATTGATGATTATTCAAGAAGAGCGTTTGTCTATTTTTTGAAAAGTAAATTAGAAGTGTTCAGTCGGTTTAAGGAATTTAAGAACGTTGTAGAAAATCAAACTAGAAGAAAAATAAAATGCTTAAGGACTGATAATGGCGATGAATTTTGTTCTGATGAATTCAAAAGGTATTGTAAAGACCATGGGATTAAAATACATAAGGCTACACCTTATACTCCACAACAAAATGGAGTTGCAGAAAGGTTCAATAGGACAATGATGGAGAGGGCACGAAGTATGCTAAGTATTGTTGGCTTGGGGGACAACTTCTGGGCTAAGGCTATTGCTATTGCATGTTACTTGATAAATCGTTCTCCAAATTTTGCTCTTGTTGAGGAAACACCTTTGGAAGCGTGGTCTGGTAAGAAGCCCTCTCTGAGACACATTCATGTTTTTGGCTGAGGCATATGCATATGTGCCGAATGAGAAAAGATCTAAGTTGGAGAACAAGGTTGTCAAATGTATTTTTATTGGCTATAGTGCTGGCATAAAAGGATACATGCTTTGGAATCCTGATACGGAGAAGGTTCTGTACAATAGAAGTGTAATCTTTCGTGAACTGAAGCCTTCTACCTTGGATATGCAGTCAGAGATAAAGTCTGAAAACAAGAAGGATGTAGTTGTAATTCGTCCGACACCAGAGAAAGAGGAATTGAATATTCAAAATGTACATGAAACTGAGGAGAGCTTAAGCAGTTCTGAAAGTTCTGAAGAAGAAGAACAACCTTAGCCTCAGCAAGTGAGGAGGTCAACTAGTGAAAGAAAGCAACCTAATAGGTATGGGTTCTCTTTGATAGATTCCACTTGTGCCTATGCTTTGATTTCTAGCACCGATGAGCCTAGGACTATGAAAGAGGCATTTAGAATGTCTGATTCAAACTCTTGGTTGGAAGCCATGAATGAAGAAATGGCATCATTAGAAAAAAATAATACCTGGAGTTTGGTGACCTTGCTTGAAGGCAGAAAAGCTATGGGCTGCAAATGGGTATTTAAAAAGAAAATAGGTCTGGATGGCAGTGTGGAAAAGTACAAGACGAGGTTGGTTGCAGAGGGTTATTCCTAGGTAGAGGGAATTGATTATGGGGAAATTCTTTCTCCTATAGCTAAGCTGGCATCTATCAGATTTCTTTTGTCACTTGCACCAGCGTATGACTTAGAGATCGAATAGATGGATGTGAAGACAACATTTCTTCATGGTGATCTTGAAGAAAAAATCTATATGTCCCAGCCTGAGCACTTTGTGGAGAAAGGTAAAGAAAAACTAGTTTGCAAGTTGAAAAAGTCTTTGTATGGGTTAAAGCAGTCTCCTAGAATGTGGTACCAGAAGTTTGATACTTTTGTATTGTCTCTGGGATTTGTAAGATCAAAATCTGATCATTGTGTGTATTACAAAGCTGAAAGTGATCAAGTTCTTATTATTGCTCTCTATGTTGATGATATGTAATTCATAGGCAAAAGTAAGTTGATGATTTTTGATCTTAAGTCTCAGTTGTCTACTAAGTTCAAAATGAAAGATCTTGGTGCAACAAGGTATATTTTGGGGATGGAGATAACCAGGGAAAAGAATAGTAGAAAAATTTGGCTCAGTCAGAGTAAGTATATCAAGACTGTTCTAGAGAGATTTTGCATGAATGATTGCAAGTAGCTAGTTGTTCCAGTTTTGCATGGAACGAAGCTATCTGTTGAAGACTGCCCAAAATCTCCTACTAAGATGGAGGACATGACCAGTGTACCCTATACTAGTGCGGTTGGCAGTCTTATGTATGCAATGGTCTGTACAAGGCCAGACATTGCCCAAGCAGTGGGAGTACTTAGTTGGTTTATGACTAATCTTGGAAGGACACATTGGGATGCTATGAAGAGAGTATTCAGATATTTGAAGGGAACTTCAGAATTTTCTTTGTGTTATCATGGGAACTTGGTTGAATCACAGAGGACTCTCAGCATTCGAGGTTATGTGGATTCTGATTGGGCAGGGGACATTGACAGCAAGAGGTCCACCAGTGGATACATTTTCATGATGAATGGTGGTGCAATGAGTTGGATGAGTAAGCGGCACGCTGTAGTCGCTTTGTCCACTACAGAGGCTGAATACATGGCAGCTACACATGCTTGTAAAGAAGCAGTTTGGTTAAAACATTTGTGTTCTAACATTGGTTTTCATGCAGGGAAAATAACTGTTTTATGTGACAGTCAGAGTGCAATTTGTCTGGCAAAGAATCCTACTTTCCATGCCAGGATGAAACATATAGATGTACAGTACCATTTTGTACGAGATATGGTGGAGGATGGAAAGGTCATTTTGGAAAAAGTTGATACTCTGGAGAATGTTGCAGATGCATTGACAAAGCTAGTGAGCACAGACAAGTTCAGGTGGTGTGCCAATTCAATGGGCCTAAGTGCCCATGAATTTCAATAGTTTTGTTGTGCTCTGGAGGTGCCTGTGTGATCTTCGTCAAGTGGGAGATTGTTGGAAATATGTGCCTCAATCCCACAGGCTGAAACCTCTAAGAGAGCCAAGTCGGTGTGACATGCTTTGTGTCTGGCCGGCTAGCAATTGAAACCTTGGTGAACAGTTCTGGTCGCTGTGACCTTGCTTCAGTCATGCCGAATGTATCTATCGTTGTGACATTATGGTTGCTGTGACAATTTATATCTCACCCCGCCCGAGTTGATCTCTTGCCGACGGGTTAGTGTCAAGTGGTGGTCGGGGAGACTCATGGTGATTGGAGTCTTTGGGGTAACACAGAGGCTTCGCTATGAACTCTTAGCGATGAAGGAAAGTATCACCAACAATATACACTCGGAGTAACATATGGTGGCTCGATATGAAGTCTTACTGATATGAATATCTCTGGCCGACATGCCACTCTTATCGGATATCAGGGAGACTCTAGACGATAAGCGGAGACATTGAGGTAACAATAAGGGTTCGGTAAGAACTCTTAGCGATGGAGAGAAGTCTTGCCTACTGTTGTTTGGTGCTCTTTATGACTTAAGACTTCAGAGTCACGTCTCAGCGATAGTGATAAGTCTTGGTGATAGATGAATACTTCGGGATAACTTGTGAACCTTGGTATGATCTCCTGGTGAAAGTGATAAGTCTTGCCGACTGTTGAATGTTTCGGTATAACATAAAGGATCGGTATGATCTCTCAGCGAAAGTGATAAGTCTTGACGATAGCTCTCTGGACTCGGTGTAACATCTTACCGATAATATGGACTCTTGGCGATATCGAATGCTAACTTCGTGGCATCGGGGAGACACGGTTAGTGTCTCATCGACATGCCAACACAGGTTGAACACTTTGACCGAGTGAAGACTATCCTATGTGGCTTGTATTCGACCAATCAGA
Organism: Sequoia sempervirens; assembly: GCA_007258455.2. Lineage (NCBI taxonomy): Eukaryota > Viridiplantae > Streptophyta > Pinopsida > Cupressales > Cupressaceae > Sequoia > Sequoia sempervirens. The sequence continues at coordinate 222,378,808 of VDFB02271358.1, forward strand.
AAAGTCGAATGGGAACCGCTAGCAGTTGGACTGTTGCAGCTGTTACTGAGAGGAAGTTTGACAGACAGGGGCGTCATGGTTATACTCAGAGATTGCAGAAGTAGTCTGGTTTGAAGGATCGGTTCAATGGTTGGGTGAATTGTTCGATGTGTATCAGTGTGAATTCTATTCTGAGAAGACTGTAACGTAAATATTCAGTACAAGGTTGATCATTGTAAATGTTGTTGTAAACTGAGATCAGAAAGATAAGTTGATCTTTGTATGTAATATTTATTACTGTAATACAAAGTGACTTCTCTTGGTGTGGTGGGTTTTTTTCCCATAAGGGTTTTCCCACGTAAATTTGGTGTTCATGTGTGTATGTCTAATTCTCTATTTCTGTTATTTCTTTCAAGTGCATCTTAACTGGACTGTAATTGTAAAATTTAAAAGTGTCTCTGCATTCTTCCCTGAGGCTTTGACGTTAGGAGAGTTGTTTCTGCACCTTAGCTTTCCTTATAGTTTTTGATGTGGTGATGATTTATGTTTTCATGTTTATCCATCAGATCTAAGAATAAGTTGAATAAGTTTAATTTTTGAGACAATTGATTCATCCCCCCTCTCAGTTGTTTGCCCTTGTGTTGCCAACAGATCCTTGGAGCTAGCTTGTTGAATAAGGTAGCTCATAGAATGACTCCTCCAGAGAATGAGGAGTTGAACAAACAAGTCCAAGATTTGTTAAGAAAGTGATTAATTTGAGAGAGCCTGAGTCCATGTGCAGTACCTACAATACTGGCACCAAAGAAGGATGGGGAATGGAGGATGTGTATAGACTCTAGGGCCATAAATAAGATAACAATCAAGTACATATTTCCCCTGCCAAGAATGGATGACCTGATGGAATGCTTGAGTGGAGCTCAGTACTTCACGAAGATAGATCTAAAGAGTGGATATCACCAAATTTGGATTAGAGAGGGTGATGAATGGAAGACTTCCTTCAAAACAAAAGAAAACTTGTATGAGTGGTTAGTCATGCCTTTTGGGATAACCAATGGACCAAGCACATTCATGTGGCTCATGAATGAGGTATTGAAAGAATTTCTGCAAAAAATTGTTATTGTGTATTTAGATGATAGCTTGATTTTCAAAAAGACACTAGATGAGCATCTAATGCATATTCATAGTCTTTGAGAAGTTAAGAGAGGAGAAATTACTGATTAATTTGAAGAAGTGTAGTTTTGTGAACAGAGAGTTAATGTACTTGGGATTTTTTGTCTTGACAAAAGGTCTTAAGATGGACCTAGAGAAGGTGAAGGTTATTCTGGAATGACCTACCCCAAGAACTACTAGGGAGGTGAGATATTTCCATGGTTTGTCCAACTTTTACATGAAGTTCATTAGAAACTTCAATAGTATTTGTGCACCCATGAATGAAACAATGAGAGGGGATAGAAAAGAGTTCAAGTGGAGCATTGGAGTAGCAAAAAGTTTTGACATGTTGAAGAAGAAGGTGATAGAGCAACTCGTGTTAGCCCTTCCATATTTCAATAAGGTGTTTCAAGTGGATTATGATGCCAATGGTAGTGTCATTGGAGTTGTTTTGAGCCAGGAAGGTAAGCCCATTGCATATTTCAGTAAAAAGTTAAATGATGCAAAGAAAAGGTATTTTGTGTATGATCAAGAATTCTATGCAATAGTACAAGCATTAAAGAAATGGAAGCATTATTTGTTTCCAAAGGAATTTTTTTTGTATATTGGTCATCAAGCATTACAATACCTCAATAGCCAGGGAAAATTGAATCAGAGACATTTGAAATGGGTAGAATTTTTGTAGAGTTATACTTTTTCTTTGAAGCATAGGAGTGGGAGGTCTAACAAAGTTGTCGATTCCTTGAGTAGGAGGCAAACATTATTGACAGAAATGCAAATTGAGGTGGTTGGGTTCAACGAACTCAATACTTTGTATCTTGAAGATCCTAATTTTATAGAAGCTTGGAAATCTTGCAAGGAGCCTATTACATTAGATAGGACAAAATGGTTGGATTTTATAATCCAAGATGGTATGTTGTTTAGGGGGAGCCAATTGTGTATTCTGAGGAGTTCCATGAGTGAGAACCTGCAGTGGAGGAATGGCAGGACACTTTGGTCGGGATAAGACCTATGCCATTATTAGTGAACAATATTATTGGCCTCAGTTATCATAGGATGTAAAGAGATTTGTGCAAAGTTGTTGGGTATGCCAAAGGGATAAAGGAGTGAGCCAGAACACAGGGTTGTATCAGCCATTACCTATAACAAAGAGTCTGTGGGAAGATATAAGTATGGACTTTGTTCTTGGTTTACCAAGGAAACAAAGAGGAAATGACTCAGTATTTGTGGTGGTTTAAAGGTTTTCAAAGATGGCACATTTAATCCCATTCCAGAAGACCCATGATGCTATCCACATTGCTGATTTGTTCTTTAGAGAGGTGGTAAAACTACATGGTCTACCAAAAAGTATATTTTCAGATCATGACACCAAATTTATTGGGTACTTTTGGAGGACCTTGTGGAAGAAATTAAGGACAAAGTTGAAGTTCAATTCTACACACCATCCACAAATTGATGGGCAGACTGAGGTAGTGAATAGGAGTTTGGGTAACCTACTGAGATGCTTGGTAGGAGATAAAACCAAGGGATGGGACCTGATCTTACCCCAGGCAGAATTTGCTTACAATAATTTTGTCAACTGGAGCACTAGAAGATCACCATTCCAAATTGTGTATGGAGGAAGTCCCAAAACCACTCCAAAATTGAGGAAAATGGAACAAGAGAAGAAGACAAATGCCAAAGCTGAAGAATTTGTAGAGCACATCAAGGGCCTACATGAAGAGGTAAGGGAACACATTAACAAGATGAATATGCAGTATCAGGCTTAGGCAGATCAAAAGAGGAGGTATAACGAGCTCCAGGTTGGTGATGAAGTTATGGTCCACTTGAGGAAAGAAAGGTTTCCAGTGGGAACCTACAATAAGTTGAAGATTCAGAAATTTGGCCCCTATAGGATTTTGAAGAAACATGATTCAGGGAATGCATATGAGGTGAGTTTTCCAGATGGAATCAATATTTCCCATGTGTTCAACATTGCATATTTGACAAAGTATCATGAAGGTGGCACAAAGGATGGAGCAATAATGGAATAAGTTGGCATTCCTACACCTAATTCAGAGATGGAGGAGATTGAAGCAATCCTGGATAGCCATGTGGGGAGGAGTACCAGAAATAGGTAGTATGAAGAATATCTAATGAAGTGGAGAGGAAGGCTTGTGGAAGATTCATCTTGGTAGTCTAAGGTAGAGGTTGACTGTTTGAGTTTTTCTCAACAATCTGAGACATGATGGGGTCACTTCTCAAATTACCCTGGGTGTCTAATGTAGGAGCATCCAGTGGTGTAAGGGCAATCTTGCATCACCAAAAAATATGTTTCCTTTATGTTTTATTTTTGTTAGCATTTTGTAGATGTTTTTGTATTTCTGGATACCCTTTTTGTCGAATAAGAATTCCCAACTTTTAGAACTACATTTCTACTTTTTCTGGTCAATTTCTATTTTTTAGTAGTTTTGAATTTGAAGGTGTGAGGAGGCAAAATTTTATGGGAAGTTTCAGGATAGAAAAATAAGCACTTTGGCGAAAGAATCAAGCCAAGATCATTCCCGGTTTGGAAGTTATTCAAGTTTAAGTTTCCCAAAATTGCCTTGAAAAATCTTTCGGGTCCAATTTGAGGCACTAAACAGTCCTGTACGGGCCCATAAATCGCTGGAACCAACAAAGTGGGTTCTTAGTATGTTCCACACTCAAAGAACTTTCCAACGGTTCAAATGGTTCGTCAAACGGAGTCCTAGATCAAAAGTTATGGCTTTCGAAAGTTGGTCAATTTTTGGAAAACTGCCAATTTTTGAATTGTGACTCAATTTATGAATTTCAATTTTCAATTTTTGGTGCCCAATCGCCAAAATTCAAAATTCAAATTGTATTTTTGGCTCCAAGCTGAAAAAAGGCTATTGAGAACTCATTTTTTAAATTATAGAGATGGTGAAAAGAGAGATTATATTGGGGAAAAGGGGATTTGCTTTTTAGTAACAGTAAAGTTGCATGTATTGCAGCCTGTGAGGATTCAATCCTCTAGAATGTAATTTATCTGCAATGAGAACATATTTCCCATAAATAAATAATAATTTTTTTTTGTTGCTATTTTATACTTTTCTGAATCTCGGGTCTCCTCATAATTTGGTCAATCATTAGTTTTGAGGAGGTTTTTTTGTACTAGCTTGCGCATGACTATTTCAAATGACTCACCTAGTACCGTGAATTGCCTCCATGGTTGATCGTACTGCCTCTATTTCCCTCCCTGATTTTCTTGTTGATTTACAACTTGATTGTTCTTGGGATAGGTATTTTGGTTGTTTTGCACATTGTTTGGAACATAGCTCGTTTGTGCTACTTGCAGCTTGTTTTGAGATGTGTTATGTGCATGCCATAATCCTCTAGTGTAAACTACTCCATCATTTGTGACATTTTTGTTTTTGGCCCATAATTTTAGTTTCTCATTTTAACTAGATGGACTGTATTTGAGATGTTTGATTTATGGGCTCCTCTTGCAATGAGGGCTCTCTCAATATTTAATCCTTTCTCAATGGTTTCTTCAAAGTCTATTGGACATGACATTGTGAGTTGATAGTTGATCTCAAGTAAGACGTTGGTAATGAAAATGTCCACCAACTCCTTGTTAGGAATGGGCCATTTACATCTACTAGCCTTGTGTCTCCATTATTGTAAGTAGGAGGTAAACGACTCCTTGATTTTTTTTGATTGTGGATAAGCTTGTGATGGTGACATCTTGCTCGATGTTGAAGGAGAAGTGACTTATGAATTTGTTAGACAACTCATTGAAGGTCTTGACTGCTAGTGTCAAACAGGAGAACCACTCCATAGCATGCCCCATAAGGCTGTGTGGAAATAGCCTCATGAGGTGTGAGTCATTATGTCGCACTTCCATGCATGATACAAAGAAATTGTGTATATGCTCTATTGGATCCCCTTTTCCTTTATATTTGTTGTCAAATTTAGGTATCTCAAAATTCTTTGGAAAGTGTATTGTAGTGAAATTTTTTTTTGAATGGGAATGGGCATATTTCTTGGATGGTATATGTTTTCTTTTGTTTTCCAGCTTGCATGCCTGCTACTTGTTGAGTGACAACCTCTAGTTTCATTTCTATATTTGTTTTTGGCATGTTTGTTTGCAAGTTCTGCGTATAATAGCCTTGTTGTCTCACCATGTTTGGGTCATATATCGGGCATTGTGAAGGTATAGGACCTTAGTAACTGTTCTAGACATAGAGCAGGTTAGGTCCTTGTTGAGTATAAGGTAGGTTAGTTCCTTGTTGCTGGGATGAAGTGTATTGAAGGTTACCCTGCTGATGTGTTAGAGGGATACCTTGTTGGTATGACGACTGCAAAAGGGTGCTTTGTGGCACACCTTGCTGTTGGGAGGGACTAAACTAAAGGTTACCTTGTTGATGTGTTAGTGGGAAACCTTGTTGATGGGGTGATTGCAGAAGGGTGATTTGTGGTACACCTTGTTGCTAGGTAGGACTAAACTGAAGGTTACCCTATTGATGCATTAGTAGGACACCTTGTTGATGGGTCGACTATAAAAGGGTGCTTTGTGGCACACCTTGCTATTAGGAGGGACTAAACTGAAGGTTACCCTATTGATGTGTTAACGGGACACCTTGTTGTTGGGTCGATTGAAAAAGGGTGCTATGTGGCACATCTTGTTGTTGGGAGGGACTAAACTAAAGGTTACCTTGTTGATGCGTTAGTGGGACACCTTGTTGATGGGTCGACTGAAAAATGGTGCTTTGTGACACACCTTGTTGTTGGGAGGGACTAAACTAAAGGTTACCATGTTGATGCGTTAGCGGGAAACCTTGTTGATGGGTTGACTACAAAAGGGTGCTTTGTGGCACACCTTGTTATTGGGAGGGACTAAACTTAAGGTTACCCTATTGATGTGTTAGCAGGACACCATGTTGATGGGTTGACTAAAAAAGGGTTCTTTGTGGCACACCTTGTTGTTGGGAGGGACTAAGCTAAAGGTTACCCTATTGATGTGTTAGCGAGACACCTTGTTGATGGGTCGACTAAAAAGGGTGCTCTGTGGCACACCTTGTTGTTGGGAGGGACTAAACTGAAGGTTACCCTGTTGATGCGTTAGCAGGACACCTTGTTGATGGGGAAATTGTAGAAGGGTGCTCTATGGCACACCTTGCTGTTGGTATTGTTGGTTCAGAAGGGGACCATGTGGTCCACCTTGTTGGTGGTACTGATTGTTTGGAGGGGGGTCTTGTGTTCCACCATGTTCAAGGTATTGATTTCTTGGAGGGGGGCCCTGTGTTCCACCCTGTTGAAGGTACTGATTGCTCAAAGGGGGACCCTATTTTCCACCTTGTTGAAGGTACTGATTATTCAGAGGGGGGCCTTGTCTTCCACCCTGTTGAAGGCACTGATTGCTTTGGGAAGGATAGATATTTGAGGTATATACTATCCAGGAGGAGGATTGTTGTTCTATGGTTTATACTGTGATGTCCCTCCTTGATACAGTTGTGCCACTGCTACTTGTTCAACCTGAGTAGGTTTTTTGAACAAAGGGTTCTCTTTGGGTTGACCATTGTTTTGTGAGAACATAGGTGGCATGTTTGGTTTAGTTATTTTTCTTACAACTAAGCTATCCCCTAATGATCTGTAATTAGAGTTTACAAAATAACTTGTAAATTAAATCTAATTATAGTAATTTCCCGATCTAATACAAAATTGTGTGATTATGCCTTTTAACCGTTGAGATTACAAAATAAGTAATTATAAATTCAAATACTGAATTTAAACCAGAGAGAAAATTAAGACATAAGAGAGAAGAATGAGACAAAGAAATAGAAGGATCACAACACACAGATTGATAACGGAGTTCGTCCAATGTGGACTACGTCTCCGGGTCCGCTTCTCAATGCTGGGACCGCTTTATTGATATCGCCAAGCAAAATTATGCTTTCTTACAATACCCAAGCTCCAAGAACCTGCAATAATCTCTCCACAATCTCTCTCTTTTACAATTTTTGGTGTACAAAAACACCTTGTAAATTCTCCTCCAAAGAATTATTTCTCCCAAAATGAACTTCAATAATTCTCCCTATTACAATTCTCTCCAAGAAAATTCCCGTACAAAATTATCCACTCAATAATTTTCCAAATGTCCCTTTACAAAAATCACCCCTTTATATACACACTTATTTGCTAATATGGCTTTAACCATATTATTTTGCAAATATTGCATATCTCCCGTATACAAGTAAAAATTCCAACCATTTCCCCCTTTTACAATAAAAATAACTAATATCCTGTTATTATAACAAATGAATATTAAAAAATAAATCCACCTTTGGCTTTTATAATTCCAAGCCATACAATTAAAAAGCAAACCCCTTTAATTATGGGTCGTTATAATTTTGGACTTGCATTATAATCTTTAAAAATATCTTTTAAAAGCCCCTTAATAATCTCCTTGGATATTCTTTAAAATAAACCCGTTAAATATGAGAAAGGTGGTTAAAGGGGTTAATTTGTTGAAATGTAAGTTTACGGGATTTTTTTCCTCTCCTTGTTGTATGGGCAAGGGAAGAGGATTTTAAGGGATAAAATCCCACCAAATCCTCCTTGTAATCACAAAAATCTTTTAATTTTTAAACCATACGTGTTTTCTTTTAACAATATGGTTTAATCCATATTATTTTTCCACCATGTCAGTGCCAACTCACCACTCTTGCCATGTCACCACCTGCCACGTCAGCTTGCTGATGTCATCAAACTCAACCAAAGTCAAAATTTTGACCAACCTTTGACCAGCCGTAACTTCCACATACGAGCTCCATTTTTGAAACCAAATATAGTTCTGGAATCAGTGCGACGAGCACTACAACTTGGAATCATTTTTATTTCATTTTGAGACAATCAATTTTTTTGCTTTTTGAACCCCTGATTTGATTGTTTGACTGAACCTTTGACTGAGCATAACTTCTGCATACAGACTCCTTTTGATCCCATTAAAGTTGTGTTAGGATCGTGTCTGCAAGCTCTACACATTGATGCTTCTTTGGATGAATTCTAAGACCGTGAAATTTTTAGGTATTCTGGATCCACCTGGATCACCTAAGGAAATAAGGTTGGCACCCTTGAGAGCCTCTACGTTGAAATCCACTAGTAATTTAGCACCACTTTGTCCTAATTTGAAGAAATAGGAGTTTGGGTCTTTTCTCAATAATTTGTCCATTAGTTTGAGAACTTTGGGGTTGCTGGAATGTTCGAATAGTTCCTCCTCGTTTATTTATTCCTCTGTATCTACCTCCTCTACAACCACTCTGTTTGGGTCTTGGTTGTTTTGTTCTATTACCTCCTTTTGTTTGTGATTAAATTCCTCCCTCACTGAAGGTGTTTCTGTACATAGGCCCCTTCTAGGGTGTTTCAAGATTGCTTGGCCTATAGCCCCATGGGCTACCTTCATCGTTTGATGGTGGGATGCTAGTGTTGTTTTTGTTTGCTTCCATTTTCCTTCTATGTTGTGATCTCGTGGTTGTCGTAAACAACTTGGACCCCAAGGTAGGGAGAATGGTGCTAGACCTCAAATGTATTTAAATAAGAGGGTAGATTTGGGTCGGTAAGCCTGTTTGGTTCCTCCTAGATCAAGCGTAAAAGTTTTTTAGCAAGACGTTGTGATTGCGATAAAATATTGAGGTCCACTTCTTACCAAACTTGGAATTACGATACCTCTATCTAAAATGGTGGGATGTAGATCTTCCCCTGCAGATTTTGATTGTGTGATGGATCATGAAAAAGTACCACTGTCCTTAGATAGGTTGATTATCTAGAAAAAGACCTGGGTTTTGACTCATAAATAACATGTACATATCTGGATGTTGCCTTAGTGCCCGTTCATAAAAGTTGACTAACAACTTGTTTATGTTTATGTAGAGTGTTGAAATGCAGTTTTGGATTGCTTTTGGACTTAGATTCCTAAGTTTGTAGTGACGACTGGTAGACCTTCTCTTGGGGATTCTGATTTTTCATGAGATCATTTAGAGGATTTCAAGACCATGAAGAGAGTATTTATTGCCACACGGGTGGTGGTAATATGGGTCTTCTAGTTGCTATGTTTTCTTTCTCTTCTTCTTCGTCTAAGATGATTGATGCAATGAGAAACTAATGGGGTGTTTCATTTTTCTCAAATATAAAGTTTCTCAAACTACTTATGATGTCAGTTTGCGCACCTTCAATGTGCGTGAGACTAGGTTGAGGAATTGGTGCTACAAGGTCTGGTTGTTGATGATATGTAATTAGAGGTTTACAAATTCTAATGTATTTAACCTTAATTACAATTATTCTTGATCCAACAAAATTTGGTGACTATGTTGTTTAACCGTTGAAATTATAGATTAAGTTCACTTTTACATAAATTAATGAAATTACTAATTACTAAAATGTTGTAATTATAAATCAAATATTGAATTGAAAAATAGACTAAAATGAAATTAGAGAGAATGTAAGACAGGAGATAGAAGAAGAATAAGATGGAAGATAGAAAGATCAGACACAAGTTGATAATGGAGTTCGTCCTTCAAAGGACTATGTCTCTGGTTTTGCTTCTCAATGTTGGACCGCTTTCACTAATATCGCCAAACACCTGAAGATGCCTTCTTACAATATTCAAGCTTCAAAACTTGCACAAAATTCCTCACAATCTTTCTCACTTTTACAATTTTGGTGTATAATAACACCTTGTAATTCTTCTCCTCCAAAAATTCTCACACTGGAATTATTCCTCCAAGTAAACTTGATTAATTCTCAAGCCAAAACTCTCCCCCTTTTATACATAAAATTCTCCCAATATTGCCTTTAACCATATGATTTACAAAATCATACTATATCCCCCATAATTACATATATAAATCTTCAAATCTCCCTTTTTACATAATAGAATCATTTAAAAATCCCCTAAATATCTTTTATATTTTTTTCAAATTCTTCTAAGCCGTTTAAATTTCATATTCTGAGCTTTAGAATATTCACTTTTAATCTCTTCCAAGTTTTGGGAGATTTATTTTTTAATTTTGGGGTTAAATATTTAATTTTAGGGATATTTGGCTTAAAAATATTCGTTAAAACAAAGCAGGCCCTGAAATATACTCAGAACCACATGATGGTGTGGTGGTTGAAAAACTGCTTTGGGAGCGGGGAGGTCGAGGGATCAACCCCCCACCCCTCTATTTTTAAAAACAAATTAAAATTGTTACTTATCAAAAGTAACTAGCGCCCACTTATTATTGTGAAGAATGCAGAGGTGCATTGGTAAGGTATTTGGCTTGTAAGATGGAGGTGTAAGGTTCGAACCCCACCACCAATATTTTTGGTGAATATAACAAACAATGTGAGTGCTTGGAGTTATGCCACGTGTCAAGCTGCATTTGGTCCACATCAGCAACTCGCCACATCATCAACCTGCCATGTCAGCAGCCACCACATGTCAACATTTGTGATTGCCACATCACCATTTGCTGACTGTACATCCATGTTACCATGCCATGTTAGCATGCTGACGTCATCATTTGACCTAGTCAACCCATTCTTTTTGGCAACTTTGACCGACCATAACTCGCTCATACAGACTCCATTGTGTGTCATTCAAGTAGCATCAGAATCGTCTCGATGATCACTTTTATTTGACATTGAATTTGACCAACTTGGAGATGACCAAGTTTTGACCTTTCACTAGCCTCTAGTACCTAGTTTGACTGAACCTTTGACCGAGCATAACTCGCACGTATGATCTCCTTTTCACGTGATTCAAGTTGTGTCGAGATCGTGTTGGTGAGCTCTTTCCAATGATGTTGGTTTCATTGGATTCTAAGACTATGAAATTTTTGAGGTCTTCTGGATCCTCCTAGATCAGTTGAACTGGAGCAGTTGGTCGCTAGATGGTCATAAGATGTAATGATGTTTGTGAGGTGGTTGCTATGAAAATCAAAACCCTAAGGCTTGAGTGTTGTTTTGGAATGTGGCTACTTTTTGGAAATCAAAATGTTGAAAACGTTTGAGTGAAGGAATGATCCTAGTGGTTTGTTTGATTTTGATTTTGAATAAGTAGTATGGGAATAATGGGTGAGAGACTATGTGACTTATCTAGGTTTTCAATTGCTTTGTTCGAACAATGACCCTATAAACAACTTCAGTTTGTTTTCCCCTTAAGTGTCAGTTGGAATGGAAGTTTGTAATTTATGCGTGTTTGTTTCGTCTGTGTTTTTGAGTATGGCAAATGATAGAACAACACTGGACTTATTCAAAAGCATGGAATTTTTGTGACCTAAATGTCTATAGCTCAAGTTGTGAAATCACAACACCCAAGCCATAGTTACCAAATGTTTACTTTGATCAATGCAACCTGAAATAAAAGCCAAAATATTCAGAAATCTTTAAGGATAAATCCTTTCAAGGAGTGCAAACATAGGGCTTCTTTCACAAGTATACACTAAATCAAAGGGTTTGTGATTCAACCATCTTGTTCAGTGTTTTTTTTATGTGTTCTTTTTCTTTAAATCAAACACAAAATTTGATCTCATAATTGTTTTAGAATGTAATTGGCAAGTTTAACAAAAAAAAGCATTTACAACCCTTGTGGATAGGAACCATTCTCTTACGTGTGCCTGCCTCATGCTCCAAAGAGATGATTTTACATGCGACTTATGATGCAGGCCTGTAGTCAGACTTGGAAAGTAACTTCTTAGAAGTAAATTCTAATGCACCACTTTCAAAGAATGTTTTTGGATTAAAGGGGTAGCTTATAAAACAATTGGCTCTTAGTCATGTTCTAGGGATATTATTTTTGGGCACTTATACATGCGGCATTTTGTTGATTTAAGAACCTCTCAGCCCTTACAGGTTTTTATGCATCACAAGGATACTGAGGGAGAATACGTTGGGACATCAACACTCGACAAGTGATGAACTTTCCTCACACTCAAAATATTTATATAGCGGTCCAGAATGAAAGTACCGCTTGGGTCACCTACGAGTTCTCCAACGCAGGAGTTTCCTCAAATAGGTAGGCCCTCTAAAAAGGTATGCTTAAAAAGAAAGGTGTGAAGCTCAAAATGTTTTTGCTCACCTAAGATCGCCAAAAGGTGCGAGGGGAGAAGACAAACATTTAGCTTATTAATCACTGAATACATGACACACACTTCATAGCAAATTGATTCTTTTTAAACACCTTGAGCGGTGTTATCCCCAAAAATATGTGAATAACATAAACAAATTGTTCTTTTTATCTACACCAATATGAAATATTCAGGACACAATCAGCTAAGATAGCAATGGTGTAAACAAACAGAAAGAAACATTTGTTCATTTTTAAAGCTCAAATATGAGTGTTTCTAAGAAATCAGCCCTAGTTCTAAATTGGTCAACAAAAGTAAATCGAGCGTGTGTCAGCAAAATTGAAATCGTTTTGTGTTCTTTTTTATGCACCAAAATTAAGGTTCCTGATTATGAAAACGTGAAATGTGTTCATTTTTAGAGCCCCAAAATTGAAGTGTTTTATGTTCTTTTTAGGCACCAAATGAGAGTTCCTAACTTAGAAAAGCTTAAAATTGGTTCATTTTAAGAGCACCAAAATGAAAAATTCATTTGTGGTGTTCTTTTTAAAGCACCAAATAAGAGTTCCTAATTTAAGAAAACTTAAAATTGGTTCAATTTTAATAGCACTAAAACCAAATGTTTTTGTTTGTTCTTTTTAGAGCACCAAAATCAAAATTTCCTAACTTAAGAAAGCTAAAAAATGGTTCAATTTTAACAACACCAAAATCAAATGTGTGTTTGTGTTTGTTCTTTTTAGTTCACCAAAATCAAATTTTTCCTAAGTTAATTAAAAATGTTTTTGGATCTAGAAATCTTGGACCAATCGTTTGCCTTGCACAAAATGAGTTAACATGTTTCAAATCTTGCATAAAAAATTCATTAGTACCTGTTACACATTTGAAACAAGAAAACGTTAGCAAAGAAATTCATTACAATAGTGTAGCATCTGTGAACTTGTTTGTTAGAGAAAATGCTTAGAAAAAAATGAAAATGCTCAATTCCAGAATCAGATGCTCAAATCTCTGTGCAGATGCTAACCTTGGAAGAAGAAAGTGTGAGGCTTTAGAAGCAAATACGAGGTTCTTGTTGCAAATGCGTAGTTCCCATGGAAAATGTGAGGTTCTTGTTGCAGATGCTTAGTTTTCTTGACAATCAAATGTGAGCTTTTTTGGGAAGTGTGTGAAACGTCTTTCAAAAGCTCCCCGAACCCTGTAACTTCAATTTAGCTCATGAAAACATTAGTCATGAGGACCTCAGTCCCACAGGGCGTGCCAAAATGTGTGAGGGAAAAAATCGTTAGATGAAAACAAAGATCAAAACGTGATTGAATTAAAAAATCTAAGCTAAGATCAAATACATTAATCTAAGATCTAATCCTACACATATGAAATGAAACTAAGTTATTTAGACATACATTAGGAAATCTATGATTACTAGAATGAATGCAAGCAATAAACAAAATGTTACCATCCCGTAGTGGAGTGTATTTTCTTGATGACGCTCTATCAATGGTATTCTTGACAACACTTCGTTGCATAATGGTATTCTTCTATCCTTTTTGTGAGGAGAGAGGTTTGTTATATAGAAAAAGAGATTTTGAATCGACGATCAGGATTGCATTGGAGAATATCTAGATCAACGGTCAAAAGGTGTTAGACACGAGAATATTGTGCAAAGTTGATTGCACAATTTGTGTACTTGAGGAATAGATTGGCTAGTCAGGCTTTAGATTGATCAGTCAAGGATTAGTTAGGAAATTGATGGTTTAGTTAGCAAATTAGATGGTTGAGTTAGCAAATCAGATTGCTCAGTTAGCAAGCATAATTTGCTCAATCAGAAAGTGGGTGAGGAATATGAATTAATTGATTTAATTAATCAATTCCTTTTTGGAGTTGAATGTGCAAATCAAGTTTGACTTTTGCAAATAGAGTTGCATTAGTTTGATTTGATTTTTGATAATTGATTTGAATAGTTTGATTTGATTATTAAAATTTTGGAGGGAAAGTGTCATAATTAAATTATTATGATTTAATAATTTAATCAATTTAGGGAAATAAAGTGATTTAGCGACGTAATTAAATATTTGGCATCATTTAATTAATTAGGATGAAATAAAGTGGGATTAGGACTTCATTAAATAAATGTAATTTATTTAATTAGTCAAAATGAAGAAACGTGAATAAATCAAATAATGTCATTTTATTTAATTAATAGTAGAAATAGGATTTTCAAGACTTTATTAAATAAATGAAATTTATTTAATTTGTCAAGAATGATGAAAAAGTGAACTAATTAAATAATGTTGTTTTATTCAATTAATAGCAAAAATAGGGTTTTCAAGACTTTATTAAATAAACGAAATTTATTTAATTTGTCGAGAATGATGAAAACATGGATTAATTAAATATCGTTGTATTATTCAATTAATAGAGGAAATAGGGTTTCAGATGTTGTTTGATGTTGTGTGATGATTCTGGTATGTTGCAGGATGATTCTGAGATGTTCCAAGATGTCGTGGGATGATTCCAAGGTGTTTCGAGACGTTTCAGAGATGTTGTGGGATGATTCTGAGGTGTTTTGAGATGTTCCAGAGATGTTCTGAGATGATCTAAGACATTCTGAGGTTTTTTGAGATGTTTTGAAGATGTTTCGAGATGTTCTAAGATGTTTTGGGTTGATTCCAAGATGTTTCGAGACATTCTGGGGTGATTCCAAGATGTGATAGGTGTTAAGTCAATTTTACATGTCTACACCTTGCTTTCTAAATGTATCCATGAAATTAAAAAAATAGAATCTTCCTTTTATGGAGTAAAAATGTATTAATTTATATTCTTCATCTCCTTTTCCTTCGTCCTTAATTTCTACTTGCTCATCCTTATTAACTATGTTTTTTTCCTTGTTTATCCATTTTTCAATTTATCTAAAGAAGAAATATCTTTATACAATAACATATACCATTTGATAGCTTTACTATTTAAGTGTGACTAAAACTAGGTTTTTTATATGAAAATTTGACTATAAGTAGTTTTATATTGGTGTCACCACTCTAAAGTATTACCACTTTCATCAAACTTAAAATATCCTTAAAAAAAATAGGGTTTTAAGAAAGTTTTGAAGTCCTCTTTCCAATGAATTTAGAATCACTTTTTCTAAAAATACATGTGAGACACATGACCCTCTACAAGAAATTCAACCCTAAATGAGAAAAAATAGCAATAATAAAGTTCTCCCATCTTTTATCTAGAAATATCTCTAATACCAAATGTTATGAATCTCACACAAAAATGTTATAAATTTATGTAAAATTATAGAAAAGTGATAATAATATAAAAGAAATATCAAACTTCAATAGTAAAATGCTCAAATACATTCAAAAAATAGATCAAACCCTTAAGGTAAGGCAAGACCATACACTGCTCATCATCAGAAGAAATCCACAACATGTTATCTCTCAATATGAGATCCAAAGACATGCAATATTCTTGACATCCTCATGTGAGTCTCTCGCCCTTATTATATACTACTCAACTACCTACCATTACCACTTACCTATACATATGAGATATTTACTTCTATTCTTATTAACTAGTGGGACAACTTACAAAGAACATGCATCCTGATATATTATTTATTACTGCATAATATACTATAATACTATACCCCTAGTCAAATTACAAACTTTTTCCCTAAATTAAATCTGAGTTATTTGTAAGATTATTATTTTTATTTATTTAATTAGCATAAATTTATATAAAAAAAAAAAATTATTTACCTGCAAACTAACTCTTTTACATTATTATTGAATAAAATTTATATTTCAATATAATTTCTTTTGTATTGAACAAAGCAAAATTACAAAAGAGATGAGACAATCAAGAGAATTACAAACAAATAAGATACAATGACTAAATAAAACAAAAAGATAATAACAAGACTACATAGAAACACTCAACAAAGTTGTATAAGGCTATAAATCACTATTCAAAACTAAATATTGGATCGAGTCTTAATGCATATCCCTAGGAATCACCAAAAATAATAATCACATATGCCACTTATCTTTTTCCAAATTTCAATTAAATACCATAAAGAAAAACAACATCAATAATGGTAATAATAACAAATTAATTATAATATCCTTCCACAATAATGAATATTTTGAATAATATATAGAAGACATGTGGCATAACCTTAGTTATTAGTTTGAAGATGGTTTTAATATAAAAATGTGCATAATACTTTTAATTAGTCTTCATGTACATGCAACACCCTTTTATCTTGTAATCCATACTCAATTATGAGACCCCTTATCCTAAAATTCTGTACAAAATACTTTTAGTCAGTTTTCATGTACATGTAATACCCTTTTATCTTGTAATCCATACTCAATTATGATACCCCTTCCCCTGAAATTTCATAAAAAAATGCTTTTAATCAGTTTGCATGTACATGCAATATCCTTTTATCTTGTAATCCATATCTAATTATGAGATCCCTTCCTCTCAAATTTCGTACAAAATACTTTTAATCAGTCTTCATGTACATACAATACCTTTTTATCTTGTAATCTATACTCAATCATGTAATCCCTTCCCCTAAAATTCCATACAAAATGCTTTTAATCAATCTTCATATACATTGAATACCCTTTATCTTGTAATCTAGACTCAATTATGAGATCCCTTCCCCTCAAATTTCATAAATTAAAGATTCCATTCCACCACAATCTCTAGACTAAGTGGAAGGAGTGAATATGCAAGTGAGCCAATTCTATTGCTTAAAATTGCTTTTGCTTTATGAATGGCATTTCAAAACCCACAATCATCATTATTTAGACAAGGTTGTTTTCATAGAAAAGAAAATCCCCCAGAGAAAAGACATCAAAGATAAGATGGACCAAAATGTTGAAGACAAGGCATTGATTTTGCATGGATTATGAGAGACAAAGACATGGGCAGGAGAAGTTTAATGTTGTGATATTTGAGGACAAGACATGGACATTCTAAATCACCCCACCAACTTCCTTCCTTCCTTCCCTTTTGGAACTTAGTGAATGTTCAAAGAACCTCACAAAAGTAATAATAATAATTATTATTTTATGCCAACCTTTTTTCTAACCCAAAACATTCTATAAACAATTATTAGGCCGTGGACTACAATAGTGTAATATTATAAAGTCCAAAGCACGCGTGCGCCATTCAAATAAAATATTACTTTAAAAGGCCGACACCCGCTCACCAGCTAAGGCGGTGGTCACATGGGACAGCGAACCTCCCAACATCGTTACGAAGTTTGTCTCCCTAGCCGCTTAACTTATTATAATACAAAATGTACCTAGATAGCACTATGTCGTTGCTTATTTTTTATTGGTAATTTAGCAATTATTTAATAGAGAAAAAATTTATATAGTGTGAACATTCAATTATAATTAGGTTTATAATTAGGGTTTGGAAAAATATTTGCTTTTGATTTTTAGATGATAGGTTTGTAATTCGAGTTTTATTTGATTCTTCGATGTTGGGCTTGCAATTCAAAAATAAATAAAAAATCAGTTTTTTTGATTTTTTGATTGGTAATATGACAATTTTTAATTTGGTCGAAGTCAAGTGAGGTTATAATTGGGGGGTCTCATCTTCGATATGAATGCACTAAATTAATGTTAGTAGTCCAAATATGTGAATCTGGTAGTCCAACGAAAGTACAAAGCTCACAAGCCCATTGATGCAAAGAAGGTTTGGAGCACGAGTCACTAGCATGAAGGGCAACGAATTCAAAGCAAAAGTTCAAATCCGTGAGCATAATAAATTAGCAAAGGCACAATGTTTGCAACATAATGATCAAATGAAGGTTTAAACCTTGACGGCTATAACACGAAGACCAGGATTTATCCATCACACTATAGTTTGAATAACTTTTATTGATTATTTTTTAGTTTCAAGAATATTTTTCATTATTTAGTTATATTATCTTTACATTAATGAATTATGTGGATGCAAAGTTTTAAGTGGTGTAATATATTTTGAAAAATTAAAATATTTTTATTCCATGTCTTATATTTATGTACAAAATGATATTAGATTTTGTGTTTATTTCAAATTTGTAAAAAATTAAGAAATTCTTATTCTTAGATAAGAAGATACAATTTAATCAAAATCACCTCAAATTTATAATTGACTCCAACTAACACAAAAAAAAAAGACGAATTGGTGGATGAAATTTCAATACCTTACCTACTCCATACACATCAATTGAACTAGAAGGTATTAGATTATATGTGAGCTCTTAATTTTTTAGTACCTAGTTTCCTAGAGTATTAATTTTTCTAAGCCATGGAACACTTGTAACCCGCAAGAGAAATGTGGACTTCTAATAAGAAAGCTTTCAATTATGGGGATGCAACTTGTAAGCATGGTTTAAAACAAATAATTAGTTAATTTTTTTAGTGTTTTTAGTTGTAAAATTCTTATAGTTTATTATTTTTCTTGTTATCCATAACTTTTATGTATGGTAAATTATGTCATTTTAAATTAAAAACAACTACAAAAGTAAAGTGAATTATGCATTTTCATTGTTTATCTATCACATAAATTCCATCATAAAAATATTAATTGTAAATATAAAACTAGAACTGAATGATTCATCTTATTTCTTCAAACATTAACATGAACAAAATTATGTCATAATTACCTTGCATTGATAATAATTGTAAGAAAAAAATATACTTCATCATATACATTTTTTTTTTTTATCAGTTGGTAAAAAAATTTAGAGGGTGAAAAGTTTCAAAGAAACAAATTTCTAATAGTAATCATTCCTTCCACTCACTTCAAAAAATTCTTAGAGGTGCTCTTTTCATTGTCTCCTTGTGATTGTTAAAAAAATGCATGAGAAAAAGGCCACCAAAAGGACTAAAATATATCTTGGTTATTAAAAGATAAATCTAATATTAGTTTTTCAATAATATATAATATAAATTCTTAAAATCAGGATGAAGATCCTACACCAAACCACAATTATACCAAATAATCAAAATTCATTATGATAAGCATTCATTTATATTATGAAGAACAATCATTGATGTCACCATGTTTTTTTTTAGTTGGAGGCTTTAAGGGCTTTTCAATACATTGGACACAAACAAGAGCATATTCTTCAAGCACATGATATGTGGTATTTCCTCACTACATTAACTATAAAAAAATTCTCTACAATTTTAAAATGACTCAAACTAGGACCTCCATGATAGTAACAATTTGTTTTTACCACTTTGTCACATCTACTAAAAATTTTCATCTTTAGTGCCAGGCATAAGGAGGTGATATTCCATTATCTTTACAATAGACAATAAAAGGTACATATATAAGACTTGGAATCCATGGGTTATTATGTTTTGTATTAGAATTATAGGTTTAACAACATTATATTCAAATATTTAGAAGTGAATATTTCCATCTAGTCTACAATTATAGTTTTTGGATTCACCACAAAAATATTGGGTATTGTTTTGTTAGAGTAAAAAGATATTTTTCTAATTAATTACTTAATTAAATAGACCCCTTTTCACACTAGCATACTTAAGTTTACTTAGATCATGCAATTTTTTGTCTCCAGTCATAGGATGAGGACACATGTCATTATCTAACTTAATCTTCACCTAGATTTTCATCTAGGATTTCTTTATCTTCTTTTTTTGATACTACAGGGGTGTTCCCATGACCCAGCCCAGCGGCCTAGTAGCCCTTACCTTGGGTACCTGAGGCGAGCTAGGGTGAGACTAGTCCCCTATGGGTGAGATCCCCCGCCCACAAGAAGTGCCACCTCTTAAACCTGAGAGCAGAGTCGAACCCAAGACCAATGGGGAACAAACCCACTACCCAAGCCAACTCTACTACCCATTCGGGCTAGGTTTCAATAGTTTCTTTGGCCTCCATAATAATTCTATTATTTATTTAATTTTCAATGACAAGTGTTTGATTGCAAGTGATCCTTAGGATTTGTAAGGTTGAGGAATCAACTCCAACATAGTTATTTGTGCACTTTTGCATATTTTTTCATAGACATCTTTTATTGAACAAATTGTCATTATTTCACATTCTAGTTGATTACTTAGATATTTTAGCACCTAAAAAAATTATGTTTGCATGAGATGACTTCATTTCAGTTGATCTATATGTCTTTTCAACATTTGGTCATTTTTGGGCATTGTGATATTTATCGCATGCACTTTTTCATTTGTAAACGAAGTCAGATAAAGTGCCACCTATTGTACATGTATTTTAGGGATCTTGCACATCACTTTGTTGTTAGGATTTTCTAAGAGGATAGAACAATTAAAATTACCAACCAATTAACCAATGCAAATAGTATAATTAATGACAAAATGAATTCACAAAGACAAAAAATTTAATGTAGTTCACCCGATGTGGGCCACATCCACTAACAACAATCCAAAAATTATTAATTCTCTAGAAAAAATGAGTTGCATAAACCTATAGCTATTTATATAACTATGTGCAACTTCAAACACATTCACAGTCTGTCTACACACAACAATTCATGTTGTTGTATGCTCTAAACATAACATGCTCTAACTCACCTGCACACTACTGCATGTTCTTTTTTCTCCAATGCACGAAATTTGTTCAACATCCATACACACTATTTTCTATGTTTTCTTTCACCTTCTCACATAACTCTTCACCTCTTAGCCACAACAAGAAACTATTTTTAACTTGGGCAGTTATAAAATCAGTTTTTAAATTGAATTCATTTATAATTTTTTTATTAAAATTTGGGCAAGTTTTACTTTGGGGACCTTGACCTCAATAGCCCCTGATGGAGGAATTTCCCCCAGACCCCCACTGTGGGATCCGCCCCTAGGCCCCTATTGGGTGATGGGTGCTTGTTTGTATTTGCACTACTTTATAAGCGGCATGGGGATTTTTTATGTTTTCTTTGTTATTTTCAATCACAACCTTGAGATACCTTCATGTGAATGCTCTTTATTTTGTACACCCTTTTTAAATTGAAAGTGTTATCTTGTGCAAATTTTGATGTTGGTTCTTTTCCTTCATGTACTACATTATGACTCACAATTTTAGTGGGTCTATCATACCTATCCCTTATCAACATTATGGGGGGTCTCATACTATTGGTGCTAATTCTTCCTTGGTTTCAATTTGGAGTGAGCTATGTATCTAGTTTTAGTTTTTATGTACTAGGAAAATGCAACATATACATACCCACGCATTGTGGTGAGATGGGACACATACCATATAGACACTCTTTCATTTATATTTGATGAGGTGCCCTACTATCCTTAGTTGATCAATTTCCTCAAAAAAATTGGAACCTAAATTTTTGAATTGTAATTTATAATTTGCATTGGTTGAGTGGTGTCATAGGAGTCACTCATGTATATTAATGTTCCATCTATATCTTTGAATGCCAAATTGTTACCTTAGTTTATAATTTGATCATTATTTGAGTAGTGTCCTTGGGGTCACTCGTGCAAATTTTTCTCTTTTATACCAATATTCATCTTGATTTTAAAGAAGGTTCTTTAGTTTCAACACTATAGCAACTATTTTTTACAATTTTTTCTTGTTTCTTCATACTTTAGTGGTTCTCTTCATACTCATCTTCATGTTCCTACTCTTTTTGGGACATTATTTTGGAAGCTTCTTTTTCCTTCAAATTTTTTCTCTTCTATTTAAAGGAATATCTATTTTAGATCTATGATGAAAGTTGTCCTTGTGGGGTCATCTTGGTTCCTTCACTTTTTCATGTCTTTCTCTCTTTTAGCTAGTAGTTTTTCCTATTAGGTTTTCTTTTTTTCTTTGATTATGAAAGGTATTTTTTATTTTTACATGGGCACCTCATTAGGCCTAGTTGTTGAGACCTTTTTTTTCTTTTTATATGTATTTTTCATTAGAGGTTTTAGCTTCTCCCTAAGTTTCACTTAAGGGGTTTGTTAGAGTAAAAATGTATTTTCCTATTAATTATGTCACTTTTCAAAATAGCATACTTAATCTTACATAGGTCATGTGAATTTTTTTGAATTTAGAAGAGGGGAGCAACAAAGAAATACACCTCCAAGAACCCCTCTACACATTCAATATAGTATACCACTTTAACCCTAATGTATCTTAAACAAATATCTTTCAAGGGCCTTGCCCGATCATAGATGGAGACACGATCTTCTAAAATCCATCTATCCTCCTAGAACTTAATGGAGTTACCATGCCCAAAATTCCATTTCACACTTGTTAATATCTTTTTTATCCACAATATTTTTCCAAATGCAAGGGCCAAGGGGAATATCATAACAATCTAAACAATTGGCTAAAAGAGATTGATATTATTTTGTATGCTAATAAATTGAGGAGGAGAAAGAGTTTCCCCTTTAGATTTAGAAAAATCTACCAAATATTCCTTGCTTTCCAAAGAAATATGAAAACCTCCTTTCTTCCCACTTTCCTTAAAGTAGGTATTAAAATCCCCCAGTAAGATCCATTTACCAATATGATGGGAATATCTAAAGGATTTAAGGCTAAGCCATAATTTCCTTCTAGTTACTCTATTGTTCGGTACATATATATTGGATGAGATCCAATTAGTATCATCTATAATCTAGTAGTAAATTTAGGGTTGCAACATGATTATATTGTTCTAGGAAATATGAATGATTCACCATTTTAGGATTCCAAAAATTAGCAAATACCATTGTAGGCCTCATCAATATTGACTCCATGAAACCCACGATATTTAAAGAGCCTATTCTTCACTTTAAATAACTTATCCACATACATTTTGAATTCCTATATAAAAAATATGTGATATTTGTGCTCTTAGAACATAATTTATATGTCTTGTTTATGAGGATTGTTGAGACTTATGACATTCCATGAAATTTTTTTCATTTATTAAAAGTGGGTGTGCTCTTCAAGCACATATCTGTGATAGTTTGTTGTAATCCATTAGCTATTTATTTTTTATCTTTCCCTTGCATCTTTCAATGATAATATTTCCATACTTCTAGGATAAAACCCACAATCAAAAGTTATTCTATTACTCATTATCATTCTAGGTTGGGGTTCATTACTCCTCCTCTCTAGGGAAGAGACAACCATATTATTTTTTTTCCTTTCACCACTACTTGAGGGAAATTAGTCTTAATGAGTGCATGTCCTAAATAATCCTTAGTTGTAGGAAGCTCATTCACTTTTATTTCTTTCTTGCATCTCAAAACCTCATCAAAATAATTGTTTTTGTCCTTGATAAAGCACTAGATATGCCCCTCATGAGATTGGGAAGCTTCCAACTATTCAACCATCTGAGACTTGCAATGTTCCAATTGGATGTGTAGTAATAGTTTCCTACTCAAGACAGATCAATGGCTCATCCAAAGGGTGCTCACTCTACTTCTCTAGGAAGCCTTCTTCTACCACCCCTAATTTTTTTTAATTTACCCTTTCATCTTTTCACACTACATTTGGTTTTGACCTTCTAGGAACTTAAGTTGTTGATGGGGATATAGAGAGGCTTCTCTTTCCCCCATTTTGGAATATTTAATATGATTATAACTTTTTTCTAAGGGCTCCATATCCTTCATGCTTATAGAAGCCTCATACTCCTTTTATTTCCATATAATAGTCATCCTATTGTTATTTAGGGATGGGGATTATTTTCTCTAATTACCCAATTTCTTACAAATGAAACAAGAAAAGGGAAAGGGTTCAAATTCTATAGGGTTTTTCCATTACCTAGTTAGACTTACTAGAGATCTGGGAGGGCAAGCTAGTTTGTAGACCAATAAATACACATTTCCTTGCAAGGGATAATCTACTCCTCCATGCAATCATAAGATCAATAATTAAGAGTTGAAAAAAGTGTGATATAATTAAATGAATCTTCATCCTATAACTCCAAATGAAGACTAGGTAATATCACCCAAACTAAGGTGATACTGAATGATTTATTAGATGAGTTAAATTCAATATCTCATCTCTTCAAATCCAAGGATAATTTTCCAAAAGACCAAGAACCCCTAGCTAAGATGTTACATAGATATTCTTCGCATGAAAAATAAAAGGAGAAGAACCCCTTAGGTATTGTTGTAATGCCTTTGGTCCACTAATTCTTAATGACCTAAGCCCTAACCTTGTCAATATTAGGGCTAGGGCCCAAAAAATATTTTAAATAGAAAAAAATCCATCTTGGACACACTCTTATCCAAAATGCAATCATGAACCTTAATTGAAAGCTTTCCTAAAACTAGATCAAATACCACATGAATAGGAAGAGAATAAATTTTCCCTTTAGGCTTAACCCCAAAAGTGATGACTGAGAACAAGGGCACACCTTTTGGGTTGGGGATCTACTCAAATTCTAACCAAGGCCCATAGGTTTATTGAAACCAACTCCAAACCCATTTTCGACAACCTCATTGGCTAAAACCACCTTGCAGGGAACCCCAGTAGGATCCAATGGATATCCTTGACTATTTTCTACCAAAACTACTTTCTCTTATGCTTCACCATAAAAATATTATCTACCTTTTGTCAAGGATTTGACAACAAACCATACATCTTCTTGTCTTATTTTTGTAAAGTTTCTCGTGATCACCTTGTTTGATACAATTCCAATCATTTATCAATGTTAAAGTATACATGGCCCCAAAGAAAATCAAGTGTGAAAATGAGCAAAAAATACTATAAATAATTTGAAGTGGTGATTTTGGTCTCTGGTTTTATTATCTCTTACTAGGGCCAATATACCACTTACCCAAAACAATATCCAAAAAATTAGTATATTTTCAACCTTGAGAGATAAATTGTTGGAAAACCTAATTTTGTAATAAGTTGCTTAATTCTACTTCAATTTCTCTAAAATATGGACTATAATGCTTCCATATGTTCTTCAAAAACCCTTTAAACATCAAATAAAAATTCATCAAAGTATGAGATATATGTGTTTCACAAAATTACCTCTAGTTGAAAAATTCCTTACCTTCATGGGGCCAAGATTGTTAGCAAGTCAAGGTTAGAAACATAACATACTACAGGGTACTGGAAGCAGTCCATGGTACTGGGAGAAGACACTAGTTACTATTAGGAGTCATGTACCTTCAAGGATGTATATGTATATATGTAATTGTTATGCCTTGCATAACCACCCCATTTTATTCTGGAATAAAATAGGTCCCCCTTTGTTTTTTCCCTTTGGCATGTTGTTTTCTGCCTTAGGCGTTTTCCTTTCTAAGTTCTGTCGGAGGCGAAACTGGGACCAATCCTTGACTTGGAAATTTCTTCAAAATTCAGGTCCTGTTCCTTCCCTAGTTCCTGTTCCGACAGACCTTGGTCTTCGTTTCTTTTGTTCTTTGTTGGAGTCGGGTCTGGGACCAAGTTCAAAATGTTGAACTTTCTCAAGTTCCTCATTTTGGTCCCTTCCCGGGTCCGATCCCACCTTTTCTTTGTTCTTTCGTTGGTCTT
Source organism: Sequoia sempervirens (assembly GCA_007258455.2). NCBI lineage: Eukaryota > Viridiplantae > Streptophyta > Pinopsida > Cupressales > Cupressaceae > Sequoia > Sequoia sempervirens. The sequence continues at coordinate 222,404,496 of VDFB02271358.1, forward strand.
TGTTAGTAAATATCCTTTGCCTTTGGTGTTTTCTTTTCGGCCTTGGGCATTTTTGTTTCTTCTGTTTTGGCGGGCCCAAAACCGGAATGGAGTCCGAACTTGGAACTTCTTCCAATCTTCATTTTTCTTCCTTCCCCGGCCCCGGTCCCACCGCTTTGGTCTTTTCTCCCTTGCACGTCTGTTCGCGTTGTTCTGCTTGTCCTGTTCTTTTCGTTTTGTTTCTTTTTTTTTATTGTGGGGTTGTCCTCCCCCTTTCTTCATTCTCTTGCTATTCCTTTCTTCCTCCTCTTTTGGATGGCGCCGGAGGCAGGTTCGGAATGAAATCTGAACCCGAAACTTGGAGAAGTTTCTGGTTCAGATTTTGGTTCCAACCCTGGTTCTGCCTTGTTCGTCGCTCTGCCCCACCTCCGCCGGTGCTTTGTTCCCATCCTTTTCATTTTGGGGTTTCTCGCGGACGTGGATTCGGGACTAGGTATGAACTTGGGAATGTTGATTATTTCCCTGGCTCATTCCTGTCCCGACTCCGGTCTCGAGTCCGGTTTTCTTTTGGCTCTGCCCCCACTAGTTTCAAGGCGAGGGATGTCGTTTGTGGGTCATATTTTATCCCGATCCCGGTTCCGCTAGGATTCGTCCAATTTTACCCTCTCGTCCCGTTTTAGTTTTGGTCTCGGTTCTGTCAGTTTTAAATAATGTGTTCCCGTTCGGTTTTGACCCTGCCTCTGCCAGTTTTATATTTCTTTTTGATAAAATTGGAGGCATGATAAATAGTGATATATCTTACTTGCCTTTGGGAACTAATGGAGACCTTGTTTTGCAGGATGAAGTCGTGGGCATGAGGATATTTCTTAAGGATCTTGCCGAAGGCAGATGTCCTGCCAACCGAAAGAGGGGGCCACCAAAGGAAATGAGAGCTCACCGAGAGGACTCAATTTCGCCATCTCATATGGCCGAGAGGAAGTTGTCTTGCTGAGGATCCTTGCGAGATTGGTATGATCTTCGTGGCTCACCAGAACCTCACACCGAGTGGCTCGTGCTACACCGACAAACTTGCGGAAGAGCGGATCTGGAGCGGGAAGAGCACCAAACGAGGGAGAAGATGAAGCCGTGAGTCAAATGGATAGTTGTGAGGTCTGCTGATAGAGGAAGCGCATCATTAATGGCAATATTTTGCAGCACTCGAGGCAGCTCCGCTAGAGGTCAAAAATGGACACGGAGGCCAGAAATAAGTGCAGTAGCTACAAAAGATCTACAAAGCACCTCAGGAGACAATCTTCACCGACATAAGACAACCAGGATTAGGATTTATTGCAAAATCCACTTTTGTAAAAGATCTGGGCACCGACTTCCTGAAAGAACGGGATATTTTGTAAACCCTAAAAATGGGTGTTGACATTCTTCTCAGGGAGACGTATATATGGCATTCTTGCCTCTTTGTAAAAGGGTTCCATAATTTTTAGTGTTAGCACTTCTAGATTAGAACTTCTAGGTTTAGAGAACTGTTTAGAGCTAGAACTATTAGGAGTTAGTCAGCTAGCAGAAGGAGATCGAGTTGCATCTTGATTCTCAGTAATGAGAGCTTCTCCTGTCTTCTTAGTTAGCAGTTAGATTTCAGTATAGATTGTACTATATTTTCAAAGTTCTTCTAGTGTAGATGGAAGCAGTCTGAAGACACAGGTTTTCTGTACACTGGTGATTGTGCCAGATCTATAAATGTTGCTTATCTGTCTAACTCGCAGTAGAAGCAACTAGATTCGAATCTACTTCATATTGTGTTCCAGAACGGTATTTATCTAAAATTAATCATCTGATTTTGAAAGCTTTCAAGGAATGAAATCTCATTTTGTGTTTTTCTTAAATGGTAGTTTATAATCAGTTGTTAAAAATCAGCACTGTGAATGAATGATACTGTGTGTTAATCACAAGTTAATTTGTTCTTCAGTTTTAGTTTACAAATTCCTTGAAAGGCAATAAGTTTGGTTAAATTGGATGAACTATTGTTCTTTTTTGTTCCAAAACCCTGATCCATCTTTTTGTATTTCTTTAAAACCCCTGATTAGAATAGGTTTTATTTCATGCTTGATCTTAGAACAATCCAGACGCCCAACACCAGCAGGCCCCTTGAATATTACTGTCGCATTGGCCACTGAGTAACATTAGCATAGTTAAGACCCAACTACCAAGACCTTGGGAGCTAAGGCATCCATGTGATTTATTTCTCTTTCAGGAGAAACAAAGTAGCAATACTCTGTTTAGCATTGTTGTGGTGCAAAAATCGCCATCAACAGGAACTAGCACTAGAAGGAGGGCCAGAAGGGTAAACTGGATAAAGCTGGGTCATCTTCCCTAGAAAGGCCCCACAGAGTTCTTCGATCAACTGGGAATCCATCATCCTTCATAGAACTCAAGACCCCAACAAGACGTAAGTATCACAGAACTGGGGCAACCATCATACCGCCTTTATCAGCTCCGCTCACTCCACCAGGCTTTTCACCAATACCCCAGTGGATACCTATCAATCCACCACCACGTCCATCGTAATTGTCATCATAGCTGGTTCAAACCATAAAATAGCTGGCTCAACCACCACCACCGCCACCAATGGCATTCTTCCAGAATAATCCCTGTCCATTGGGGATTATTCCTGGAGGTTTTCATGACCTGCCTAAGAACCCTGAGAAATTTTTCCCTAAGTATTTTCATGGTGAATCAAGGAGTGCTGAAGAACACATACATGCTTTCAAGGATGTGTGTACTTGAGCTCAGATAGCTCATCATGATGTAGTTTGTAGGTTGTTCCCTTATTCTTTGGGAGACATGGCATATAACTGGTATCTTAATCTTCCTCAAGGCTCTATTCTGTCCTGGATAGATTTGGAAAATGCTTTCATCAATCAGTTTAGAGTCTATGTGGACCCAGCCCTTCTGTATCACCAATTCACCACTATTAGGAAGGAGCCGTGTGAATCCCTACCCTTGTTCAATACTAGGTTCCAGAGAATGTATAGGAGGCTGCAGGATCCCTATCTAGTTACCGAGGACAATGTCATTCAGGCATACTTTAGGGTTATAGACCCCTTGCTGGGATTGTTCTTACAAAGAACTTATCTGCCAGTGGATATTGATACCCTATCCAAGGTTTATCATTTAGCCATTAAGTTACAACAACAGACCAACTCTCAACCAGGTTTGGGGGGAGGTTTGCCTTTAATGGCGTATCAGACGCCTAGTACGCCCCCTTTATTCAATACCATTCCAAGAGTGTCTCCTTCCCACTATGAGCCTAGGTCTGAATTGCAAACTCAACCTCCTGTCACATTCTTTGCTACTAGAACTCTTGATCTCTTTCAACAACCACAGGTTCCTCAAAGTTCCCATGATCATCCTAACCAAATTGGAACACCAAATCAAGGTGGTCAGCCACCTGTTGCTAAGAGTGTGGAAAGTGAGAAGATAGTCCAACTTGCAAATGAGGTAGAAACCTTGAAGAAAACGTTGTCTCAACTTACCAATGATATGGCTCAGCTCCGTTTGAACCCCTCTCAAAGCCAAGGGAAATACCCTAATCAGAACAACAACAATCAGGGTACTTATCAGAGCAACAACAGGTACAACCAAAGAGGTTATCAAGGCCAAAACTCCTCTAATCAGGGCTATCAGAGTCAAAATAGGGGGTATAATCAAAGGCCAAACAATAGACAATGGAATACAGGGCCTAATAACGGTGGAGTCCCTCACAACTATCAAGCAAATGAGGAGAGAGCACATACTGTAAATGTGGCCGATTTGAATTTCATGACCAATTGGTGCAGGTTACATGATATGGCAACCCACTCTGAGGTAAACTGCCCTCAGATGGAGAAAGTTGTTAAGATGGCACACGAAGATGCTCACAAATTCCAGGGGAATTCACACAAAGGAGGTGACTCAGTGGATACTGCAATTACCTATGACATTTTTGAAGAGGAACCCTCATTCCCAAGACAAGAAGAGAATGAACTAGAGGAGGATTCATATGATTCCCAAGCTTTTTAGACGAAGGGAGGACACTTCCTGAGAAATCAAAGCAAGGGGCCATTCACTACATCAACACCTCCTAACCACATGGTGCCCCCAAATCAAGGCACTGATAATAATCCTCCTCCACCACAAGGCCCACCTGATTTTCATAACAAGGGTAATTCCTCTACTATTTTCAAAAGTAATTCAAGTTATAATGTAGAATTTGACATTGTTTATGAGATGTAGAAACATAAAACTTCTTTGTCATATTTTGACATTCTGAAGTGGTGCCCTGCTCAAAGGGAGATAGTGCTAAAGGCTCTAGAACAAGCCAATAAGTTGAAAGGAAAGAGTAAGGTGACACCTGTTGGGGACGTGAATGCAACCTTATACAGAAACAAGGTAGGTACTCCACCTTTCCTTTTGAGTTTGAGAATTTTAGGCAAGAACCTTCACAACTGTCTGTTGGATTCAGGGGCTTCGAGAAATGTCATGCCATTTTCCATATGCAAGAAGTTAGGATTGGAACCCATTCATACAAATAAGAAGGTCATTCAACTTGACAAAATAGAGGTAAATGTGGTAGGGGAATTAAGGAACATACATGTCCAAGTTGGCTCTGATCCTAGGATCCTAACTAACATAGACATCCAAGTGGTTGATATTCCTGAGACCTATGGTATGCTGCTAAGCCGAGATTTGATGAAGAATTTAGGGGGGTATCTTTCCCTTGAATTTTCGCATATGTGGCTATCATGGAAAGGGATTCCTAATCAAATCAGGATTGAGAGTGAGCCTCGCCTCAGGCATATCATTACTGAATATGATTGCCACAATGAGGTAGCCTATTTCGAAACTGAAATAGGTGTGTATAAAAGAGATGAAATTTTAACCTTCTCCATTCTTGATCCTAAAGAGCTACCAATACTCGAGTTCTCTGATCCTGTAATTAATGAAAACCAACAAGCATTGGTCAGAAAACTGCAGCAAGATCAGCTAGTCTTGGGAGAAGATATAGATCTACAAAGTCTCCTGCTCCCCAACTGGTGCAGGGTACATTATCAAAACCATTCTGAATTGACTTGCCGACCCTGCATTGAAATTTTAAAACATGTTGCCAGAGCTGAGGAAGCTAGCTCAAGTTGCCCTGAGGCCATTGCAAACTACTTCTCATTTGAGGCCAAGGAAGCAACTATGTTAACCAGGGATACAATACTTTCAGAAGAAATCCCTGCCTCGATCAAACCTACTCTAGACACATGTCCAAATCAATACATTGATGAGGAGCAACCCCAAGATCTGCTCGACACCCCTGTGCTTACAAATGAAACAAAACCCAAGGAACTAATCAAAGGGACAAATGACGGCCAAGAAAATAACCATAGGTTACATACTACAGCCGAGCCAGAATTGCAAAGTATACCTAGAGAATCTTTAGAGAATACTTCCCCTATGACTAGTCCCAAGGATCAGAAGCTTCCACCTTTGGCTAATCCTATTTAAATACCCGTGAAAACTTCAAAAAATTTAATTCCTGCTTATGATCAGTTGTGGACCCTTACCTTTGATGGATCCAAGTCCAAGACCGGTTGTGGTGTTGGAATTGTGCTAACCAGCCCGAAAGGGAAAGTTTTCTTTGCTTCTTATAGGCTGTAATTCAGATGCACTAATAACATAGCTGAATATGAAGCCCTAGCTCGAGGATTAATATTTTCACACAAGAAGAGGGTCACTGCCTTGGTAGTCAAGGGAGATTCGGAAATAGTAGTCAAGCAAGTTCGTAGCCAGTATACATGTCACAACAGAAGGCTGGCTGTAGATAGAAATAGGGTATGGAACCTAATCGAAGACTTTGATGCCTTTGGGATTAGTCTCATCCCAAGAGAAGAAAATGAGGTAGCTAATTCACAGGTTGTTGCTACAAGCACCTTGGAACCTATGCAAGGCTCCAAATTCAAAATATTCTTAGTAGAACTGATGTCCACCCTAGCTGTTCCTGACAATATTAAGAATTTCCAAGTCTTTGATGATGATCGACACATTCTGGCATTCTTGGCAAGCTCAGATGTCTTTGAAGGGAAAATTATTGATGAGTCTAACAGAGATCAAGAGGATTGGAACCCTGAAGAATGTGATACAGAAGGGGTCCTTAATTTGAAAAGTAATAACATTCCCAAGGGAATGGTTGCTCTAGAGAGAATCTTTGACTCAGATCCGAGGGCTCGAGAGAAGGCATCAACTGAAGAAAAGGGAGGCGAATATGAGATAGTTAACCTAGCTGACTCGGGCCCTGAAAGGAATGTCTACATAGGGAAGGCCTGCCCTGAAGCAATCATGGAAGACATATTAATGGCACTAAAAAAGGATATTGTTGTGATAGCTCGGGGATATGAAGACCTACAAACATTTGATGCTTCGTTTATGACCCACACTATCCCTTTGAAACCCGAAGCTAAACCCTTCAGACAGAAGCAACGCCCTATCAATGCTTTGATTGAACCATTGATCTATAAAGAAGTTCAGAAATTGTTGTCTGCGAGGATAATCTTCCCTGTGCACCATTCAACTTGGGTGGCTAACCTAGTCCCGGTTTGTAAGAAAAATGGGGAGATCAGACTATGTGTGGACTTCAGAAATCCGAATAGAGTTTCAGAAAAGGATAACTACCTACTCCCTTCCTTGGATGAGGTATTGTAGACTGTCAATGAATTGAAATTGATGTCATTCTTGGATGGTTACTCTGGATATAATCAGTTCATGGTCAACTTTCAAGACAGGATGAAGACAACTTTCACCACCAAGTGGGGGATGTTCGCATATAGAAGGATGCCATTCGGCCTAATAAATGCTGGAGCAACTTCCCAGCGTGCCATGGACATAGCTTTCAAGGATCTAATTGGCAAATGCATTATTGTTTACATAGACGATCTAACAGTGTTCTCCAAGTACCGACTGAATCATGTTGCAGATTTAGCCCAAGTTCTTCAAAGATCATCCAATATGGAGTCTCTTTAAATCCCAAAAAGTGTGTGTTCGGAGTTTCCGAATTGAAGCTCTTGGGACACATAATTTTAGAAAGAGGAATATCCATCGACCCAAATCAAGTTGAGTCCATCCTCAAGATAGCCATGCCAGGAAGCAAGAAGGAGATGAGATCCTTCTTTGGAAAGATCAACTTCATGAGGAAGTTTATCACAGGCTTTGCAGAAATTGTGAAGCCCTTGAACGAGATGATGAGGAAGGATGCCAAAATAGAGTGGAGTGATGAGGTGAAGGTTGCATTTTCTCAAGTCAAGCGATCCATTTCAGAAGCTCCAGTCCTTACTAGCCCTGACTATTTGAGGTCATTTTTATATTTATTCTTTTGCCTCCGAACACTCGTGTATAGATGTATTAACTCAACGAGGAGAAGGGCTAGAGGAGAGGTCGATTGCTTTCATGAGTTCTCCCTTCAAAAATGCAAAAATCAGATACCCACCTCTTAAGAAGCAAGCTTTTGCGCTAGTCCGAGCTGTAAAAAAATTCAGGCATTACATCCTCCGAAGTCAGATTATTGCTGTAGTTCCTGACGCTGCTGTCAAGTCTCTACTTATGTAGAGCGAACTAGGAGAAAGAAGAGGGAAATGGATGGCCATCTTGCAAGAGTTCGATTTAGAGATACACCCTATGAAACTTGTCTGAGGTATGGGTCTGTCTAAATCTATGGCTGAGGCTGGTAATAGCATTATTTGTCAACAATATACTACTTAGTCCTTTTCGAATGACCCATGGTATGTTGATCTCATTTCTTTCATGCTCAATAACCGGTGTCTGAAGGGAATGAACGCCACTTAGAGGAGAGCATTGAGACTGAAAAGCTCACACTATATGTTTAAAGGAGGGCTCCTCTATAGAAAGAATTTTGAAGGAATGTACTTAAGATGCCTTGATCATCAAGAGGCCAAGCAGGTGATTTCTGAGTTTCATGGGAAACATGGCACAGGTCATGGGTCTGCAGATTCTTTGGCACACCAGGTCCTCCGATCTGGTTATTACTGGCCTTATGTATTCAAAGATTCCCATCAGCATGTGAGAACATGTCACACATGCCAGGTTGCTGCACCAAGGGAACACCATGCAGCCAGTCTACGAGGTAAGTCCATTTTCCCAATGGGCATTGGATTTCATTGGTGTTATCAACCCAAACTCTACCGCAGGGCATAAATTTATCTTGACTGCTACTGACTACTACACAAGATGGACAGAGGCTATACCTTATAAAAACAACACAACAGAGGTAGTGATCAAGTTCCTCACTGAATGCATCACTACAAGGTTTGGAGTACCCTTCGCTCTGGTATGTGACTATGGCTCTGCTTTTTCTTCTGCTGAATTTATTTCCTGGGCATATGATCACAAGATTCTCTTAAAATATTCTTTGAATTATTACCCACAAGGTAATGGAGTTGCAGAGTCTACCAATAAGAATCTCTTAGGGGTGATTAAGAAACTGTTAAAACATAACCCTAGAGACTGGCATACCCAACTGAGATTCGCATTGTGGGAAAATAGGACTAGAATTAAGGCTTCCTTAAACACCTTACCATTCAAGCTGGTATACAGCCAAGAGCCTATCTTTCCTATCCATCTGCAAATACCTATCTTGGAGTTCATGCAGAAATTCTACTCCAGTGATAATAGGATAGAAGTAAGACTAGCCACTTTGTTGAAATTAGAAGAGCAGTGGGATGTGGCCTTGCAACAATTCTTTAGGCACCAGGCTGTTGTCAAACATTGGTTTGACAAAAGAGCCAAAATCAAGGCCTTTAGGATATCAAACCTAGTGCTGCTATGGGACAAAGCTAGTGAGAAGAAGGGTAGTCACCAGAAATTTGACAAACTTTGGCTAGGTCCTTATCAGATTGCTGAGGTTTTAGGAGAAAATGCTTTCCAATTGAGTAGTTTAACTGGAGAGCCTGTCCCCTTGCCTGTCAATGGACAGTTTCTCAAACACTATTTTGAATCATGAGGTTGGCATTTTGTTAAGTAGTGCATTTGTATAAATAATTTCTGCTTGTAAATAGTCTCTGTTTATATTTTGTTGTTCTTTATGTAAATAGTTCGCTTTTTGTTTGTTCTCTTCTCCTGTCTTTTGTGTTTTCTTTGCTCGTCGCTTTCTGTTTGTTTTGTTCTTTGGGGTTTATCTGTTTCTTTCCATTTTAAAGTGATGGGTGGTTATCTGAAGCATGTTTTGGTCATTAGGAGAGAAGTAGTTTAGATATTTTCAGGTTTCCTGATTGGATGATTTTGTCCTCAATTCATTGTTTCATGCTTGTTGTCAATAAAAGTTGTGGAAAGTTTTGAAACAAGGTGCCAAGTAAGTAACCTTCATCAGCTCCCTTGAATCTGTCACAAATAATTAAGATCTTCTCCTCTTATAATGGTACATTTTTCCTAGGACTATGGTGTTGTAAGATTTGAGTGAAAAATCCGATCTCCCACGTGTTGTTATGAGGTCCATGGTAGTTTTCAACCCAGATCAGATGTTGAACATCTGACATATTGAGAAAGAATCAAGTGAAATATATGAAACTCCAAAAGAAGAGAAAAGAATTATCAAAAGAAAAAGAGGATCCAATATGAATGGGTGATTCCAGTATCTCTACCGGGGCTATGGACACCTGTCTGGCAGTAGAGCAATGTTGTGAGAAAACTAGAGGTATCTCTGTTAGGGCTATGGACGCCTGAGTGGCAGTGGAGCAATGCCCAGGATATCATTGCACAAAGGAAATCAACTCATGTAGCTCAAATCCTGCACATTGTCCGAAATATGAGGAAAATTTTATAAAAGAGTGATGCACAATCAAGCACACACATAGATTCAGGGGTAGTTGTTGATTGACTTACATTTGAGATCATAGCTCAACCTTGCTATAACTGACCCAACTGGAGTTGTGATATTCATGAACGAAGAGTTCTGGGTAGCTGAATCCTTCAGATTATTGAAAATGGTTAAACCTTTTTCCCAGCCGAGTCGCCATTTGTTATGCCTGTCATAACCACCCCATTTTATTTTGGAATAAAATAGGTCCCCCTTTGTTTTTTCCCTTTGGCCTTTGGTTTTCTACCTTAGGCATTTTCCTTTCTAAGTTCTGTCGGAGGCAGAATCGGGACCAATCCCTGACTTGGAAATTTCTTCTAATTTCGGGTCTTGTTCCTTCCCCGGTTCTCGTTCCAACAGACCTTGGTCTTCGTTTCTTTTGTTCTTTGTTGGAGTTGGGTCTGAGACCAAGGTCGAAATGTTGAACTTTCTCAAGTTCCTCATTTTGGTCCCGTCCCAGGTCTGATCCTGCCTTTTCTTTGTTCTTTCATTGGTCTTTGTCGGTAAATGTCCTTTGCCTTTGGTGTTTTCTTTTCGGCCTTGGGCATTTTTGTTTCTTGTGTTTTGGCGGGCCCAAAACTGGAATGGAGTCCGAACTTGGAACTTCTTCCAATCTTCATTTTTGTTCCTTCCCCGGCCCCAGTCCCGCCGCTTTGGTCTTTTCTCCCTTGCGCGTCTGTTCGCGTTGTTCCGCTTGTCCTGTTCTTTTCATTTTGTTTCTTTTTGCTTTATTGTGGGGTTGTCCTCCCCCTTTCCTCGTTCTCTTGCTATTCCTTTCTTCCTCCTCTTTTGGATGGTGCCGAAGGTGGGTTCGGAACAAAATATGAACCCGAAACTTGGAGAAGTTTCTGGTTCAGATTTTGGTTCCAACCCCAGTTCCGCCTTGTTCGTTGCTTTGCCCCGCCTCCGCCGGTGTTTTGTTCCCACCCTTTGCATTTTGGGGTTTCTTGCAGATGCGGATCCGAGACTGGGTATGAACTTGGGAATGTTGATTATTTCCCTGGCTCATTCCCGCCCCAACTCCGGTTTTCTTTTGGCTCCGCCTCGCCAGTTTCAAGGCGAGGGATGTCATTTGTGGGTCGTATTTTGTCCCGATCCCGGTTCCGTCGGGATTCATCCAATTTTACCCTCTCGTCCTGTTTTAGTTTTGGTCCTGGTTCCACCAGTTTTAAATAGTGTGTTCCCGTTCGGTTTTGACCCCGCCTCCGCCGGTTTTATATTTCTTTTTGATAAAATTGGAGGCGTGATAAATAGTGATATATCTTACTTGCCTTTGGGAACTAATGGAGACCTTGTTTTGCAGGATGAAGTCGTGGGAATGAGGATATTTCTTAAGGATCTTACCGAAGGCGAATGTCCTGCTGACCGAAAGAGGGGGCCACCGAAGGAAATGAGAGCTCGCCGAGAGGACGCGATTTCGCCATCTCATCTGGCTAAGAGGAAGTTGTCTTGCCGAGGATCCTTACGAGATCGGTATGATCTCCATGGCTCACCAGAACCTCACACCGAGTGGCCTGTGCTACACCGACGAACTTGTGGAAGAGCGGATCTAGAGTGGGAAGAGCGCCAAACGAGGGAGAAGATGAAGTCGTGAGTCAAATGGACAGTTGTGAGGTCTGCTAACAGAGGAAGCTTAACATTAATGGCAATATTTTATGGCACTCGAGGCAGCTCCGCTGGAGGTCAAAAATGGACATGGAGGCCAGAAATAAGTGCGGTAGCTGCAAAAGATCTACAGAGCACCTCAGGAGACAATCTTCACTGACATAAGACAACCAGGATTAGGATTTATTGCAGAATCCACTTTTGTAAAAGATCTGGGCACCGACTTCCTGACAAAACAGGATATTTTGTAAACCCTAAAAATAGGCGCCGACATTCTTCTCGGGGAGACATATATATGGCATTCTTGCCTCTTTGTAAAAGGGTTCCATAATTTTTAGTGTTAGCACTTCTAGATTAGAACTTCTAGGTTTAGAGAACTGTTTAGAGCAAGAACTATTAGGAGTTAGTCAGCTAGCAGAAGGAGATTGAGTTGCATCTTCATTCTCAGTAATGAGAGCTTCTCCTGTCTTCTTAGTTAGCAGTTAGATTTCAGTACAGATTTTACTGTATTTTCAAAGTTCTAGTGTAGATGGAAGTAGTCTAAAGACACAGGTTTTATGTACACTAGTGATTGTGCCAGATCTGTAAATGTTGCTTAGTCTAACCCACAGTAGAAGCAACCAGATTCAAATCTACTTCATATTGTGTTCTAGAATGGTATTTATCTAAAATTAATCATTTGATTTTGAAAGCTTTCAAGGAATGAAATCTCATTTTGTGTTTTGCTTAAATGGTAGTTTATAATCAGTTGTTAAAAATCAGCACTGTGAATGAATGATACTGTGTGTTAATCACAAGTTAATTTGTTCTTTAGTTTTAGTTTACAAATTCCTTGAAAGGCAATAAGTCTGGTTAAATTGGATGAACTATTGTTCTTTTCTGTTCCAAAACCCTGATCCATCTTTTTGTATTTCTTTAAAACCCCTGGTTAGAATAGGTTTTATTTCATGCTTGATCTTAGAACAATCCAAAATCCCAACACTAGCAAGCCCCTTGAATATTACTATCGCATTGGCCACTGAGTAACATCAGCACAGTTGAGACCCAACTACCAAGACCTTGGGAGCTAAGGCATCCATGTGTTGTCTTTCTCTTTTAGGAGAAACAAAGTAGCAATACTTTGTTTAGCATTGTTGTGGTGCCAAAATCGCCATCAATAGTAATATGTAATAGAATGAAAGTGTGGGTAGAGATATATTTATGTGGACATAAGATAAGATAGAAATACCTACTGGAGTAGAGAGTAGACCTACCCTTTTGTATCTGCTATATTATAATATAAAGGAGTTACAAGCAGTATATGCATGCAATGGATATGTGAGCATTTTCTTTGATATTATGATATTGTATGTGGTGTATTCCTTCTAGATTCTTATTAGACATGCTTGTTTCTTTTATTATATCCTCTAGGGTATAAAAAACTACGCAAGGAGTATTGGGGTGCAGATCTTCAAACTTTCCTCCATTCCTCTTGCCAACATTGGTTCCATTGCTAGGACCTTAGATAGAATAGTAAAGAAATTGGAAGAATAGAAGAGTAAGAAATATCGACATAAAATTAAATTTTCGTCAGATCCTTAAGGCCACCTTTGTGAGAGAGGGATAGGTCATTAGGATATGATGAATGGAAAGGGGGAAGGATCCCAAAGATCCTTGAAAAGAGGTGACTGCTCAAAATGTTCTTTCAAAATCATGATATAGGAAAAAAGGATAGAAATATAGACCAATGATACATATGGGAATAGGAAAAAATAAAAGGAAGAGAGAGATATCTGAAATCATCATATTAGCGATGGGAATGGATGCAAAAGAAAGGAAACTAAAACAAACCCAAGAAAGAGAAGAAAAGTACTGCAAGAGAGAAATAGAAAGGAGATAAAAAGATAAAGCAAGAAAAATGGTAGAGTAAATCCTAAAGAAATGAGTGGAGTATGCCAAGAAGGGTGTTGTTGAGTGCATCAATGTGGGTGTCGCTGACAGTAGGAAAGGAAGAGGAAAATAGCCAAAAGCCAAGGATACCACAAAAGAGAAAAAGGAGAAAGTGATGGAACCTAATCCTAATCCTGAGGATTTGTTAACTAAACATAAAATGAGTTCAATCACTAATGAAAAGATAAAATTAAAAATGAAAAGGCATGAAGAATAGACATCACCCTTAGACCAAGAGTTACCCTTTAGGCTAGATATAACACACATGAAGAAAGCTTGAACTGTAGATAATATATGTAGTAAATTAGGACATCATATAAGGTAACAATCAATATATTGAGTGGAGAACGAAAAATGAACAAAATAACTACAAAAGGATGGAAAGTGACACCGAATCTAGCCCCATCTTTAGCAATCAGAGAAGTGGTACCACAAGCCTAGAGGAAAGCTCATCAGAGGAAGACATGGCCACAATGAGGAAGATGCCAACCTTTGAAAATGACACTAATAATGTAATAAAGAATGTCTTCTTATTATAAACCATATGGAAAATATATAACAAACAAAGAGAAAGTATGAAGCTATTTGATTCCATCGGTTCCTTAAGAGAAGAACCGCTAAAATGGTATCGAAGAGAATACCCCCAGAAAAATAAAACCTAGGATAAAGTTAAACAAGCCTTTCTAGAAAACTTTGATAGTCTGAAACTCTCAACAGAGGGAGTGAGCAAGCTAAGAGAATTATCTCAATGGGACAATGAATCCATCTTGGAATTTGACAAGAGGTTCAAGGAAGTGGTCAAGTGACTAGATGAACCACTAAATGAAAAATAAAAAAAGAGAATTGTTCCTTTCCATCATAACTTTGAAACTAAAAATGGCCCTAGATAGTAGAAGTTTTAGCTCATACTCGAAATTAGTCACATTGGAATGTCAGATAGAATAGCAGTCTTGGAGAAGGATGGAGAAGAAAAAGGAGAATAAGAAAATGGAAAGATTAAAGTTAGAAATGGAACAGTTGTGGTTAATACAGGAGCTTATGAAGTTAGAAATGGAACAGTTGCGGTTAATACAGGAGCTTATGAAACAAGAGACTGGTTTGTAGAGGCCTAACATATGATGTTCCTATTGCGGTGGAGAAGGCCACATTTGGAATGAATGTTTAATGGAGATAAGGGAGAAGAAGGAAAATTATCTAAAGGTAGACCTCTACATTGTTAGAAAACCCAATTCTCTATATTACGACATCTACGAAGAGTGGGATAACCATAAAACAGTAGAATGTTTGTCACATAAGTTTTGGGTGAAAGAGGAACCCAACTATGACCAAGAGATGGCATACATAAATGGGTTGGTGGAAGGGCCATTATATGCCCATGACCATGGATATAGGGTTCCACCATGGTAGAACTAGATAAATTCTAATGCCATCCAAGGTCTAGGAGCCTACAATGATTTAATGGACCATACTGAGGAGGAGGGGGCCATGAATGAGGAAGAGGAAGAAGAGTTGATGCTACGTGCTTTAACTGCAGTAAGCCAAGACACTTCACTATGGAATGTTGGGGGGAAAAGAGAAAGCAGTGCAAATTTTACAATGAAGATCATGACACATTTAATTGAGACAAAGTGCACCAACACTATAAAAATGCACAATCACAAGGTCAAAAGGACAAACAAAAAGATACAAACACCACAAGAGGAGATAGACTCCCTGTAAAACACCCAAAGACCCAAAGGAAGAGACCCAACAATGTTGAAAGATAGGAAAAGATGATGGGTATGTAATAGAAGATGATAGCACCAAAGAAGAATACTTCTTAGAGGCTAGACCCAAGAAAAAGGGTAAGGCCATGGTAGTTACTAGGCAAGATGCAAATACTAGAAGAGCTAATGAAGTAACCTTAGAAGAAGAGGAAATCTCCAAGGAGGAAGGGGAATTCCACCCTACAAAGGAACAACATGATTAGATAGTAAAATAAACTAAAATAATTTTAGAGAAAGAACAAGAGAAGGAGAAAGAGGAGAACAACTATTTTACAGAACAAGAAGTAAAGGCTCTTAAGAAATTTGCAAATTTTGTAGGGAAATATGACCTACTTACCAAATTAAAATAGTTTAATAAATATTGGAACAAGAGAAGCATACCACGAGTCAGGTGGTAGGCAAACATTGGAAAACAAGACCAATAATTATTGAACTCCAGATTCACCATACAAAGATTCCTAAATTAATGGTCGATCTAGGTTTAGATGTCAATCTAATTCCCAAAATAATATGGGAATACTTGGGTAGATCGACATTGTTGGTATGTGGTGAATAATCATGCAAATACTATACACTCGTAATGTATCCTCGTTGGGGTTTGGGGGCGGAAGCCTTGGGGATGGATGCCCCCGACAGTGGGTGTTCAAGGGCGGCAACCCCTGATAGTAGGGGTTCGGGGGTGCAGCGCCCAATTTTTTTTTTTCGTTAACACATCAAGGTTTTTCCCCATTAACATGTCAAGGTTTTCCCACTAACACGTCAAGTGAAAAAAAATGACTTTGTAAAACCCTAATTCTAGAAGCTTTCAAAAAGGCTTGTTATAAGCGGCTGAGATGTATATTGTGATATTGGATTTGTGAGATTGTAATCTACTTTGCACTGGATAATAAAATTATTGGGTGGTTGAGTTACTGTAGATGTAGCCCGTATTGGGTGAACCACGTCAAATTTCTATATTGATCTCTTTTTTTATTCTTCATTGTTATTTCTAGGTTATTTAATCTTCATATAATTGTTAATGTTTATTACTCCAATTTGCTTGAATCCTAATAGACACTGGAGCCAACCCCCTACAATATTAGCTTAACCAATGGTACCAGAATGAAGACATTGGGTACATGGAGAGAGGTAGAAGTTAATGTAAAAGGGGTGAAATAGTGTGTAGACTTTGAGGTGGTCACGATGAAGGAAACTTTTGACTCATTTGATACATTGTTAGGGCTGATATGGTTCGCAGATTCTTGGAGTATCATAGATGCCCATAAGGAGGAAATTTCCTTTGCGTATGATAATAGAGTGGTTCATATACCCCTAGGTAAAAAGAATACAAGGTCTTATAAAGAAGAAGTCAATATGGAAGAATTTGAGGATGACTGGACAATAAACACCATAACCATATTGGCCAATGAAACTTAGGAAGAACCTAATTTAGAGGGAGAAATTGAAGTAGAAGACACTAAAGGCAATACTAGTAGAGAGATAGTGCTAGAAGTGTGGGTACAAGATAACCAAGAAGTGTATTCCTAGAGAATCTTTGGCTCTCAGAGAATATTCAAGATAAGAAAAACCCAACCAAAACAAGGTAGTGTAGCGTCAAACTTGTGTGATACTGCCAAGAAAGAGAAGAAGATCAATGAGGGGGACTCTCACATGATTTTTCATATTACTTAGGAAATATCTCAAATTAAGCTGCCCAAATACTCTCGAGTAGGAAAATTGATACCCTATATAACCCAAATTGAGAGAATTGTCCCCAAAGAAACAGATAGACCAGCCACCCTACCACATACTCTTAGTTGCACTATTGCATGTTGGTATAACATGCACAAACAAACCATTAAAAAATGGGAAGAATTTAAGACCCTCGTAAAGGTAATATTTCTACTAGAGGTAGGAGATTATGATGATATACCTCCATACGAAGGTGACATTCCACCGCAAAGCCACCTAGACATACATACAATATTGGGAAGAAAGCTATGAGTATGATGAAAAACTGTACATTCAACTATTCTAATGGATATTATGTCCTATAGAAATAACCTAGTATATTGATCAAGAAAGAAGAGTCGAGACTAGAACATGGACATAAATGACTACAAACTTCATCCATACCTTCTCATTTTGTAGTAAAATCTCTCAAACCCAAAGCGCACTAGCTAAAATAGAGGAAATTATTTTTAGCTTGATAGAGGAATGTGAAATACTAGTATTACAACCCTGTTCCACACAACGGGAGGGAGATGAAGTATATGGATGTAAGGATTGGATGGAATGGGAGGTAGATAGATCAACAAAAAAATATTGTGTGGTATAGGATGATGAAGAGGAACAAACACTAGATATAGAAATCGGTCAAGGAGAGAGGGAAATAGAAGAATCTACTACCCTAGAACAAAAATATTACAATGAACCAATTAAACTAAAAGAAATAAACATTATAGAAGAGGGATATCCTAAACTAGCACACATAGGTGATTATTGGGATGAAAAAGTGGTTGCACAAAAAATTGAAGCTCTAATAGATCTCTAAGATCTGTTTCCTTATAACTTTTCCGAAATGAAAGGAATCAAGGAGGAAGTTGGAGTCATGAAAATTCAACTCAAAGAAGGAATCGAACCGGTCTAGAAGAGACCATACAGATTAAATCCCAATATGAAGAAGAAAGTAAATACTAAAATAGAGAAGATGATGGTTGTCAGGATTAGCAAACCAATAGAGGATGTGGAATGGATAAGCCCAATGGTAGTACAAAACAAAAAGATTAGAGAAATAAGGGTGTGTGTTGACTTCTAAGAATTAAAAAAAGCATGCATATATGACCCATTTCCCACACCATTTACAGAGGAAATATTAAAGTTAGTAGCTAGATGGGAGATTTACTCATTCACATATAGCTTCTTTGGTTACCACCAAGTAAAGATCAAGGAAGAAGATCAGCCCAAAACAAATTTTTCCACCGAATGGGGATCCTATATATATACAGTCATGTCATTTGGATTGAAGAATGATCCAGCAGTATTAAACTAGATAATGATCAATACTTCCAAAGACTTTATTTATGATTTTCTTGAAGTCTACTTAGATTATTAGATAGTCTATGGCCTAGTGAAAGACCATGTTCAAGTCCTCTTGGTGATGCTAAATCAGTGTAGAAGCATGTAGATTTCACTAAACCTAAAGAAATGCACATTTTTGGTACCATATGGGACACTTTTAGGCCACATCATATGCAAGGACTAATGGTAGAACCAATGAAAGTGGCCTTGATCCTACATTTTCCACCACCAAATAATTCTTTAGAAGTCAAGAAAATTTAGCAATTTGAACCAAATCCATTCTAAATTCATTTAGTTGAGTGAGTTAACATCTTGAGGCATTTGATTTGAGCACTTAATATTGTTTTGGGTAAAAGTTTGATCTAATTCTTTGTGACTAGCTTTTACACCCTGTTTTAAGGGTTTTGAAAGTCTCTAAAATGCTAAACTGACCCATTCCACTCACTATGGCCACTGTATCTTGTCGAATGGGTCTGATACATCAAATAATTAGGCATACATATGTGGTGTGAGTGTAGGGGAGATCGATAAATGTGTTGAGCATGAAGCCCTAGAGTAAAATTTTGTGTCTTCCAAGAGAAAATTGTGAGGTTTTGATATGCTAAAGGGTGAAATAGTTTGAGGCAGCATGGTTTCTTGTTTGATTAAGTATGTATAGAGGTTTTTAGACCTGTTTGAGGTGGTGGCAAGTTTGGATAAGACCTTCTAATGTGATTTTCACTAAAACCCTAGGTTTTTGGCTATAAAAGAGGGTTTTGAGGTTAGGCACCTTGGAGGGTGAATGTCTAAGAAAAAAATATGGAATCTTTAGTTTTAATACATGTAAATTTCTTCCCACATGGTTTCAAAGGTTTAGGAGGAGTCTGATGACAAGTTTCTTTGTTAAAGTGACCTAATTTGAGGTCTAATTGGCGTTAGAAACCAATTTTGTGTAAGTTATTACAAAGTAACAAATAGTAGTTTGTTTTTGTGCCCTGATGGGTCTTTGAAAAGGTTCAGGTCCTAGTTTGAAAGGATCTCAATGAAGAGATATACCCGATTGAGTTAGATTGTAGTGCTACAAGGAATGGAGTGAATTTGATGAAATAAAGAGATTTTGAGAGTTAGTGAATTTGGAAATTGTTGTTGTTGGTTGATATTGTGTTGAGTGTGGTTGCAGGACCTCCCTTGGTTTCTATCAACCTATTATGAATGTCACCCATCCAAAAGATACAACTAGAGGATATTTTCCATGCAAATTCCAGAGAAGAGCTCCTCCAAGAACATGTACAGCAAACATAACAACTACAGGAGGAGATAGATACACTCCAAAAATAAATTAAGGGTTAATGTATCAACAAGTCGACTACTCATAACCCTATGTATCCTCTAATATTAAGGGTGTAGCATGATTTTTGTAACCTTAACTTCAATTCTCTCAAGGATGATTATCCTCTCGAAAGCATGGATTATTTTTTATAAAAATTAATTATATTAGAATTAGTACCCATTATGGATGGATTCTTTAGTTACAACTAAGTTTTCATCAAATAATTAGAGTAGCATAAGACAACATTCACTACTCCATGGGGTACATATGTATATGTAAGGATTCCATTTAAATTAAAGAATGCAAGTTCAAATTTCCAAAGATCAATGGACATGTATTTTTGGTCTCATTGATGAGATTATGGTTGTATACCAATATTATCTAACTACATTATCAATAGAAATAGGTGAGGACTATAAACTATATCTTGAAATTATTATTAAAGGATGATTGGATTATGAGATTTATCTAAATCCCAAGAAGTGTAAATTTGGTGTTCAGGAGGATAAAATTTTAGGGTATATTGTGTCAAAAGTTAGGGTGAGAATACATACTAAATGAGACAATACCATTGACCTAATCCCTCAACCCAAGTTAGTTAAAGGGATTTAGTCTTTCTTTGGGAAAATAAGCTTTGTTAGGAGGTTTGCTCCTATTTTTTTTTAGAAGACTAAGGCCATATTAAATATTCTCAAGAGAGGTAAATAAATTGGAGTGTAAAGCCAATAGAATCATTCATGAATATCAAATAGATAATCAAGGAGGCACCTATCCTAGTAATTCCTAATTAATTAAAACCTCTCTAGATGTTATTCTTTACTTCCTTCTACACCATTTTTTTGTGTTACTTCACAAGAATGAAGAGGGGTATAAGCAACTTTTTTCATTTTTTATTAACCTATTGCAAACAATTGAATTAAAATATTCCACAATGGAGAAGAATGCATATACATTGGTTAATATTATGAAGAATTTCAAGTCATACCTTTTAGGTTCTAGAACCATAACATATGTGCCACACCCAGTTGTGAATGACACATTCTTATAAAAAGAGGATCCAAGTAGAATATGTTGATGGATAAATAAAATCTAGGAATATGACATAGAGATAAAAGTCATAAAATTTGTTAGAGGCCAGTGCTTGGCTAAGTTGATGACTAATTCCAACTTGGAAGCTAGAATATTAAATGAGTTAAATGCAGAGGATGTTGTTGTTCCTTTCCAGCCGAGTGACAACCCATGATACAAGGATGTGTTTTTCTATCTAGAAAACATGAATTTTTTGTAATATATGGGTGAAAATAATATAAGAAACATTAAGTTATGATCTCAGAGATATGTGTTGATCTAAAATGAGCTAATATGGAGGAACCATGAAGGGGTATTGCTTAAATTCTGAGATTGTGAACAAGTTTATAGTGATGAATAAGTATCACCATGGTGTATGTGGATGATATTTCAAGGATAAAGCTAGTACTCATAAGATTGTTAGGGATGGGTATTGGTGGCTTACATTGTTCAAGGACATTGCAGAGATGATATGAAGATGTGATTCCTACCAAATGGATTAAGTTAATTTGAAATTTGATGGTGCACTTACCCTTCTTCCTTTCATAGTTGATGCACCTTTTTGATAGTGGGGGATTGATTTCATTAGAGAAATACAAGAAAAATCCAATAATGGATACATGTGGATTCTTGTGGTCATTGACTACTTCACTAGGTAGGTTGAAGCAATCCCAACTCACAAATGCAACATCTAAGGTGGTAGTAGAACTTTTGATAAGCAACATAATAACCAGTTTTAAATTACCTGCTAGAATTTTAGTTAATAATGCAATGTTTTTTAGATCTCATGATATGAAAAATGTGTGCTCCAATTTTGATATAATTTTGGTACATTCATCTTCATACCACTCATAAAGCAATGGAAAAGCTAATTCAAGTAACAAAAGACTAATGAAGATTATAATAATAAAATTGGATTGGAATAAGCAGAGGTGGGTGACAAGATAAATTATGATGTATGGGATAACTAAGTTTAAATTTTTGATTATAGGAAGGAGCCCATTCAAAGTAGTATATGACCCAGAGATTAGAATGTCAATCAACATAGAATTACCTATATATCAACTATTAAAAGATATAGATGATGATCAATATGATGTAGTGTCTTTGAGGGTCATTTAATTGATTGAGTTATATGAACAATGGAAAACTACACATGATATAAATCTACAACATAAGAAAATAATGAAGTTCTCGTTTGATAAAAGGACATCAACAAGGGACTTGTAGGCTTTTGATATGGTTCTTTTATAGAACACCAAGTCAAAGGATAAGGGAAAGCATGGAAAATTTGACCCTTTGCGGCTTGGGCCTTATGGATTAGTCGAGAGGTACAAGACCAATACATAAAAACTCATGGATTTGGATGAAGAACTCATGGATCTTCCCATGCATGGTTAGCATATGAAATACTACTTTTCATAAATGATGATGTTTAATATTTTTGACCGGTAACTTAAAAGCTATATCTTTTATATTTGATCATTTGTTTTGAGGTAGTCTTGACCCTTGTCAATCATGATGGTGCATTTTGTTTCAATCTTGTGTTGTGTTGTGTTTTTTTATGCAAAATTTTATGGTCTAATCAAAGATATGGAATCTTGTAGTTCTTGTGGAAGGAACTCGTCCCAAAGAAGAGCCACTATTAGGGATTTGTAAAAATATTATAAAATATTTTATTCTTGGGTCCAAATATTCCCTTATGGCTTTTTTTTTATTCCAATTTCAACTTTGAAATTTTCATTATTAATCATTCCTTTGTTTTCTTTGTAAGCTTTAGAATCCTTTGGGGACTTGGAACTTTAGTTTCTAAGCCCATGTTTCCTTTTGCACCTCTCCCCCCTTCTATAGATCATTGTTTTGGTTCTCTCTCAACCTTGGGTCCTAATGTGAAGTTTGGACACAAGTTTTGGTTCATGTTTCCCATTTGTTTTTTCCTTTTGTTTCCCACTTGACTTCACCTTCCATTTCCTCACGAACCTCAAGAATCTCAAAGGACTTGGAACGGTAGGTTCCAATTCCATGTTTCCTTCCATGCTCCACCTTCCTCTCATTGAGACCTTCATTTGTCATTTTCTTTTCAAACCTTGGGTTCTAAAAAGGGTCAAGAAATTTATGTTCCATGTCCTCATTTCCTCCTAGATTCTTCTCCTTGACATGTGTTAACCTTTTGTCCCTTTTATATACCAATTCTAAATGTGAACTTAGAACCTAAGGTTCCAAGTCCACATTTCAACTTGAAGTCTTCCCCCAACATGTTTTTTCTTCACCCCTTTCAAATGTTGGGCCCTAATTAGAATTTGGAGTAGGTTAGGTTTCAATTTCAATCTCCTCCCCACTCTTGAACCCCATGGTACTTGTCAAACTCTATTTCAATGAGGAATTAAACCTTAGGTTCCAAGTTCTTATTATGTCCCAAGGCTTGACACCTATTGGTATTTTATATCTTCCATGTTCCATTACCGCCCCAAAACGAAATCTTGACCAATGTAATTTTTAGTGTTCCAATTCTATTATGTCACCCACTAGTCATGTGTGAAAGTTCCAAGGTTCATGTTCCCTCCTAAAACCCAAACCTCGCATTGTGAAATTCAAGTTTCCATTTTTTTGTTCCCTCATGGAAGTTGATCCTTGCAAGGTGCAGCTATAATTTTAAAAGGTGTAGGATGTGTTTCAAAGAATCTTGATAATAATATATATTTTTTAAATGGTTTGAGAGAACCAAATATAATGGTACAATGTTCACTCATACATCTACCCACCATCAATGCAATGGAGCTTTCCCAACTACCTTGCATTATTATTTTTCATACAAGGCACCTATTTTGGGTAGGATTGATTCTCTACCATGGATTTGATATAGTTGTAGTCCCACAAGTTAAGGTTTCAACCTGCTAGGCATAATGATATGTTTTGTTTTTATTTTCAAGGCATTGATTAGTAATTATTCCTAGCATACAAAGTAGGTGTTAGATATTTTCAAGGTTTCTCATTGAATCCAATTACAAGAATGCAATGGATTATTTTGAAGTGTTAGGAGAGAATATTATAGAGTATATCTTAGGTTTCATGCCTCCTATATTGTAGGTACACTTTCAAGGGCATTTTTAAATTTAATAGAGGCTTTCTCTTAGCACAATCCCTATTATGAGTGTAAATATAATTTGATTAAGTGTGGAAATATTTTGAAATATTACTATATTTTTAATAATTATTTATATTTACACATGGACTTGTGAAGTTTAGCAATATATAACAATGTATGTTTTATTTATTATACTTAAAATTGATGTATTTTCATGCTTGGATCAACTATTTTGTACTTTATTCTTTAAGTATAGTTTCTTCATATCATTTTTACTCTTAAACCCATTGATAGGAACTGATAAGGGAATATATTGATTCAATCCATAAATGAAAAGATCATATCATTAAAATGGTATTGTTAGTTCAATCCCAACTTTCATGTAGTTCATGATTTCATAGTAAATAGGGGATAACAGTCATAAAATCCACATCTAATTGAACCTACGAGTCATGTATCCTACCCCCACCTTATACTCATTGTAATGGTATTAGAATAAACTATATTGAGGTATTAAGGTAGATAGTTGCTCTCAACTCAATGACAATATTTGGAGTTGAATAAAAAATTTGGACTTAGTTATTATTTTCAATTATCCTTTTTATTTACTCAAATATTTGTGAATTCCCTTTTGAGTCTAAGCTAAGATTGAAGAGTAGGAGAGAAAACCCAATCTCGTAGAGTTGACCTTTAATCCTCAATAATATATGGATGAATATTTTTTATTTTCATGAAGATAATTCTAGCCTTGAGAGTGAGATTTTGTTCTAAGAAGTGCATCAACATTTTTGGGATCCAATATGTAAGATCCCCAACAAAAGATAAGCATTAAATATTTTAGTGATATACTTGCATTCTCACCCTACGGATAATCCTCTTCTATTGAATTCAATTATAAACCCATTGTCAAAGGAATACCACGTTAATCCAATAGAAGTTGTCAAATGTTGATTGGTAGGATAAGAGAAATTCTCTATTCAATGGAAAAATAAGTGTTAAATAAATTTATTTGACTTATCCTCATTAATATATTGAGTAAAAGCTACCAAAAACATATCCAAAGCACTTATAAAGTTGATAGCCTCCTAGAATTTGATAACACCCATTGAAGTAGTATCATCCATAAATTAAAGATGAGAATGAGAGTCGAAATCCCTAGTTACTTTCCATTTGTTGGAAATGTGTCTCGACTTACTGGCTTGACATTGGCAGCATTGTGTTCTCCTATCTCCTTTGTCAGCCAGGTTGTACTCCATCGACATGAATTTCTTAGTTGTCTCCCCGATAGCCCGATAAGCTTTCAAGGTTTCACCTAGCTCTTCGTCAATGAGACATTACATGGTCGAAAACATTTCACCCATTGTCTCCTCGACAGACCGAAATCTCTTGTTGTGGCCTTGTTGACAAGAGTAGCTCACGTCGGTGGGAGTTTCCGAGATGTCTCTTCGATACTCCAAAACTCTGATGGAGTATCTTGTCAGTAGGAGGTTGCACTGTCATCGAGACATTGAACAATGTCTCCTCAACATGTTGATGGTAGGCTGGAAGACTCTTCTTGGTGTGACCTTGTGAGTTTGTTGAGACATTTTGAAATGTCTCTTTGACATGTTGATAGAAGTCTTGAACGTTCTTGTCGATGTGACTTCACATGTTCGTCGTGACTTTAGGCAATGTCTTCGACAATTTGGTGAACCTCTTGAGCGGTAAAGTGGACATTGATGAGACATTTTTGTATCAGTGGAAAAGATGAAATATCTCGTCGACATGGCGATGGACTTGGTCAACAATGTACCATGAGAAGCACGTATCGGTGTGACTCGAGTAGATCGGTGAGAGGTTTGTGATTGTCTCTTCAACATGGACCGATATGGTGACTATTACGTGACGGTTCATCTACTATTATGAATGTGAACTGAATTGGTATGTTTCCTACATGGGTTTGGTGATGTAGATTGATTGCAATTCTCTCAAAAGGAAAAATGTTGTAGTGTGTAATGCATTGTAATAGTGATCATGTATTGAGAGTCTGATGTGTGAGAACGAGATTGATCAGGAATTATAATGCTACATGAATTGTATGTGGTGAATTGACATCTCTCGAAGCAATAGTCTATAACTCTGTATATGACCTTCATTTATTGTAATACAAAGAGACTTTTCTTGGTGTGTCGGTTTTTCTCTCGTAAGGGTTTTCCCATGTAAAAATTGGTGTCCATTCTATGGTTGTGTTAATTTTGTTCTGATTTGTTTTCTGCTAATGTGCATCTTTAATGAACTGTAATTTGAAATTGAGCCATATGTTTGCATTCTCTTCTTAGAATTAACATTAGGAAAGTGTTTCGGCACCTCTGCTTTCCATATAGGTGGTATCAGATCCTAGCCAGTTGTGTTATCCTTGTGGGATGGGTGGGATTTTTGTGCCAATTCTGGAGTAGGAGTCTTATAGAGGAATACGGTAATCTTGATTGCAGATTAAGATGGAAAGCACATTAGGGAAGATAGAAATTGAAAAGTTCAATAGTGGCAATTTTGAGTAATGGAAAGTCAAAATGGAAGACCTGTTGGTAGATAGAGATCTCTAGATTATTGTGTCTGGAACTAAACCTTCAGGCATGAAGCAAGAAGATTGGGACCTTGTAGATAGAAAAGGTAAAGGGTTGATAAGACTATGTCTTGCAAAATTTGTTCTCCTGAACGTTCATGAAGAGAATTCTACATCTTCTTTGTGGAAGAAACTTGGTGAAATTTATTAGGGAAAGTCCTTGGTGAATAAGTTATTCTTGAGGAAGAAGTTGTACTCTTTGAAAATGGAGGAAGGGGCATCTGTGTCTGATCATCTGAATGCGTTCGATATGCTCATTGCTCAGTTAACATCTGTAGGTGTGAAGATGTATGATGAGGATCGTTGTATGCTTCTTTTATGTTCTTTGACCAACTTGTGGGATCATTTAGTCATGGATATTGGGAGTACGACAACCACTTTCAAGATGGAAGATGTGGTTGCTTCATTGCTATCATAAGAGAAGCGAACACAATCTTCTGAGATGGAAAAGGAGCCTCTTGTTGTTTGAGGCAGATCAAAGGAGAAAGGAAAGAAGAAAGAAAAGAAGTCTGAAGGGAGATCAAAGTCTCCTGGAAAGAAGTCCAATGTGAAATACTAGAATTGTGGGCAGCCAGGTCATGTCTGTAAGGATTGCAAAGAGGAGAAAAAGAAGAAGAAAAACAACTCTTTGGATAATGATTCTTCTTAGAGCAATGCATATGCCTTCATTGAAGCCTTGGCAACTCAGGCATTAGATGATGTCTAGATGATTGCCTTAGGTGCATCTTTTCACATGACATCTCACAGAGATTGGTTTACGAAGTACGAAAAGTATGTTGGTGGAAAGGTGTATCTGGCAAGTGACTCATATCTTGAAATTATTGGTCGTGGAAGAGTCAAAATTCAATTTCCTGATGGAAGAATCAAAGGAATTGATGGCTTAATGCACATACCAAGTCTGGCTTGAAATTTACTTTCTATTAGCAAGTTGAATGATGCTATCGTGCAAGTTTCATTCTCAAATGGTGGCTGTAAGATGAATAGAGGCTCGATGGTGCTGGAAAGGGGTGCTCGAATTGGTACTTTGTACAAGCTGGATGCACATGTTCAATGCAACAGTGTCTTTGTAAAATCAGAAAAAGCCTGCTTATGTAGAGAAGGAGAACGAAGTTCCTCTGGGTGCAAACTCTTTGGAGGTGAAACTCCCTACAGAGAAGACCATGCTCTAGCATCAAAGGCTTGACCACATTGGTGAGAAATGCTTAAAAGCTTTGAAAAATAAAAACTTGGTTGAAGGGCCTGATGATTGTAACCTTGAGTTTGATTTTTGCGAACATTGTATATATGGAAAACATCGTGTTTCATTGTATTCTAGTCCTCATAGATCTTTTGGTGTTCTGAATTATATTCACTCTAATATTTTTGGTCTAGTAAATGTCCCTTCATTATCGAAATCAAGATATTATGTTTCTTTTATTGATCATTATTCGAGAAGGGCATTTGTGTATTTTCTAAAAATTAAATCAGAAATGTTCAATCAATTTAAAGAGTTTAGAAACTTGGTTGAAAATCATACTGGAAGAAAAATTAAATGCTTGAGGACAGATAATGGTGGTGAGTTTGTTTCTATAGATTTTGAAAGGTATTGCAAAGACCATGGAATAAAAAGGCATAAAACAACACCTTATACTCCACAACAAAATGGAGTTGCTGAAAGTTTGAACAAGACATTGATGGAAAGGGCAAGAAGTATGTTGAGTAATGTTGGTCTGGAGAAAAATTTTTGGGCTAAGGTTGTGGCTATAGCATGTTATTTAAAAAATTGATCTCCCTCTTCGACACTTATTGAAAAAATGCCTATGGAAGCTTGGTCTGGTAAGAAGCCCTCTTTAAGACATGTAAGAGTCTTTTGCTATGAAGCATATATTTATGTGTCGAATGAGAAAAGATCTAAGTTGGAGAAAAAGGCTAAAAAATGTATCTTCATTGGCTACGACATTGGTGTGGAATCCTATAACTGAAAAGGTTGTATATAGTAGAAGTGTAATCTTTCATGAGCTGAAACCTTCTTCAGTGGATCTACAGTCAGAGATGAAAGAAGAAAAGAAAGAAAAAGTAGTTGAAATTCTTCGAACTCTAGATAAAGAGGAACTACAAAGTGTACCTGAAACTAAGGAGAGCTTTAGCAGCTCTGAGAGTTTTGAAGAAGAAGAACCACAACCTCAGCCTCAACCTTTGAGGAGGTCTACACATGAAAGGCGACAACCTAAAAGGTATGGTTTTTCCATGTTGGATGTAAATTGTCCCTATGCTTTGATTACAAGCATTGATGAGCCTAGGACTATGAAAGAGGTTGTTAGTATGTCTGATTCATATTCCTAGTTGGAAGCCATGAATGAAGAAATGACATCATTAAAAAAGAATGAAACTTGGAGTCTAGTGCCCTTGTCTAAAGGTAGAAGCCTGTTGGTTGTAAATGGGTATTTAAGAAGAAATTTTTTCTGGATGGCAGTGTGGAGAAGTATAAAGCTAGGTTGGTCATGAAAGACTATTCCTAGGTAGAGGGAATTGATTATGGTGAAATATTTTCTCATGTAGCTAAGCTAACATCTATCATATTTCTTTTGTCACTTGCAGTAGCGTATGACTTAGAGATTGAAAAAATGGATGTGAAGACAACATTTCTTCATGGAGATCTTAAAGAAGAAATTTATATGTCCCAGCCTAAGCACTTTGTGGAAAAAGGTAAATAAAATATGGTTTGCAAGTTAAAGAAATCTCTTTATGGTTTAAAATAATTGCCTAGAATGTGGTACCAGAAGTTTGAAACGTTTATGTTGTCATTGGGGTTTGTAAGATCGAAATTTGATCATTGTGTGTACTTCAAAACTGAAAATGAATATTATTGCCCTATATGTTGATGACATGTTGTTCATAGGAAATAGTAAGACTATGATTTTTGATCTAAAATCTCAATTGTCAGCAAAGTTTGAAATGAAAGATCTAGGTGCAGCAAGGTATATTATGGGGATGAAATAAAAAGGGATAGAGGAAGTAGAAAGGTTTGGCTTAGCCATAGTAAGTTTATCAATACTGTCTTGGAGATATTTGGTATGATTGATTGCAAACAACTAGTTGTTCTAGTGTTGTAGGGAACAAAGCTATCTGTTGAAGATTGTCCAAAATCTCCTATCGAGATGGAGAACATGACCAAAGTGCCTTATGCAAGTGTAGTTGGCAATTTAATGTATGCAATATTTTGTACAAGGCTAGACATTGCCCAAGTAGTGGGAGTTCTTAGTTGTTTTATGGAAAATCTAGGTACACCACATTGGAATGTTGCGAAAAGACTTTTTAGATATTTAAAAGGTACCTCTCAGTATGCTTTGTGCTATCATGGTAACTCGGTTGGGTCACAGAGATCCATCAACATTCGAGGTTATGTGGATTCTGATTGGGTAGGGGACATTGATAGTGGGAGATCCACTAGTGGATACATCTTCACGTTGAATGGTGGTGCAATTAGTTGGATGAGAAAGCGACAGGTTGTAGTCACTTTATCTACTACGGAGGTAGAGTATATGTCAGCAACACAATCCTGTAAAGAATACATTTGGCTTAGATGTTTGTGTTCTAATATTGGGTTCAATGCAAGGTACATTACTATTTATTGTGATAGTCAGAGTGCTATTTGTTTAAAAAAAATCCAACTTTCCATGCCAGGATGAAACATATTGATGTGTAATATCATTTTGTACAAGATATGGTGGAGGATGGAAAGGTTAGTCTTGAAAAGGTGGATACTCTGGAAAATGTTGCAGATGTGTTAAAGAAACCAGTGAGCATAGACAAGTTTAGGTGGGTGCCAATTCGATGGGCCTTGGGGTCTATGATATTTAGTAATGTCAAGTTTTGGAATAAGCCAGTAAGTCTTCGTCAAGTGGGAGCATGTTGGAAATGTGTCTCAACTTACTAGCTTGAAATTGGTAGCATTGTGTTCTCCTATCTCCTTTGTCAGCCAGACTGTGCTCCATTGGAGATACTTTCTTAGCTATCTCCCCTATAGCTTGGTAAGCTTTCAAGGTTTCACCTAGCTCTTTGTCAGCAAGACATTGCATGGTCGGTGAGACTTCACCCATTGTCTCCTTAATAGACCGATATCTCTCATTGTGGCATTGTCGGCAAGAGTAGCTCACGTTGATGGGAGTTTCTAAGATGTCTCTTTGATACTCTGAAACTTTGATGGAGTATCCTATCAGCAGGAGGTTGCACTATCGCTGAGACATTGGAAAATTTCTAATCGAGATGTTGATGGTAGGCTAGAAGACTCTTGTCAGTGTGACCTTGTGATTTCGTTGTGAGTTCACTGAGACATTGTGAAATGTCTCTTCGACATGCCGATAGAAGTCTTGAACGTTCTTGTCGATGTGACTTCACGTGTTCGTTGTGACTTTGGGAAATGTCTCTTTGATGATTTGGTGAACCTCTTGAGTGGTAAAGTGGAAATCGATGAGACATTTGTGTATCAATGTGAAAAGCTAAAATCTCTCATCGACATGGAAATGGACTTGGTGAACAATGTACCGTGAGAAGCACGTATCACTGTGACTTGAGTAGATTGGCGAGAGGTTTGTGATTGTCTCTTTGACATGGCCTGATATGGTAACTGTTGTGTGACGGTTGGTCTATTGTTACGAATGGGAATTGAATTGGTATGTTTCCTACATGGGTCTAGTGATGTAGATTGATCACATTTCTCTCAGAAGGAAAAATTCTATAATGTGTAATGCATTGTAACAGTGATCATGTGTTGAGAGTCTGATGTGTGAGAATGATATTGATTAGGAATTGTCATGCTTCCTGAATTGTATGTGGTGAATTTACATCTCTAGAAGCAATAGTCTGTAACTTTGTATGTGAACTTCATTTATTGTAATACAAAGAGACTTTGCTTGGTGTGTGGGTTTTTCTCCCATAAGGGTTTTCCCACGTAAAAAATAGTGTCAATTATGTGGTTGTGTAAAATTTGTTCTAATCTATTTTCTACTAATGTGCATCTTTAATGAACTGTAATTCAAAATTGAACCATATGTCTGCATTCTCTTCTTAGAATCAGCATTAGGAAAGTGTTTTCACACCTCTACTTTCCTTACACCATCCTTAAATACTTCCACTAATTATCTAGTGAGTAAGGAACCTTTCCAAACCCTCAACCACAAGGATGAAAATATAAAGGGATCACCTTGTTGAAACCCTTTGGAAGCCAAGAAAGTGAAGAGAGGATTTCATTAATAAGAATAGAGAAGGAAGAAAATGCCACAAAACTAATGACCCACTCAATACACCCTGAATAAAAAACCAAAAGTAGATAATATTTGTTAAGGAAGGGCCATTTAAGCCTATTATGTTCCTTGGACATGTCTATAAAGGAAGGTATTTTATACCCTCAAGACTCAAGATAAAGAGAGTCTTCAAGGAGAAAATAGCCCTCGATTACCTCAAGGAATAAAGCTTAGGTGACAAAATAGAGAATAAATAAGATATGCACAACTTGATCAAATAGAAATCACTTAATTACAAAACTTAACAACAAAATTAGAATCTCTAATATACAAAAATGGAAAGAGCAGAGAGCACAGATTCTACCTCTAAAAGGACTAAATCTTGGCCACAAACGACAGTGCACCAAAGGGACATCTATGCCACATGTTATCATCTCTTTTAAAATAGAGAATAAAAACCTTAAATATGCAACGTCCAACTTGCCAAATGTATACCTATACACACAAAAAAAATGAAAAATGTTGGGGGTTGTTTCGGGGCTTGCCTCATTCAAACCCCTGTTTTGGTTTTTCCACCTCCATGGGTAGCCAGATAGATAGAGATAGACAAAAATACATGAAATTTAAATACGTTTGATAGAAACAAACCTCACAATGAAGGAGAACCCCTATCACAAAATAATAGATGTTATCAAATAGACAATATTGAATATACACTACAAAGAGATAACAGAGCATTACCAACAACCCATGGCTCCCTTCTTGGCTTGATAGACGTGATAAGATTTTATGCAAGAGAGACTTGATTGTTGCTTGAGAGAAATCTAATAGAGTTTTTTTATGGAATCAGGAGAGAATGAGAAGAATGAAGTGTTGCAAGTATGTTGTCGGTGTTATCATTGATGTCAACAGTTTGGAGTTTTTTGGTTGTCATTGATGCTATAGGTGTTGTCATTAATATCAAACTATGTGGAGGTGGCAGTGTGTGATTGGTTGTATATGTTGCAATCAATATGACTTTGTATAAAGTATGAAGTTGGACATCATGATATTACTTTTTGGTGTTCATGTATGTGTGCATGATTCCATGGATGCTACATTCACTATCTGATTACTACATTTTACATAGAAGAATCTCTTTTAGTCAATGGCTCAGGAAAGTACTTAGAAGAAGGCTTTGGAGAATACTCCACATTCATCCACATCTTAAGTTATGGTCCTAAGGTTTGATTAGTAGACAACATGGAGTATGAAGCTTGTATTTTCCAATTTCCATATCATTTAAGTTACCACAAAATTCTCACGAATAAGAAGAGTGGTGACTGTACTATTGTAGTCATGGAAGGTTCTAAGAAATGCTCAACATTTCTTCATAGTTTCTATTGAGGTCTTATGGTTTGGAGGAAGTGTTTCTAACATTCATTTGTTGTCTCCTCTTGAGTTTCAATCTTTTTGGTGTGCCACAAGTTGTGTTGTCAAAGTTATATCTTAAGATTGTGTTGTCTGGGTTTGCAATAGATACAGGTTTTGTATCTATTTCCTTGTGCCAACATATTGTTGCATAAAGTTATGAAAGAATGACATGAGAATATTTTTGAATATCATTTGATGCCCGTAATGTGATTTTCTTGAACATGATAACTTGCTTTTTTGGTATCGCCTGTGGTACGAAAATTAATATTTCAAG
This sequence comes from Sequoia sempervirens, assembly GCA_007258455.2. Taxonomy (NCBI): domain Eukaryota; kingdom Viridiplantae; phylum Streptophyta; class Pinopsida; order Cupressales; family Cupressaceae; genus Sequoia; species Sequoia sempervirens. The sequence continues at coordinate 222,437,688 of VDFB02271358.1, forward strand.
GGTTGAGTTTTGTTGGGCCGACTTAGTTTTCTAAGTTTCTTGCACTAAGTTTTTGTGGCATGCGCTAGCATAGGGATGCATGCAAATTTGAAGTAGGTCCCGCTCATCTCCTAGCTTGGACCACATTTAATTTCCCTTTCCTATGGATGTGTTGAAGCCGACTCAATTATGGTCATTACACAATTCATGTACATGAAGTTCAGGATGGCCGACAAGGAGAAACCTTTTGTTTCTTATGAATGGTATATATGTATGATCAAGTGTACAATCATAGTATACAAGTGTTCAATTTTCAATTAATGCAATTTTCTGACAACAGTGCGTTGAAAACAAAGTGATGTGTGAATATTTCTAGAAATATGTTTAATACATTTTGGAGGCAATGTGGAAAAAGTAGAAGAGTTTGTTTGGTGTGCCAAAGGAAGTGAGCCAACCAAATCATGTGAGTAAGTGTTGGAGGTAGTGAGCCAAAGTCCAAAGTGGAAGTGTGATTTTCCAAGGCAGTGACCCAAAGGCAAAAAGAAGTGTAGAAGTGTTGAAGCTAGTGAGTCGGAGGTAGCAGAAGTATTGCGGTTGCATTTTCTCATCTAATTCTTCAAAGAGTTATATTGATAGATTGTAACCTCATTCTGTAAGTGAGTAGGGAGATGTGAACTTCCTTTGGTTAAAGACCATAAAACTTGTATTATAAAATTTGTTTCATTTGTGAGGCTAGATTTAGACAGTAGCTCCAAGCAACTTTTCTCATCATGGTTTTCCCTTGGTGGGTTTCCACATAAATTATGGTGTTAGTGTTTATGCTTTTGCTTCTACATGTGTTATTTGTTTAAGACCATTATATATTTTGATTGATAAGTTAGATAAGTTGATTTGAATTAGTTTTGAGGGATACAATGATTCACCCCTCTCTCAGTATATCTATGTTTTAACAATTGGTATCAGAGCTGAGTTCCTTGGTGCAGCCTAATAGTTGAAGATAAATCTTGGTTTAGAACACATAGATCAAAATGATTCCTCTTCTAAGGCACCATAGTTTTATGGAAAAATTATGCTTTCTAGATTACACAGATGGATTCATATCTCACATATCTTGGGTATGATGTTTAGAGAGTTGCTAAAGATGATCATGTTGAGCCTACTCATCCTATCATTGATCCAAATTTCAAAAAGGAATATGTGAATAATGCTAAGGAAAATAATGTAATCCCAAGTGGGTTAGCTAATTTTGAATTTTTTAAGGTAGTACAATGCAAGACTACAAAGGAAATCTAGGATAATCTCAAGAATCTCTATGAGGGGAATGACAATGTCAAACAAGCAAAACTGTAATCTTACCAGCTATTATTTAAGAATATGATAATGAAGGAAGAAGATAATATAGCTAGCTATCTACTCCAGGTAGATGAAGCTATGAATGGAATTAGAAGTCATGGAGAAGACATAACTGACTCTGTTGTGGTGAAGAAAATTATGAGAACCCTTACTCAAAGGTTTGACCTAAAAGCATCTATAATTCAAGAAGCCAAGGATTTGACAAAGCTTACCATGGAAGAATTGTATGGATCTCTCACAACTTATGAAATGAGGAATAAAGTTTAGAGTACGTACAAAAAGGAAGTAGCATTCAAAGTTGTAAAGAAAGAAGAAGCTCTGGGATCACCTAGTGATTTTGATGAAGAAGAAACAAATTTTGTAAGGATGTTGAAGAAAGTATCAGGAAAGTACAAAGGTAAATTACCATTCAAATTCTTTAATTATGGTAAAATTGGTCACTATGCTTCTAAATGTGCATTTAAAGGGAATGAAAGTAGCAACAAAGAGTTCAAGAGAAACAATTTCAAGAGGAATCTTCTCTCTAGAGAAGAATACTGCTCCTTAGATGAAGGAGACCATTGTGCATTAGAAGAAGAGGTAGATGAATCCCTATTCATGACCTCTATAAAGTTCAAGAAGATAAATGGTTGAAGAAGAAGGTGAAGTTGATTTTGAAGGTGAACTTGCTTTTGCTTTGGAATATCTTAATTGTGTAGGAAAATAGAAAAAAAAGGAAAAAGGCCCTAATTGAAGTGAAAATGAAAGAATGTAAAAAGCTTGAAAAGGAGATCAGGTCACTCAAAAAGGAGCTTGAAAATGCTTTATCTAGAAGTGAGGAAGCTATTATCAAATCTAAAGAAAAATATCATCATGCAAATAGAACCTCCGGAAATAGGTTCAATCATGCATTTTTTGGTTACTATTTCATTTGTAATAAATATGGACATAAAGCTATAGAGTGAAAATCTGAAAATAATGAAAGAAATTTTGTCAAAAAAAATTCTCTTGCTTCTCTGGTAAATGTTAATGTGATATGTCAGATCTACAACAATGTTGGGCATATAGAAAAATTCTAAAAAAGTAATTTTGAAAAACCAAAAATTCAAAAGCTAGTTAATGTTGAGCAAGTCAAGGAAACAAGCAAATAAAATTCAATGGTTGTGCAAATAGCATTTCATGCTCAGAGAAAATCAAATATCTAGATAATTGGTTGTTGGTGTTCAAGTCACATGACCATGACAAAAGAAATTTCATCAAGTTGGTCAAGTGTAATGGTGGTTCAGTAAAGTTTGGAGATAATTCATTAAAAAATATCTGTAGTAAATACACTGAGTATTGATAGAAAATCTAGGACTGAAGATGTTTCCTATGTTGAAGGTCTCAAGCATAATCTTCTCAATGTAACTCATATGTGCAACAAAGCATATAGTCTCTTAACCAATGAGCATGAATGGGAAATCAGAAAAGCTAAGTCTAGAATATTAGTGGCAGAAGGCTCAAGGACTAAAGGAAATATATACAATATCAAGGGTGTGAATGAAAGAACCTATCTCCTAGGATAGACAAATGAATGTTGGTTGTGGCATAAGAGGATGAGACACATCAACTTTGATAACCTTGTGAAGATCAGCTCCATAAATACAGTAAGAGACATGCCAAGGATTTTCAAGCCTACAAGAACCATGTGCAAAGAATGCCAGATTGGGAAGCAGACAAGAATAAAATTCTAAACCAAAGAGTATTCTACTACTAGACATCTAGAGTTGATTCATATTGATCTGTGGGGACCAACAAGAACAAAGAGTCTTCAAGGTGAAAGGTATTTCATCTTACTTATTGACGATTTCTCTAGAATGACATGGGTTACATTCCTAAAAGAAAAATCAAAAGCTTTCAGTATATTTAAGATCTTTAAATATATGGTTGAGAATGAAATGAATGCTAGAATCAAGTGTCTAAGATATGATAGATTTGGTGAGTTTACATGAAATGAATTTGAATAATTTTGTGAAGAGCATGGGATAAAAATACATTATTTTGTCACTAGAACTCCTCAGTAGAATGGAGTAGTTGAAAGAAAGAATAAAATTGTTCAAGAGATGGCAAGAACAATGCTAGATGAAGCTAATTTAGCTTATGTGTATTGGAAGGAAGTAGTTCATATTGATTTCTACATTCTTAATAGAGGTCAACTAAGAGTGGATAGCACCAAAACTCCCTATGAGCTATGGTATGGAAGGTCAAATACTGTCAAATATTTTTAAAAAATTGGATGCAAATGCTTCATCAAGAGAGATAAAGAAGGTCTGGGTAGGAATATTTCTAGGATATTCAACTAGAAGCAAAGCCTACAAGTTCTATAATAAAATATTGAGGAAGGTGGTTGAAAGTTCAAATGTCAGAGTGGATGAAGAATTTAATCAAAGAACACATGAGCAAGAAGACTGTTGGACTGATGAATCTTCCTATACAGAGGAAGAAGAAGTTACTGAAAAGGAGGAAGCTCAGAAGAAATTCCCCAAGACTCATGCCAAGAATGGTCAAGGAAATCATTCAAACTATCAAATCATTGGAGATAAGAATGAAGGATTCCTTATAATAAGAATATTTTCTAAAGAAAATGAGCAGGTTATTTTTTCTTTATTGTCAAGAATAGATCCAAAAAAAATTGTTGACGCCATCAAAGATGAAGGATGGATTCAAGCTATGGAAGAAGAGCTAAATCAGATTGAAAAGAATCAGACTTGAAAATTGGTTCCAAGGCCTATAGACAAGAATGTAATTGGAATAGAATGGGGTGTTCAAGAACAAATTGAATGAAGATAGAGAAGTTATGAGATATAAAGCAAGATTGGTTTGTAAAGGATATTCACAAGTGGAAGGAATTGAATATAAGGAAACATATGCTCTAGTGTCAAGAATGGAGGCCATTAGAATGTTTCTTGTATTTTTTGTGCACAATAACTTCAAATTTTATCAGATGGATGTGAAATCTAGCTTCTTGAATGTTGAATTAGAAGAAGTGTATATAGAATAGCCCGATGGATTTCAACTATCAGGAGATTTGCAAATGGTTTGAAAACTGAAGAAGTCTTTGTATGGTATCAAGCAAGCCCCTAGGGCTTGGTATGGAAGGATAGATAAGTACCTATGTTAGCAAGGATTCAAGAATGATACTGTAGACAGTAATTTGTACATTAAAGTAGAGGATGGAAATATTCTAATTGTTGTGATATATGTTGATGACATAATATTTAGAGAAAATGATGAAATGTGTAAGAGGTTTGTTGAAGAAATGAAAAAGGAATTTGAAATGTCCATGTTAGGTGATTTGTCATTCTTTCTTGGACTTCAAATTATACAGTCAGATAAGGGAATCTTTATCACTCAAGCAAAGTATGTTAAGGAGATGCTGAAAAACTTTGGTATGGAGGATCATGAACCAGTAAGTACTCCAATGGTAACTAGTTGCCATCGAAGTAAGGATAATGTAGCACCTAATGGGGTTGTTGTAATCCTCGTCATTTAACTTATCAATCGAAGGTGGTGTCCATGGCTATATGCAAAAGAGAATGGAGAAAACTTACTTGATAGTCTATTCTACAGTCAAACTTGCAAAAATCAAACCTATTCTAGAGAACACTTGCATAAAAGGAAAGTCGCATGAAAAGAAACTAATATAAGGTACACTTATATGAATTGAAACTGCTAAACTACTTCACACTTTGCTAGAAATGGAAAGCTTGCTAGAAATGGAAAGCTTGCTAGAAATGAAAAGCTTGCTTGAACAAATTTAATCTAGAAAGTTGGAAATACATTGCTAGAAATGAAACTAAAACTATCCTACTTCCTCAGGCCAAAACAAGCTTTTCTAACCCCCCCTCGATTTCTTGATTACAATGCATTTATAGAATTAAAAGATGAGCCTCATATTTGTAAAACAACTTGCTAGAAAATAGGAACATGTGTGGAGAAAGAAAGGATAATCCTTCACTCCATGTTGCTGAGAAAATCTCTTTTGGTCGTCTAAAACAATAATCCCTACTTTTCATCCCTTTAAATTGCTCCAAAAAGGTGTTAGATTGTTGAAGAAGCCTTCCTTTTACCTCTTATATCATTAAAACTCTTAAATCTTCTCCTATATGCTCTCAACTACTCATAAATTAGGTTGAAAAACTCTCTAGATATTTGCAACTGTCCCTATATTCTCTCAACTTCTATCCAAGTCACTCCAATTTCCTTTAATGCTTGCAACTATTGTCCCTTAACTGTTCAACCTATTCATACTTAGTTTCAAAAAATTTGGAGCATAGAAGTAAACGAATGAACAAATTCCAGAGCATCCAAAATTTCCAGAGCATGGGAGTAGAATTTTGGGGCATCAGACTAGTGAATTTTTCTCTCAAACCACGAATTGGGGTTTTATGAAATTTAATGAGTTTTTTCGCCTTCTTTTTTCAAATTTCTATCCAAAAATATCAAGAACCCAAATCATATTTTTTAAGATATGATGAAATCTTTAACTATTGCAACTGAAAATCTCTTACTTTCCCCATCATGCTAAGTCTTGATAAACTCCATAATTAAGCAAAATATATGCTTTTATTTGCCTAATAGATGAGACATTTTTTTGTCTCATCATTACCGAAGGCTGATTAGACTTTGTATAGCTCTATTATTAGAGGCCTACTATACTTAACTGCTTCAAGGCCTAATATAATGCAAGTTGTTTTCTTGGTTGCAAGATTTAAAGCTGGTCCAAAAGAAACTCATGTAAAATTTGTCAAGAGGATTTTCAGATATTTGAAGAGCACCCCAGACTATGGATTGTGGTATCAAAAGGGTAATGAATTCTCCTTGAATGCATATACTAATACTGATTGGGATAGTAGTGTTGATGACATAAGAAGTACCAATGGTGGAGCTTTCTTTCTAGGAGACTGATTAGTCTCTTGGTTTAGTAAAAAACAAGACGTAGTGTCCTTATCAACAACAAAAGTAGAATATATTGCTGCAACATCCAACTACACACAAGTACTATGGATGAAGCAAACCTTGAAGGAAATCAAGGTGGTGTATGATGAGCCCATTCCAGTCTTGTGTGAAAATACAAGTGCCATCAATATTTCAAAGAATTTAGTGATACATGCCAAAACAAAGCACATATCTACCAAATATCACTTCTTAAGAGAGAAAGTTGCTAATTAGGAATCAAGGTTGGAGTATGTGCCTACAAAGGAACAAATTGAAAAAAACTTCATAAAGGAACTTTCAAAGGATTCCTTTGAGTATCTCAAATAGAAGCTAGGGGTTGTTTCCCTTCCTTCTTCTAACTAGATGCATAATTGTTGCATCTGTCCAGGGGGAAATTCAAGTCACATTTGTATCCCTAGAATTATGAAGGCTACCTCTCAAGGGGAGCAGGTAGAAGAGTGTTGACAAATTATACAAATAGGGGGAGCGTGTATGCTTTGGAAAGCTTGGTGAACCCTAGCGGCCCTTTGTCCTTGTTTTCAAAGGGGGAGATATAGGGAAAATATAGAGAAAGGGGAAGCCAGTGCAATTCTCATTGGTGTTGCTCTCGTTGGTGTTGCCATCAATTCCAAATGGGGAGACTTTTGCAAGTATGTTGCAAGTGTTATCATTGATGTCAATAATGTGGAGTTTGATGGTTTTCATTGATGTGGTAGGTGTTGTCATTGATATCAAACTATGTGGAGGTGGCAATGTGTGGTTGGTTGCATATGTTACAATCAAGATGACTACACATATGAAGTACTGAAGTTGGACATTAGGAGATTACTTTCTCATATTCATGTATGTGTACATGATTCTTTGGATGCTACATTCAATATATGATTATTGTATTTTACATAGAAGAATCTCTTTCAGCCCATGGCTCAAGAAAGTTCTTAGAAGAAGGCTCTAGAGAATGCTCCACATTTCTCTGCATCTTAAGTTATGGTCCTACAATTTTACTAGTAGACATAATGGCGTATGAAGCAGGTATTTTCTAGTTTCTAGATCATTTATGTTACTATGGAAGTTTCCTGAGTAAGCAGAGTGGTCACTGTATTTTTGTTGTCATGGAAGGTTCTAAGAAATGCTTTTCATTTCTCTATAGTTTTTGTTGATGTCTTGTAGTTTGGAGGAAGTGTTTCTAATATTCATTTATTGTCTCCTCTCAAATTTCAATCTTTGTGGTGTACCACAAGTTGTGTTATCAAAGTTATATTTCAATATTGTGTTGTTTGGGTTTACAATAGATACTGGTTTTGTATATGTTTTCTTGTGCCAACATAATGTTGCATAAAGTTATGAAAGAAGGGCATGAGAATATTTTTAATATCATTTGATGCTCGTAATGTGATCTACATTTTCCTAACCTAATTTTTTGGTACATCCTATGGTATAGAAATTAATATTTCAAGGGTTGATTATTTGTTGGGCTGACTTAGTGTTCTAAGTTGCTTGCACCAAGTTTTTGTGGCATGCACCAACATAGGTATGTGTACAAATTTGAAATAGTTCCTACTCATCTCCTTGCTTGGAATGCATTTCATTTCCCTTTCTTGCAGATGTGTTGAAGTCGACTCAATTATGGTTGTTACACAATTCATTCTCATGCATTTTAGGATGGCCGAAAAGGAGAAACCCTTTGTTACTTACAAATGGTATATATGTATGATCATGTGTGTGATCATAGTGTACAAGTGTTCAATATTCAATTAATGTCATTTGATAATAGGAGTGCATTGAAAGCAGAGTGATGTGTGTGAATTTCCAAAAATACGTTTAATGTGTGTTGGAGGTAGTGAGTAGAAAGCATAAGAGTTTGTGTTGTGTGCAAACGAAGTGAGCCAATCAAATCTTGTGAGTAAGTGCTAGATGTAGTGATCCAAAGTCCAAAGTGGAAGTGTGAGTTCCAAAGGTAGTGAACCAAAGGAAAAAAGAAGTGTAGAAGTGCTAAAGGCAGTGAGTTTAAGGTATTAGAAGTATTGTGGATGCATTTTGTCATCTAATTATTCAAAGAGTTGTATTCGGAGGTTGCATCCTCATTTTCTAAGTGATCAAGGAGTTGTGAAATTCCTTTGGTTAAAGACCATAAAACTTGTATTATAAAAGTTATTTCATTTGTGAGGTTGGATTTGGACATTGGCTCCAAGAAACTTTTCTCACCGTGGTTTTTCCATTGTTGGGTGTCCATGTAAATTCTAGTGTTATATGCTTATGCTTTTGCTTATGCATGTGTTATCTATTTAAGAAAACTACATAGTTTGGTTGATAAGTTGGATAAGTTGATTTGAATTGGTTTGAGGGATATACTAATTCACCCCCCTCTCAGTATATATGTGTTTTAACGATTGGTATTGGAGTCTAGTTCCTTGGCGCATCCTAATAGCCGAAGGTAGATCTTGGTTTAGAACACCTGGCTTAGAAGGAGTCCTCTTTTAAGGCATTGCAGTTTGATGGAAATAATTATGCTTTTTAGAGTATGTGGATGGATGTCTATCTCACATCTCTTAGGTATGATGTTTGGAGAGTTGCTAAAGATGATTATGTTGAGCCTTCTCATCCAATCATTCATCCAAATTCCAAAAAGGAAGATAAGAACAACGCTAAAGCAAAGAACGACATCCTAAGTGGGTTAGCTAATTCTAAATTTGTCAAGGTAGTACAATGCATGACTGCAAAGGAAATCTAGGATAAGCTCAAGAATCTCTATGAAGGGAATGACAATTTCAAACAAGCAAAACTATAATATTATTATAAATTATTTGAGGATCTGAAGATGAAGGAAGAAGAGACTATAGCTAGATATCTACTCTAGGTAGATGAAGTTGTGAATGGAATTAGAATTCATGTAAAATACATAACTGACTTTGTTGTGGTGAAGAAAATTCTAATATCACTCCCTCATAGGTTTGAACCAAAAGTATCTACAATTGTAGAAACCAAGGATTTGACAAAGCTTACCATGAAGAACTATATGGATCTCTCATAGCCTATGAAATGAGGAATGAAGTTTAGAGTACACACAAAAAGGAAGTTGCATTCAATGTTGTAAAGAAAGAATAAGGCCTTGTGTCACCTAGTGATCCTGATCAAGAGAAAGTAAATTTTGTAAGAAATTTGAAGAAAGGATCATGCAAGTACAAAGGTAAATTACCATTCAAATTCTTTAATTATGGTAAAATTGGTCACTATGCCTCTAAATTCCCATTTAAAGAGAATGAAAGTAGCAGCAAATAATTCAAGAGAAACAATTTCAAGAGGAATCTTCTCTCTAGAGAAGAATACTACTTCTTAGATGAAGGAGACCATTGTGCATTAGAAGAAGAGGTAGATGAATCCATATTCATGGTCTCTATAATCCCTAGAAGTTTAAGAAGAAATATGGTTGAAGAGGAAGATGAATTTTATTTTGAAGGTAACTTGTTTCTACTTTGGAAGATTTTCACTATGTAAGAAAAGAGAATAAAAGGAAAGGGCCCTGATTGATGCGAAAATGAAAGAAGGAATTTTTTTTGAAAAGGAGATCAGGTCAGTCAAAAAGGAGCGTGAAAAGGATTTGTCCAAAAGTTAGGAAGATGTTATCAAATCTAAAGAAAAATATCATCATGCAAATACACCCTCCACAAACTAGTTCAATCACACATTTTTTGTTATTGTTTCATCTATAATAAGTATAGACATAAATCTATAGAGTGAAAAACTAAAAAGAATAAAAGAAACTTTGTCAAAAAAAATTCTCTTGCTTCTCTGGTAGATGATAATGCGATATGTCAAATCTGCAACAATGTTGGGCATATAGAAATTTTTTGCAAAAGTGATGTTGCAAAATGAAAAATTTAAAAGACAGTTAATGTTGAGCAAGTCAAGGAAAAAAGAAAAGAAAATTCAATGGTTGTGCAAACATAATTTCACGCTTAGAGACAATTGAATATCTAGATAATTGACCACGGGTGTTCAAGTCACATGACCGGTGACAAGAGAAAGTTCAACAAGCTGGTCAAGTGCAATGGTGATTTAGTAAAATTTGGAGATAATTCATCAGCAAAGATCTGTGGTAAGGGCACTGTGGGTATTGATGGAAAATATAAGATTGGATATTTTTTCTATGTTGAAGGTCTCAAGCATAGTCTTCTCAATGTAATTTGGATGTGCAACAAATGATATAGTCTCTTATTCAATGAGCATAGATGTGAAATTAAGACAGCTAAGTCTGGAAGATTAGTGGTAGAAGGCTAAAGGATTGAAGGAAACTTATACAATCTCAAGGGTGTGAATTGAAGAATTTGTATACTAGGATAGATAAATGAATGTTGGTTGTGGTATAAGAGGATGGGACACATCAACTTTGATAACCTTGTCAAGATTAGCTCCATGCATGCAGTAAGAGACATGCCAAGGATTGTCAAGCCTACAAGCACCATGTGTAGAGAATGTCAAATTGGGAAGCAGACAAGAATAAAATTCAAAACCAAAGAGTATTCTACTACTAGACCTATGGAGCTAATTCATGTACTAATTTGTATGGACCAACCAGAACAAAGAGTCTTCAAGGTGAAAGTTATTTCATGTTACTTATTGATGATTTCTCTAGAATGACATGGGTTGCATTCCTAAAAGAAAAATCAGAAGCTTTTAGTTAAGATCTTTAAATCTTTGGTTGAGAATGAAATGACTGCTAGAATCAAGTGTCTAAGATATGATAGAGATGATGAGCTTACATGAAATGAATTTGAAGAATTATGTGAAGAGCATGGGATAAAAAGACATTATTCTATTGCTATAACTCCTCAACAAAATGAAGTAGCTGAAATAAAGAATAGAATTGTTCAAGAGATGGCAAGAACAATATTGAATGAAGCTAAGTTACCCAATGTGTATTGGAAGGAAGCATTTCATACTATTGTCTACATTCTTAATAAAGGTCAGCTAAGAGTGGATAACACCAAAAATACCTATGAGCTATGGTATGGGAGGTCAACTACTATCAAATATTTTAGAATTTTTGGAAGTAGATGCTTCATTGGGAGAGATGAAGAAGGTTTTGGTAAGTTTGAATCAAGGTTAGATGAAGGAATATTTTTTATATATTCAACCAAAATAAAATTGTACAAGTGCTATAATAAAAGATTGAGGATGGTGGTAGAAAGTGAAAATTTCAAAGTGGATGAAGAATTTCATCAAAGCACACATGAGCAAGAAGATTGCTACACTAATGAATCTACCTACATAGAGGAAGAGGAAGAAGTTGTTGAAAAAGAAGAATCTTAGAAGAAATTTCCTAAGGCTCCTACCAATTATGTTCAAAGAAATCATTTAGAATATCAAATCATTAGAGATAAGAATGAAGGAGCCCTGACAAGAAGAAGATTTGCTAAAGCAAATAAATAGGTTAATTTCTCTATTGTCAAGAATAGAACCAAAAAATTTGTTGACACCAACAAAGATGAAGGATGGATTCAAGTTATGGAAGAAGAGATAAATTGGATTGAAAAGAATCAGACTTGGGAATCGGTTCCAAGGCCTACAAATAAGAATTTAATTGGAACAAAATGGTGTTCAGGAACAAACTGAATGAAGATGGAGAAGTTGAGCGAAATAAAGCAAGATTGGTTTGTAAAGGATATTGAAAAGTGGTATGAATTGAATTTGAGGAAATGTTTTCTCTATTGGCAAGCATGAAGGCATAAAAAAATTTCTTACATTTTTTGTGCACATGAACTTCAAAGTTTATTAGATGGATGTGAAATCTACCTTCCTAAATGGTGAATCATAAGAAGTGTATATAGAACAACCAGATGGATTTCAGCTATCAGTAAATCTACAAATGGTCTACAAGCTGAAGGAGGCTCTGTATGGTCTTAAGAAAGCCCCAAGGGCTTGGTATGCAAGGCTAGATAAGTTCCTATGTTAGCAAGGATTCAAGAAAGGTACTGTAAATAGTAATTTTTACATTAAAGTAGAGGATGAAAATATTCTAATTATTGTGGTATATGTCGATGATATAATCTTTGTAGGAAATGATGAAATTTTTAAGAGGTTCAATGAAGAAATGCAAACGGAATTTGAAATTTCCATGTTAGGTGAGTTGTCATTCTTTCTTGGACTTCAAACTATATAGTCAGATAAGGGCATATTTATCTCTCAAGGAAGTATGTTAAGGAGATGCTGAAAAAGTTTGGTATGGAAGATTGTAAACCAGTAAGTACTCCAATGGTAACTAGTTGACATCTAAGTAAGGATGATGTATCACCTAAGGTTGATCAAAATTTGTATAGGTCTATGATTGGAGGCCTACTATACTTAGCTACTTCAAGGCTTGATATAATGCAAGTTTTTTTCTTGGTTGCAAGATTTCAAGTTGATACAAAATAGACTCATGTAAAAGTTATCAAGAAAATTTTTAGATATTTGAAGAACACCTAGATTATGTATTGTGGTATCAAAATGGTATTGACTTCTCATTGAATGCATATATTGATGTTGATTGGCCTTGTAGTGTTGATGATAGGAGAAGTACCAATGGTGGAGCTTTCTTTTTGGGAGATAGATTGGTCTCCTGGTTTATTAAGAAATAAGACTTAGTTCATTGTCAACAACAAAATTATAATATATTTTTGCAGCATCTTGTTGCACTCAAGTACTATGGATGAAGAAAACCTTGAAGGACATCAAGGTGGTTTATGATGAGCCCATTCCAATCTTATGTGATAATATAGGTTCCATCAATATTTCAAATAATCCAATGATGCATGTTAGCACAAAGCACATATCTATCAGATATCACTTCTTAAGAGATAAATTTTCTAATCAAGAAGTAAGGTTAGAGTATGTGTCGGTTGTCACATGAAATTCAACCTGTTGAACAAGGATTTAAGCTTCTAGTGAAAAAATGGAAATAACCTCGAAGTGTGGGACCTTGCAAGTGAGGTTAAATCTCTCGATAAGGTCGGATTCCTTTCTAAACTAGGTGCAAAAGAGGATTGATCTAACCCAACCTCAATAAACTCTAAACTAATGACTTGCAAGGGGAAAATGGAGGAGGAATGTAAAAAAATAATGAATAGGTGATGCAAAAAATTTAGAGTGTTTCTTCCCATTTGTGATTGCATAGAGCATCAATAAAATCATCAATAAAGCTCACATAGATCTCTATTTTACCAATTCTATGAGGGAAACATGGAGGCTAGGGTTTAAAATATCTCAAAAGGGATGAAGATTATCTACAATTGACACCCATAGAAAATTAGCACAATCATATACCCTATAAGAATGATGAAAAATCATGCATGTAAAGAGGTATCAAATGTTACACAAAATGCAAGCATGGAGAAAATGTGAAAGCAGTAATTGTATTAACACATAGGCATAAGCCAATTTTATAGTTGTAGAAATGATAAAAGAGCATAAGTTTTTCAAAGAAAATCTAGGAGAGAACCATTCAAAATTATATAAATATTTCCTTTATAGCTTAGACATAACTGAGATTGACCTAACTAAAAAACCCTAACCCTACCTAGGGTTAGCAAACAAGAAGGAGATCATCCCTAAAAAAGTTGCAGTAAGAAAATCATGAGAAACCAGCTGTAGGACAACCCCTAAATGCTATGATGTGCATTCCATAACTCTGCTTTGAATGCTATTGAATGTAGGGTAGAGGAAATCCATGAAATCCCTTATAAAATTTGGTCTATACAAAAAGGAATGTCATTTTTGACATAAGGAGGCATGGGTGCCACCTTATCATTTAATATGGCATGGAATACTGGGCAACACAGATTTTGCAATTAGGAAAATTGATCCATATTATCTTATGGTTGTTAAAATAAAATCCACCATTACCTGTGAAACTCAATGTGTCTAGCCATTGTCATTTGAATTTGGCCATCAAATCCTAGATGCGCACCTGAGATTGGATCCCCAAAATGAATTTAAAATGTGGTCATTGATTAGATCTCTTTTAAAACTCAGACATTGATCTCCATCACATCACTTTTCCTAGTGCAACTTTGTTTGCGCACAAAGTATACAAATCACGATACGAAGAAACCTCGCAATGTAATCATATCTCACCAACTGTCTCAAGAAGCACATTTCTACCTTATCTCTCCAACACACCTATGAAGAGGGGAACCACCATGTCTTTATCGCTGCTCTCATTACACATCACAAATAGCCATCCCACCTTTTCTTCACAACAATAATGTGAAGCAATGATGCGTTGACCATTGGATTTCCTTCACACTCTCTCAACTATTGATTTGAATTTATCACATATCACCCCTATGTTTTGGTTGGTGGCAATATAATTTGTGATGTGAAGAACACATATGATGTAACCATAACCTAACACTTGGCTCTACTAACATCACCTGCTAACATCACACATCGCAGAATGGTCTCGACCTTCATGAAACACAAATTCAATGTAAAGGTTGTGTGTGATAGTCATATGATCATTATCTTCAAATATGAATCGTTGAAAATGTCATCACAACCTATGTGGCCATCGCATTTTTCCCTAGCATGACATAATTCACAACAACAATGTGAATTACCTGTGTGCTGACCGTTGGATCACTCCTTTGAATCTGTTCCATTGACATCCAATCCTAAGAACCCCTATGCACTTTCCCAACAAGACACCTATCACCATCTTGCACCCCCATTGGGCCAAACTAAGGGCCCACCATGACACTGTGGGATAGCGGGTTGTTATCACCTAGCCACAAGAATATTCCTTCTAGATCATTTTTTTGCACATCACAAATGTGACCTCCTAATACAAAACCCAAACAACAATGTGAAGACCCTTCGTGATGACTGTTGATCTCCTTCCTTTCACCACAATCATTGATCTTTAAATAATGCACATCGTATTTTCATCCCATGTTGTTAGGAATGAAAATGTGATACAAAGGAGGGTTGTGATGAAACCAGATGTTGACACATGTCCATCGGCCCTAGAATAGTTGAATCCATCACGCATTGCGCAAAGAGAATTGGAGGTTAAGGGAAAAAACTCTACGAAGGATGCATACGATGAAAATAGCCATCACACATCGCTCAAAGCTATATACTCCCAACAAACATAAATGTGATACATAGGAACACTATGATGACCATTAGATCTCCACCACTTATCCTGAGTCATTGATCATTGAACATTGCGCATTGCATCTTCACTCTATGCTGCCTAGAACCAAAATGTGATGCAAAGGGACGGTGCAGTGAATGAACAATTTAAGTTAATAATTTGTACATGCTCAATAAGTTGTTTTAAAGAGGGGGACATACCTAGGTAATTTAGAATGGTTTATATTTTAATAAAGGAAAAGGTATAACATGATCGACAAAAGAGAAAGGTTACGAAATCTATGTCGGCCTCAATGGAGGTTTGATAATTGGCCAAAATACCGACGAACCATTCATTTTAATTTCCTTTTAACACTATGATCAGTGAAAGATGAAGCTTTTCTAACTTCATTGGAGCCCGATGAAGTTATAGAACTTGTGAAAATGTCGACAACTCTTTGAATTAGCCAAATTTAAACATATTTAGATGCACTGGCTCAAATGGTCAAAATGGACTAGGGGACTTACAAACTTATGATGACCTAGACATAAGGTCATAACTAAAGTGACCAAGAAATAGCTAAAGCAATTCAATGCAAAATTAGAAGGAATTACTAAGGCACAAGAAAGCTAGGGTTTTATGAGGGTTTTACCCCTATCATACAGATTCAGAACCTCAATAGCCTTAGAAATTCAAAAAATACATGGATCAAAACAGGATGTGCATGAAAGATCTCTCATATTAGGTATTATTAATGGGCTTCCAATGGTGACATGAAAATGGAAACACTCTTGGTGACTTTTTGGGGATGATTGCTTGCTAATCATAAAATTCAGTATTCTTATCAAATCCTTTGGGCACAAAGTCATGATAACTATTATAGCAGTTGGGTTCAACCAAGGACAAAACAAAACAAGATGTGCACACTAAACTTGGAAGAAACACAAGAAATATAAAGTAGGCAATCTGTTAAGGAGAATGTAGGGTGTGCTAAGAACTTCATGGAAAGCATGAGACCTAAACTAACACATACATAAAACTGAAACAAATACCTCAAAAACAACATTTGAGGTGAATCCCATTGACTAGGATTGGAACTTCCTCTACATCCATATTTGATAATTGGAAGACATTATGTTGCTTACATTCAAAAATGATGTAGGGGCCACTCAACATGACATCAAATTTTGTGTGCCTTCCAGGCTTGCTCTTAAATTCATCCCATTTGAGGACTACATCCACCTTTTTGAAAACCTTCTAGGGATTTTCTTTTTGTTAAAAGAACTCTTGAATTGATTTTGATGCTCCTCCATTTTCTTCATTGCTTTATCTCTGATTTCTTCTAACTCCATAAGCTAAGCATATTTGACCATCATTGGTTCCTCTCCCCCCAACATCTGAAATTGATTAGCCAATTCAAGAGCTGGTAACTCAACAAATAAGGACAACCTTGCTTCCTTTCCATACACTAGTATGTATGAGAAATTTCTAATGGATTTCTTGGGAGTGATTCTATCCACCCACAGGGTAGATTTTAACTTGGTATGCCAAGCTCTCTAATTATCTTCCATGGTCCTTTTGATGATCCTTATCAGATTATTTTTTGTTGACTCATCTAAACTATTTCCCTAAGGGTAATAGTTCGATGAAGTACTCAAATAGATGTGATTCCTGACAGACCATCCACTTAATTTTGTGCCCACAAAAGCTAAAGCATTATCAAAAATAATTGAATCAAGCACTCCAATCCTTGTCACCAAATCATCATAAAAATTTAGGACAACAGACTCATTAGCCTCCTTTATGTTGGAAATAGGATGTTAGTTAATTGCAATCCTAAACATGATTTATTTCATGTATCTCCTAAGTCCTTGGAAAGTGTTCTCAAACACTAGGATTAGAAAGAGATTAATTTTGAATGAAATAATCATGTTAATTGAAATTTGTAATTAATTTTAAATGATAGGAGCATGTGAGGGAGTCCAAAATGAGTTCCTAAATAATAGGAGCACATGGGGCACCCACATGGAAGGTGGAACTCACCTTGAGTTAAGTTAACTATTTGGAGTAAAAGATAACACTTTTGAATGCATGTAAAGATCCTAGGAGTTAGGGTTTGATGTTTGCATGCATGAAGTTCAGTTCAAAATCAGTTTAGTTTAGTTTAGTTTAGTTTAGTTCAATTCAGTTCACTTTAGTTATGGTCTAGTTATCTTCAGTTAGTTTTAGTTGAATGCTAGTTGACTTCAGTTAACTTGGAATGCATGAATAATGACTTGAGTTGCATGACAGATAACAAGGACTACCTTTAGTTAACAGGGGATGACCATTCTTGCATGAATGGTGGAGAGAAATGTTTCAGTTAACAAGAAATGACTTGGACCCAACTTGGGCACCCAAGTTGGCTTCTTGGAATTAACTCCTTTGCATGTTAAGATATTTGAGAAGGTTGAGTTAAGTGGGCCCTCTCTTGGGTGCCTACTTTGAGGATAAAGCCTTGAAGATATTTACAAAATAAAGGTTGAGTTACTACTTCAATTTGGGATGCCCCAATGGATGAAGATGATGATTTGACATTGTTCTTCATGACACAACTTTACTTGCATGAGATAGGCGTACCTTTTAGGGATAAGGTTTGAGCATTGTAATTGTAACTCTTTTGGAGTTTACAAAGTTGATTAAAGCCTATTTATCTCAAGAAAGTTGAAGAGAGTTAGTGTCAGTTTATTGTAGGTTGTGAAGAAGATTTGTTGAAGGCAGAAGAAGCATCTCAAGGAAGAATTGGAATTATTGTAATCTATTTCAGAGATTAAATAATACATTGATTCTTGGTGAAGTTTTTTCCCGAAAGATTTTCTCCATGGTATATGTTGTGTATCTTCTAATATCTTGTCTAATTCTTCTACAACCTTCTATCTTCATTCTACAAATGATAAAATAAATTAATCAAATAATCACCCACAAATAATTTGTAACAAAGAATACATATTTGGATCAGCAAGTATAATAGTTTTACAAAGTATTAAGCTACATAAACACCTCAATTTTCAACACTTTAATGCTACAACCTCAGTCCACCTAGTGAAATAATTAGTGGTAATGAGGACCCACTTATGTCCTACACTATAAGGTGGGTTGATAGCTCTAATAAATTGAATTCTCCACATCATGAAGGGTCGTTCAACTTGGATGGGCTACAAAAGAAGGATAGCCAATATCTCTTTCCCAAAGAAGAAAGCACATTTCTTACATTTTCTTACCCAATCATGAGTATCCTTGAATAAAATAGGCTAGTAATAGCCCACCCTCATTATTTTTAGGGTTGTATTTTTTGGTGAAAATTTTCCACCAACTCCCCCATCATGGAATTTTCAAGCACTCTGTCAACCTGATCAACATCAATGCATCTGAGAAACACACCATTGACATATTTCCTGAAAAGTATACCATTAAGCAGTACATATGGGATAGATTTTAGTATGAAATACCTTCTCTAATCCCTATCCATTCCTTGTGGACACTCACTAACTTGGAGAAAATGAACCATGTCTTGTACCCAACTTGTAAGGGGAGCATGTGCAGTTGTTTGATATTATTGTTGGATAGCTAGGAAAACCTCCATAACTTCTTCTTTGTTACTTCCATGCCACCAGCTAGCTTCTCACATAAACCTTTACCTCTCACAAGCTTTGTGATCTTGATTTCCACATCATACTCCATCACTTTGGTTATCCAACCTGCCCTTTTTTCATTGAGATATTTACTCAAAAGAAACTCTATGACACTAGGGTGAGCAACCATCAATTGAATCTTGTTGTTGGAAACCAAATACCTAAATTTCTTTAGGCTTCTAATGATAACAAGAACATGTTTCTCAATAAAAGTATACCTTTTCTCATAACCTTCCAGACCTTGACTAAAAAAGGCTATTAGCTGCTCCAAATTTTCCCCATTCTTCTAAACTAGCATAGCAGAGATGGTACATCCTTGTTTTCGTAAGCATAGAGGATAAAATACTTAGAAAAGTCAAGATTTACCAATGTAGGTGCTACTATTATGTCTTCCTTAATGGCCTAAAAAAATTCTTTTTCCTTTTCCAATCCATTTGAAGACCATATTCTTCTTTAGCATGGCGTTAGTGGCTTCAAAAAATCAGCAATATCTAGTATAAACCTCCTAACAAAGTTAATATGCCTATGAAAATTTATAAACCCTTTTTATGGCTAGGAAAAGGTAGAGCTAAAATGACACTCACCCTTTTAGGATCAATTGTAATACCATGTTTGGACACCACATGACCTATTAGCTTACCCTTATGAACGATAAATATGCATTTCTTTGGATTGAGGGATACACCATATTCCTTACATCTGTCAAAAAATTTCCTTAGATGAGCAAAATGCTTCTTTGCATCCTTTGAGAAAATAGTGATATCATCTAATTAAACAAGGACAATCTTGTTCATGAGCCTAAAAAGCTATATCCATTGCTCTTTGGAAAGTTTCCCCAACATTAGATAATCCAAAAGGAATATTCTTGTATGCCATGGTACCCCACTTGGTAGTGAATGTTGTCTTGTATTGGTCCTCGTCTTTAACCAAGATTTGGTTATAACCAAAAAATCCATCCAGCAATGAGAACCTCTCTGAACCTGATACAAATTGTAATATTTTCTCTATAGAGAGTAGTGGATAATGATCTTTAAGTGAAGCTCTATTTAAGTCCCTAAAGTCTACACACAATTTGATTTCTCCATTCTTTTTCCTCAGATGTACTAAGTTAGACACCCATGAGGTGTGTTTAATAGGGAAAATGATACTACCTTCAATCAGCTTGCTCAATTCTTTCTTCATGAGATGTTCAAGCTTCAAATTCAAAGGTCTTTGCTTCTGCCTTATTGGTTTTGCATTGGGTTCCAGATCTATGGTATGTTAGCCAACTCAAGGTTAAATCCTTTCAAATCATTGTATTCCCAAGCAAAGATGTCATCATATTCTTGACAAAGTGCAACAAATGCATCTCTTTCTTCCTTAGTACAAATCTTGCCAAGTTTAAGGAGTTTAGCTTTGAAATTTTCAATAGGTTCATAGTGTTCCTCTTTAACCAACATGTTGGGCCTCTCCTTTATTACTTGTTCACCTATGTTGAAGGTGGACTGTAAGTTTACCAATCCCTTTGGCAACTTATTTGACCTCAACTAAATAATTTTTTCACCATATTGTTGCTGCAACTTTTGTTGATTACTAGTTGAGAACTCAACTTCTTCAGTTAAGAAGTTAACAATTTGTTTGTAACTATCAAACACTTGCCAATGCATGTCATTATCAGGAATTGATGGCCTTACAACCACCTTGAATTGTTGTACTTTATCACTCTTGACATTATTTGGAATATCAAATTGAGCAACTAGGTAGCCAATCTATCATCATGCTTATTATGATTTCTAGGTATGGACAACATATTGAAAGCATCAAAATCTTCTATCATATCCCATATCCTATGTTTATATGACTTGAACAACTATTTTTTGGTCAAATGTAAACCTCTTACTTGGTTCACAATCAATTTGATGTCTCCAAATACTTCTAGGCAACTTATCTTCTTTTTCGTTGCCCACTTCAAACCTTGAATCAGGCTTTCATACTTAGATTTGTTATTAGTGTAGCTAAAAGAGAACCAAAAAAGCTAAGTAATATCTTTCACCATGTGGAGATATAAGCATGGCACCCTCACCAGATCTATGTCTATTTCTTGAACCATTAAAAAACATTTTCCAAATCTCATTTTGTTGTTGTTGATGCAACTTCTCACTCTTTTGGAGATTAAGAATGAAAGATTATGTCTCATGGACTAAGAAAACACCTAGGCCCACTTCTTCCAAATTACTATTTGGATTAGCTTCAACATTTCCAACAACCCACTCGTCCAAAAGAATATCAAGGATATCTTCAGTTTGGGTACTTAGTTCTTGAGCAACAACATGCTCATCATGATTAAAAACAACACAATTAACATTTTCCACACAAGGTACATATGGCTCTATGTGATCATTCACTATAGATTCAGACTTAATAGTCACTTTGGTTCCATGTCTTGTCCTAAACAACATATGTGGCCAATCTGAAGATAAATAACCACCTATCTTAGCAGTGAACTCCCTTGAAAGGCAAAGAGAAAAATAAGGTGGTTGGTCAATCACATAGACATCTTGTGGGATGGAAAAATTAGGGCATGCATGCAAGGTAAGGCCTGGGTATTTTATGATCCCTACAGTGTTAATAGTTGTCCCATCAAGTTAGACTACTCCTTTTTTAAGAGGTTGATATTCAATATCCAATCTATCTGAAATTTGTTTAGGCATCGCAAAGTTGCTAGCTCCTAAGTCAATCATATAGTTGTGTACCAATTTATCTCCTATGATTAGGGACACTTAAAATGGTGGTGGTTTGACCTCTTTGTTTGGTTGTTCCTTGATTTTTTGGGATGTATTGGTCAATACAACCTTATCTTGGCTAGTTTGGAACTCTTTTGATGTGCTCATATTTGATAGGGTATCCTACAACACATATTCCTTTTGTCTCAAGATAGACAAAGAATTCCACATAGACATGCTAACGTTTTCCCTTTTCATATGATCAAGAATATTGAAAGGAGCAGAGCCTACCTTCTGCTGAGCTTTTGTAAAGTCTATGTCTCCTTTAAATGATCTTCTTGAGAGTGAATTATGGGTTGCTTCTTTTGCTAGACTTGCACTTCATGATGTGTAGGTGGGCCGACAACTTCTTGATCTAATCTAGGAGCAATGTAATATCACTTGGAAACTACTCTTGTTTCCATAAAGGGGTCTCATCTGATGTACTTGATTGTCAACTAGGTGCACTTTTCACCATCAATGTCTGATTAATCACCCCATTCAAACAAGTAGACTGATTATGAGGTTGAATGCAAGGAAAACACCACTCATAATCTTGAGCAAGGTTGTTTTGTACAGGTACTAATTCTTTGGATGTGCTTGTTGCACTTGGATTATATGTTTGAAAAGGTCTTGGGTTTAGGGTTTCCTTTGGCCTTATTATTTGCTTGGTAAGGTATCCTATTTGATTGATTTGGCTAACAAGGTGTTTGGTTTTGGGGCTGGTAAGGCCTATAATTTTGAGATTGCTACATATTAATGTTGACCAACTCATTTCCAAATGTTTACAGAAGGCTCCTATAAAAATTATAGGAAAGCATATTGATCTGAAGGTCTCACCAAAGGTGGGATTCTATCCCAAGTCTTTTGAAAGTGAAAGTTGAAATCTATCATGTGCTTGTGAGGAGCTCTTTTGATTATTGGCAGTTTCTCCACCAAAGAAAAATGATTTGATTTATCCTCAAAGTGTTTACAAAGCTTGTATCCCAACTCATCCCATGTAGTGATAGAATTCACTTCCAATCCTCTGAACCATAGCAAATCCTTTCCTTTGAATGAGGAAACCAAAAGGCTAAGGGAAACATTTTCTTTAGTAACATTGTGGACTACACATAGGGAATCCAAATCCCTGATATGTTCAATGGGGGTAACCTAGTCTTCTCCATTAAAAATAGGATACTTTTCAAAGCAACAATAGGGATATCATCATGCTACTACAATTTAGTGGGCTACCTCTATTAAAAGGTGCAAAAGGCTGGTTTCTAGCCATTGGGAATAAGTTTCTTTGAATTTGGGTAGTAGGTGTTCTAACTTGAAATAATCTACCCAATGGTGGTGTACATTGAGTCCTAAGAGAAGGACTTGAACTACTATTTCTTCTACTTCCTCTAACAGGTGACAAAGAAAGTCTACCTCTTCTTCTAGGAGTAGCAAAAGAAAGTTGTCTATATTAAAAAATACCTCTTGAAGAAGATCTTCTTTGGATTCTTGGCATGAATGCATGGATCTACTTTGCAATCAGGAGTCCTCCCTAGCAAGTGTCACCAACTTTGATGTAAAATATTCTTTGAATGCAAATTTGCATGAGAGCAGTACCACTCCCTCAACAATAGTAAAAATAAATCTCTTTTAGTCACACCGAGTGTGCCAGAAACTATCGTCACATGAAATGCACCCTATTGAACAAGGATCTCAGCTTCTAATGAAACAATGGAAATAACCTCAAAGAGTGGGACCTTGTAAGTGAGGTTAAATCTCCAGAGAATGTCAGCTTCCTTTCTAGACTAGGTGTAGAAGAGGTTGGGTTGCACCTAGTTTATAAAGGAAGTCAACCTTCTATGAAGATTTAACCTCACTTGCAAGGTCCCACACTTCGAGGTTATTTCCATTATTTCACTTGAAGTTGAGATCCTTGTTCAACAGGGTGCATTTTATATGACAATGGTTCCTAAAAAGGAACAAATTGGAGACATCTTCACAAAGGAACTTTCAAAGGATACCTTTGAGTATCTCAGATAGAAGCTAGGGGTTGTTGCCCCTCCTTCTAACTAGATGCATAGTTGGTGCATCTATCCAAGGGGAGAAATTCAAGTCACATTTTTATCCTTGGATTGATGAAGGCTACCTCTCAGGGGGAGCAGGTAGAAGAATTTTGAAGGATTATATAGATAGGGGGACCATATATTCTTTGGCAAGATCGATTGAATACTAGTGGCCCTTTGTCCTTGATGTCAAAGGGGGAAAGATAGAGAAAATACAAAGCAAGGGGGAGCCGATGCAATTCTCATTGGTGTTGCCATCAATGTCAAAGGGGGATATTGTTGCATGTATGTTGTAGGTGTTTTCATTGATGTCAACAATGTGTAGTTTGTTAGTTTTCATTGATGCTAGAGGTGTTGTCATTGATATCAAACTATGTGGAGGTGGAAGTGTGTAGCTGGTTGTATATGTTACAATCAAGATGACTATAAATAATGTATGAAATTGGACATCATGAGATTGTTTATTGGTATTCATGTATGTGTACAAGATTTTGGGGATGCTACATTAACTATCTGATTACTATATTTTGCATAGAAGAATCTCTTTCAGTTAGTGGCTCAAGAATGTGCTCAAAAGAAGGCTCTAGAGAATGCTCTACATTCCTCTGCATCTTAAGTTATGACCCAGTTGTTTGACTAGTAGACAAAATAGAGTATGAAGCATGTATTTTCCAATTTCTAGATCATTTGTACATTACTGCAAAAGTTTCCTAAGTAAGAAAAGTGGTGATTGTGCTATTGCAGTCATGGAAGATTTTGATAAATGCTTTGCATTTCTCTATAATTTTTTTTGAGGTCTTGCAGTTTGGAGGAAGTGAACTTCTAACATTCATTTGTTGTCTCCTCTCAAGTTTCAGTCTTTGTGGTGCACTGCAAGTTATGCTACCAAAGTTATATCTCAAGATTGTGTTGTCTAGGTTTTTCAATAGATATTGGTTTTGTATCTATTTGCTTGCACCAACATAATGTTGAATAAAATTGTGAAAGAAGGGCATGAGAATATTTTTAAATATCATTTGATACTCGTAATGTGATCTGCATGTTGCTAACTTGCTTTTTCCAGTACCGCCTATGGTTTGAAAATTAATATTTCAAGGGTTGAGTGTTTGCTAGGCTAACTTAGTGTTTGAAGTTACTTGCACCAAGTTTTTGTGGCATGTGCCATTATAGGGATATGGGAAAATTTGAAATAGGTCCTACTCATCTCCTAGCTTTTATCACATTTGATTTCCCTTTCCCGCGGATGTGTTGAAGTTGACTCAATTATGATTGTTGCATGATTCATGTTCATACATTTCAGGTTGGCTGGCAAGGAGAAAAATTATGTTTCTTGCAAATGGTATATATGTATGATCAAGTGTGTGATCATAGTGTACAAGTGTTCAATGTTCAATTAATGCAATTTGTTGATAATAATGCACTAAAGGAGAGTGATGTGTGTGAATTTATAAAAATATGTTTAATGCATGTTGGAGGTATTGAGTCGAAAGCAAAAGAGTTTTGTGGTGTGCGAAGGGAAGTGAGCCAACCAAATTGTGTAAGTGTTGGAGGTAGTGAGCTAAAGGAAAAATTGGAAGTGTAAGTTCAAGAGGCAGTGAGCCAAAGGTAGAAAGAAGTGTAGAAGTGCTAAAGACAATGAGCTAGAGGCAATAGAAGTATTGTGGTTGTGTTTTATCATCTAATTCTTCAAAGAGTTGTATTAAGAGGTTGCAGCCTCATTCTATAAGTGAGCAGGGAGTTGTGAACTTCCTTTGGTTAAAGACCATAAAAATTGTATTGTAAAAGTTATTTCATTTGTAAGGTTGGATTTGGATAGTAGCTCCAAGCAAATTTTCTCACCATGGTTTTTCCATTGTTGGGTTTCCATGTAAATTCTAGTTTTATGTGTTTATGCTTTTTCTTTTGCATGTGCCATCTATTTAAGACCACTGCATAGTTTGATTGATAAGTTGGATAAGTTGATTTGAATTGGTTTTGAGGGATATATTGATTCACCCCCCTCAATATATTTTTGTTCTAAAATGAAGTAGAATGAGAGAGAGAGAGAGAGAAAGAAAAAATGAGAGAGTGTGTGAATGGATGAGAATGAGAGTGACCAATAGATTTTTGTGAGGTTGCATGTGTGGGAAGAGTTGTTACATTTGTGTTTCTGCCACAATGACATGTGTTGTAGGAAAAGGATGCAAAATATTCTCATTTGAATATCAGAAAGTTTGAGGATGCTAACTTGTGGCAAGGATGTTTGTGTGTCGTGCATGTGTCTTACTCAAAACTTTGCAAGAATGAGACATCTAGGTTGTTAGTGCTTTATCGTTGTTTCCTATGAAGTTGGAATCATGAAATTTTGACTTATAGGCTTTTGTCATTAATGTGGTGGGCTAGATGTGCAAGTGTGAAATTTCCATGGGATGCAATTTTACACTATATGTTTCCCCCACTTTAGTGAGCTCAGTTTTTGAGAAAAATCAACTGCACTAAAGTAGTTAAGAAGACACAAACACTAAATTTAATATTTTTAAAATTTTGACAATTTTATAGATTTGCATGAAAAAGGATATTGCAAAGGTCACAGAGGTCAAGCAGGAAGATACTAACGATGCCCCCAATGTTTGAGCTCAACGAGAAATTATAGCGCCTGATGTGAGGTTTCATTCTGTAAAACTCAAAATCAAGTCAGTTTCAAAATCAGAAAAAGCTACCACGGTGAGAAGAATGCTTAAGAAAATTTTGGTGAATCAAAAGAAAAATTTGATGAAGAAGTGAGTATATTCCCCTCCTATTTTTCCCCTAGCTATGTGGGTTGAAAATAGGAAGGATGGAAGGAACATTCTTGCTATGAAAATGGGAAAAAATAAGCCTATATATGCCCAAGTGGGCCCATGAGAGGGTCATTTTCACTATTCATTATGAGGAGTTTGTTGAATTTTCTTCAGAATTGTCAGTAAAATACCTCACAGAAAAGACATCAGGCTACCTAGGATTGACCAAATACACATGGATATGGCAAAGGGCAACTTACTAGATGAGGTAGGAGAAAATTTAACCTTAACTTGTCATTTGGGTGGATTTTTTATCCTGTTCAATTTTTTGTGCAGTGCAGGCGTCCAACTAACGCGACAAGATTTAGAGGATGTGCTAGCATCTCACTGTTGCGTCTATGTCCATTAGTTGCACTGGTGTCCTACCTATGCGCTGTCATCAATCATGTCGAACTCGAATGCCAATGTATTGTGCAGAAATCTACACAACACATAATAGTCTCAGAGAAAGACTTAGGCAATTTTTGATGATGTAGAGTTAGAATATTTTTGATGATGCAGAATGCTGATATGAGATTTTATATTTTTGTAGGAGTGGCTTGAGGTCAGAGATCATAGCAGAGAGGTGAGTCTATCATTTTTATGCAACCGTAGTAATAAGATCACCATTTATGACTATAACCTACTACAACACGTTGGACGCTGGTGGGTTTACACGATGTTGATGGCGCTCATGGAGCGATGGGATACAAATACAACCACCTTTCATCTCCCCACTATGGAGATAACTATTACCTTAGAGGATATCTACTACATCCTATGCTTGCCTATCTATGGAGAGAAAGTGGCATATGAGGAGGATTGGATGATCTATGATGCCTAGTCCTCATATCAGTATTGAATTGATTATGTAGTCTTGGATGAGACATTTGGGCATATCTACATGTGTTGGATGGAGCAAGGTTGGGTGGTTATTTTCTTGTTTTGTTGAGTTATGATCATGACAGTCACACTGTGGGTTGCAATGGATGTGTACGACTCTCACCTCCACAAGGGTTTCATCCATTACATACAGGTGATTAAGTGGTAGACCATATTTTCTTGGGGTTGAAGCATGCTCTCCCACCCATACCACAACCTCAGGTGGTGCATCCATTATGAGTACCATAGTCTTACCACTTCCATGCATCTTCAGGTGTGGGAGTTCAAGCATATATATTGTACTAGGTTGGCTAGATATCCCCAAGGCCTATGGCATGGATTCCCTTGATCACATGCATACCCCTTGATACACAACTGATGATATATCAACTTATAGTTTTGGTAGTGAAGAATAGATGTTTTATAGGTGTAGGATATTAGGTGGTGAAACTATAGGTAGATGGGGGTCTGGTTGTTTGAAAGGAGGCAACTACAAAAGATGCAGCATGATCGACTCTTGGCTAGTTGGTCAGACCATATTATGGTACCATACTACTGAATTAGGATACCCAATAGTTTGGGTGGGTGTAGGAAATCCCTTCATGACTCCCATGTATATATGATTGTCGACATCTCACTTGATAGATACAATGGATTGTATGAAGACCATCCTAAGGCCCTAGCGAATAATTATGTCAGCATCTTAATTGGCTTTTCCAACTAGTGGAAAACAATAGGTGTCACCTCGATTTTCTCAACAAGCACCCTTGCAGGAAATGTTGGTGCTCAGGGGTATGAGGGCGAGGGTCGAAGGAGTGGCAATGAGGGGGACAAAGCAAGGACAACCATAGCCCAAGAGAGTTTGAGGTGGTGGTGACGTGTGACATTGCTTTTATGTGTTGTACCTATCTCAACAACACCCCTCACCATTGAGATGGTCATTCCTCCCTTGGTAGTAGCAACAGGGTTGAGCATCACATACAGTAGCAATGTTCCACCTCCAAACCCACAATGGAAAGCTAGGGACCCAAGTACAAGTATGGTATATGTTTTTTTCATTTTAGTTTCTCATATATATATATGTGTGTGTGTGTGTGTGTGTGTGTGTGTGTGTGTGTGTTTGTATGTATGTATGTATACTCTGATAATATGGTTCTGAAATCATTCACTTGCTTTATGGTTGTAGTGTTCACACAAGAGTGACTATATTTCTTCTAGTAGTGCATAGCAGAGGTAGTCTCAGTTGTCTAGATCTGTGGGTTGATCCTAGATTCCTATAGGCCTCCCACAGTAGGGTGTTATGCCCCCTTATTTGAGCCTATAGTGTATCTCAATATGGCCTATGAGGAGGCTCAGGTGGATGCAGTCCAGTGGACCACTGAGCTAACCACAATGACTGGGCAGAGGGACCAGTGGGCTGTAAAGCTCCTCACCACACTTACCAAGAGAGATTAAGTCATGATGTAGGCTAAGAGTGTCATGTAGGAGTATAACACCTTGTAGAGCCACGCCATCGACCTTGGTAGGCAGTTGGAGGCTGCTAGGTTAGCACCTCCTAGTCATCAGGATCCTCAAGTGTAACAACTCATATATGAGCTACAGTACACCCAAGAGCGGGAGGTTGCACTATTGTAGCATGTCATGTCACTTTGAGAGGAGGTTGAAGAGCTACGAGGAGATATCCAGGGATTATGATCACAGAGCATTTTTTTTGGCAGTCACATTGATTGCATCCCTATGCATATATCCAACATCCTCCTTTGCCACCACTAGTGCCAAAGGGCTCAGGGAGCCATGCATCTGGGGGCTAGAGAGCTAGTTTTTGTTCTATCATATCATTGATGTATAGTATTTTTGTTGTATATATTCACATACAAATATAGAGACACCAAATTTTTTTGATAGTAGTGTGATACATGTATATGACATTATTTTTCACATATATATATATGATATTTCAGATTATGATGTGTTCTTTATGTGTATGTTTCTTTATGTATGATTATGTGATGGATGTATGTTTATGGATGTATGCTTAGATTAGATACTATCATGGTTTAATAAATACACATTGGATGTATAGTTAATTAAATACAATGATGACTTAATGCCTAACTAAAAGAGTTAATTAAACACAATGCATGGATACACAACATAGATATAAAACACATGTATATATAATTCCTAATTAAATAAATTAACTACATACATATGTTTACATCATAACACAAATTAAGAAGATAATGTGTTAATGAATAAATGTCATAGCATAATGGACTACAAACCCCAAAACAAGGAATGAGCATCATGCACATGCCACATAGACCTTATGCATAGTATTGATAAAGATGCATCACATTGATCGATTCTTTTAGAGGTGTACCATCCATAGATAATAATCCATACGCACCAGAACCATACATGGAGGTGATTATGTAAGGACATAACCAATTAGGGTTGAACTTCCCCTTTTGATCAGGTGGAACATTTACATTTCTCTAATTCCCATAGAGAACGAGATCACCTACCTTGAATGTACAACAAAGAACACCTTGGTTGTAATGTTTAGAAATAGATCTTTGGTAAGATTGAAGATGGTTGAGGACCTATAATCAGTGCTCATCAAGCAACTCAAGTTGGTTTAGATATTCAACATGGTAAGTGGCATCATTAATTAACCCTTTAAGGAAAACTTGTAGAGACATAATTTCCAACTCTAAAGGCATGATAACCTCGACACCATACATGAGGTTGTACAGGATTGTACTATTAGTTGTATGACGGCTTGTGCAATAGGCCCATAAGGTGTATGTCAACTGAGTATGCTAGTCTTTACCATTTTTATTCACTATGTTCTAGAGAATTAGCTTAGGATTTTTATTAGACACTTCAGATTGGCCATTATATAGGATAATAAGGTTGTTGGCGTTTAAATTCACACCTCTGGAATGCGTATTTGAAATAGACAGCTATGCACAAATAAATTGCTCTTCAAATTAGGAGGGGAAGCTCCCTCTTGTTGACGGTGTTGAAAGAAAGTAAACTAAGAACTAAGTTGCCTATCTTTTTTATCAGCTTAGAGCACAAGGTTTATCAAACACAAACGCCACATCTGAGATTTTCTAATTTTAAGACCTTCAACTATGACTAACTTAAACTAAAGATGTTTCTAACCTCTCAAGTAATAAGCAGAGCAAGAGAAACTAGAAATGAACAAGGTAGATTTTCTGACAAAATACTTCAATAAACTCTCTCTCAAAAAACATCTACACACTTCAATGTAAGTTGAAATCAAGATCATAAAAGTAGAACATAAATAACAGAAATCTGAGATGTTATATCAAGGCAAAGGAGGCTCATGATTTTATTACTCAAACTTCTGGAACAAAACTCACTTCTAACATGCCTGGAACAAGAAATTTCAGCTAAAGAGGCTTGCAATCTTGCTCTTACACAATAGAAAAAACAATCACAATAACTCCTTGTTGGCTAAAAGAAACTCAACAATTTGCAATCACACAAAAATTGAACAACACTCGAATAACAAATAGAATGCACAATAGGCTCGGCGTTTTGTTATCACTAGCATGGTTCAAACAAAGTGAACTAAAACTGAATAACAACTTGCTGCAATACAGGCTCGCAATTTTCTATCACAATAACCTTTAAAGAAAACTAATGAGCAAAGGATCTTATTTATAGGCAAGCAGAGGAGTAGGGAACCCTAAAATCTCCTTGCTTTCACAATCTAGGGCTTCTTAACAAGCAAGCTTTATTACTAAATCTAGAAAGAAGATAAGATCTAACACCTAAGAAAGCAAAAAAAAGTGGGAAACACCAACTATTACATTTATCTTCTTTCTCTTCTCAAAGAATGGATAAGAATTATTCCAAGAATAGAAAGAAAGCGGGAAGAAAGCTGCTTTAAAGCTCAATCACATCTGCTAGAAAATTAGAAATTGTGTCCTGGTTCGGTGCATCTATGCCCTCAATAGAAAAACACTGCTTTTCAAGAATATCTTCAACATCTACAACAGATCTTAGGAAATCTTCGACCTCATTGGTTGCTTTCTCAAACTTTGCTGACATCATCAAAATGTGACTTTTCAGAGTCTTATGTTTTTTCTTTTATTCACTTCAGTACAATCTTATTGTTGTATTTTTCCTTATGCATCTCCCATATCCTTTCACATTCACCCTTTGAGATAGTGACACTTTTAGGCCAAGGGGGAATGGAAAAACACTTCTCAATCATATCAGGCTTTAAACTGCAAATCAATCTGCCATCAACTAACTAGATCTTCCTTGTAGCCGGGTTGTAATGCTTGATGCAAGCGATTATGAACTCAAGACTCTGAACTGATATAGGAATAGACGTTGTTGCGAGGAGTCCAGAATGTCCCAGGTTCCTGATTGAGGTGTTGCCTGCGCTCTCCAAAGCGTGTAGATCAAACACCGGCTTGATGTGATGCGAATCTGTCTTAGCTGTTTTGATGTAATCATGATAGAGAGCTAATTCAGTCTTGAAAACATTCAGAGTGTACTCCATTTCAGAAAATTTGAAGAATGACTGTAAACTTGCCTTGGTTCAAACAAGTTTTGAGCAACTTCTATTTTTAGAATGCTGATTTTCTTGTTCCAATGGACAAATTTTTGAAAAAAATTCTGAGATATGAGTTTTGCTCAGAATTTCATTGCAAGACAACCCAGATCATTTGTTTTTTGAAAATTTTGAATTTCACCTGAAAAAGTAGCAAACCCTAATTTCTTCAATTTTTCACGAAAAAAGTTGGCACCTGGGTTTTGTTCAGAATATGATTAGAAATAGACCCAGTTGATTAGATTTGCAAAACCCTGATGGCTGATTGAAAAAGCAGCCGACCCTAGGATTTGAAAATTTCTTGAAAAAAAGTTGTGATATGGGTTTTCTTCATAAGACTGATTTGAGAGGACCTAGATGGTTGAAAACTGAATGCACTGAGGATTTCACCGACATGCAAGTAAAAATCAGCTGCTGCAACTTGATGAAGTTCTTGAAAATTTCTTCAAAAGAATGAAGTGAAAAGACCCAGATGGCTGAAAATTTGAAAACCTTGGCCTTCTCTTTGAAAAATTTGATCTTCTAGATGAAAAAGCTTGAAAAAGCAAGGGGTTTATGTTGCTGATCTGAAAAATCTGATGAATAACTAGCAAATATGAATTCTTGAATCATAAAAATTCTTCAAACTTGCTGCTCCAACTTTCTCCTCCGAATGCTACCTGCAAAAATAATGAAAATTACATTGAAGAGGTGTTAAATAGACTTAGGGCTTGAATTAGGTTTGCTTTCTTTTGCTTTTATTTTCAAAACCCTAAAAATCTCAGCTTATTGAACTTGGATGCCCTTTTTCCTCTTTGCAATTTTGAAACTTTGAAAATCATGAAAATTCTTCTAAGGCATGAGAAGTCGGGCACCCTTCTTGACTAGGGGCGCCCACTTCAAGCAGTGTTAGTCAATTTTTTGATATTTTCAACTTTTCACCATTTTGACCCCCTACTTCGCCTTTAATTTTTGGATTGCAGATTGATCTGATGAGCGAGCTAAAGGATTCATCGTAGAGCCTGACTAATTTGAGAAGATTGTTCTGGAGGCGTTTTTGGCTAAAATCTTCATTTCAACCTTCGAATTCATGGGAGCCTTTTCCTTCCAGGGGCGCCCATTTTGTCCAAAGTTAGCCATTTTCATGATCTTCAATTTCTTCATTAACTCCTCTTCTACAGATGATCTCGTCGAATCTGGTGATTCGGGCATCGGATTGACAAACGATTATGCTCATCGTGAAGCTGGAGAGATATTAAGAGGGATCTCCTGAGAAAAACTTTATCAAACAGCTGGATTTGAGCCTTCAAAAGCTTGGGCGCCCCTGGCAAGCTGGGGGGCCCAAATTCACCAGAGTTATAATATTTTTACCTTTTCTTGTTTGCTTCTGAATCTCAGTTCTTAGCTCTCATTAGACCCTCTGTTTAGTGCTTCATATCTGGTGACTGCGACCTCTGATTGACATGTTGGATATCTTGTTGGAGAGCTGGATCAACTGCGAAGAGATCATGTTAGAGCCACATCTGCAAATTCCTCTATTTTACCCCTTGAAATCTTGGGCGCCTCTTCTCACCTGGGGTGCCCAAACCTTCCAGACTTAGCCATTTTTATATGAATTTCATCTTCAAGTTTGAAACTTTCATTTTGTACGTTCCTCTTTGATCTGAATTTGCTGAAGGTTGGACAGTCAGATGATTTGACGGAGACAGGCGTTGCGAAGCTGGCTGAATACTGAAGAGATCGAGCATATTTTCAAACCCTAAAAGCTGAGTTAGGTGCTCCAAAAAGCTAAGCGCCCTTCTTCACCAGGGGTGCCCAAAGTCTCCACACTTAGTCAATTTTTGATATCTTTCATTTTCTCCATTCTGACTTTTGTGTGAAACCTCTTTGTTTGGCCTCGAATCCCGAGTGACTGGATGATCTGTTGACTATACTATTGGATTCGTCGCGGACCTGGAAGAGAAGTGAACAACTTTGATTAGAATTATAAACCCTAATTTCAACTTTTAGTGCCCTAAAAAGATGGGTGCCTATTCTCATATAGGGCACCCAAGGCTGGCAGTGTTAGAAAATTTTCAGATTTTTCACATTTCTTCTCCGTTCTTCATGCTTGATCACCAACTCACCTTCTATCGAATGCTTTGAATGTTGAATCTGACACCTGGTAGCTGAATGACCTCCATTAATGACCTCAGAGCTTCTGTTATGCTTCTGAAAAAGCAGAATATACCCACTAGGGCAAAACTGATTATTTTGAGATTCTGACTGCACGAGCCTGATATGGACGTATTTTGAACCAATCCAAATTAGTTTGGATCTTAATGGACCAACTTTCTATTTTTAGAAAGTTTTTTCCAGTATCCGTTACCAAAGAAACCCAGAAAAACTCATAAAAATTTACTATTTTTAGAAAATTTCTAAAAATAGCAGTTTTCCTAAAAAGTAGGGATGAAAAACTGAGATCTGGGTTTTGTAGATTAAACTGCTCTGAGTAGACCCAGATTGTCAAATTTTGAGAATTTTGCGTTTTAACCCCTCATGCAAGACCTGCACACCCAAATTTTGACTTTTTTGACTGACTTAACAAGACTTTTACTAATTTCTTCAAAATGTCTAAGTGTAACAAAAATTTTAATTTTGGGGTACAACATTCGCTCTGTTTGGGGACCATGGTGGATACTTACGGCATAGGAGAACCATAGAATCTATGGAGTTTTGAGCTTAGACCATTGCTTTGTCCATTGGGTATCGGAGTCAGCATCATTTCCTAATCACCTATTTGCAAGACTTCCCTAAATCACCTAAAACCTAGACTTCCTAGAAATCACCTAATAGTTGGACTTCCCTACTAATCACCTAAAACAAGACTCCTAATCACCTAAAACATGACAGGACTGTTACAGAAAGGGGAAATACAACATAACGAAAACATCACGGAAAGAGGAAACACATCACGAAAAACAAGGAAAAATATTTACAAATAGTTTTTTATGAAAACTTACTCCACCCCCGAAGGGACGAAGACATAATGCATTTTTGGATAGGATCTATGAACTCTCCATCTACTGCAGTCGCCAGCTGCAAGGCGGACAACTCCAACATGATAGGTATCATTGCTTCCGTACCATATAGGAAGATAAAGGGTGAGGTACCAATGGCTCTCTTCAGAGTAATTCTATCAGCCTAGAGAGCATCATAAATTTTCTTGTGCCAAGTTCGCTGACTGGAATCAACCAACTTGTAGATAATTGTGACAATATTCTTATTCGATGATTCAACTTGTCCATTACCCTGGGGGTAATAATCTGATGAATGAGATAGTGTAATGTTGTGGTCGAAATAGAACTCCATTAGCTCCTCGGATGAGAAACATGTTGCATTATCTGTCACAATTTTGTGAGGCACCCCGAAGCGCGTGACAATGTTTTCCTTTAAGAACTCACACACGACCTCGGACGTAGCTCGCTTGGTGGGAATGGCCTCAACCCATTTAGTAAAATAATTAGTGGCTGTAAGGACATAAATATGCCCCTTGCTGGAGCGTGGAAAGATAGGACTAATAAAATCTAAACCCCATTGTTGAAATGGAGCATCTATAACAACTGGCCTAAGAGGAGCGGCTACCAACTTGGCCTTGCCAACAAATTACTGACACAACTGACATTTGTGTACCCACTCATATGCATTGCGGAACATAGTCGGCCAAAATAATTGTGCCTGCAAGATTTTGAAAGCTATCACCTTCGAAGAAAAGTGACCACCGCATGCTTGATTGTGAAAAGCTTCCAGCAAGCATCATTGTTGATCTTTGGTAATGCACAACAAAAATGTTTCGTCAAGACCCCACTTGTACAAAATGTTGTTGATGATCACATAATTCTGTGCTTTTAGCTTTATCGTTCTCTTTTTTTGCTTGTTCAAGTGATTTGGACAATCACCATATGTCAAGTAATACCATATCTCAGTAAACCATTCTCCCAAAGATTCAATTAATAAGACCATAGGAAGATCTTCCTTAACTTCAGGTTCAATTTCAAGTATACCTTTGGCTTGAAACTTCTTATCTCCATCTTCTGCTATCAATTGACAAAGACCTCTCCCGCGGACGAGTTTGGTCAGCTTGATCTCCAAGTCATACTCTTGCACTTTCGCGACCCAATTTCCTCTCTTGGAGCCCATCTCTTATTGAGTTAGCACGCTTTTCACTGCTAGATCTATGACATATACAATGGTATGAGAATTCAAGATATAGAATCTGAAATTCTTTACAGCTCGAACCACTGCATAGGCATTCTTTTCAATCTGAGAGTATCTTGATTCGCTATCCTTGAAACTACAGCTCATAAAAGCTATTGGAGATTTAGTTTCTTCATTTAACTTTTGTGTCAGAATGGCAAACAAAGTATGCTCTGATGCATAACAATAAAGGATAAACTCCTTTTCAAAATTAGGATGGACTAGCACCGGAGCCCGACTAATGGCTTCTTTTATTGCTATAAATGCCTTCTTGCCTTCTTCCGTCCACTTGAAAATTGTCTTCTTCTTCATCATAGCAGATATATCTTTAGTCAACTCAGAAAAATCTGGTACAAATATTCGTATGAAATTTACCTTACCGAAGAAAGAGTGTACCCCTATTCTACTTGTTGGAAGAGACAAACTTCGGATAGCTTCAACCTGGCTCAGATCGATTTGAGTTCCCTCGGAGACGATGTGGCCAAGCAACTTGCCTTCCGTCACCGCGAAGATAGACTTTTTGGGATTCAACGATATTTTGTGGTATCTGCATCTCTTAAAGACCTTCCCTAGATGTGAAAAATGATCTCCTCATGTCTTCAAGAAAACAGTGAGGTCATCTAGATAGACAACAATTACTTTATTCTTCAAGTCTCCAAATGCCAAATCCATGGCTCTTTGAAATGTAGCACCGGCGTTGATGAGGCCGAAGGGAATTCTTTCATAGGAAAATGTACCCCATGGGGTTGTAAATGTCGTCTTGAACTAATCTTCTTCAACTACTGCAATTTGATTATAACCAGAAAAACCATCCAATAAGGACATCTATGAACCGGTAACTGTCTATAAAGTGTGCTCCATGATCGGCAAAGGATAATTATCCTTGAGCGATGATTGATTTAAGTTCCTAAAATCCATGCAAATTTTGATTTCTCCATTCTTCTTGTGCACAAGAACTATATTCGACACCCAAGTGGAATGATCAATTGGAAAGGTGATCTTTGCATCCACCATCTTTTGGATTTCCGCGTAGATGGTATCTTGAATCTGCGGATTGTAGTGTCTTTGTTTTTTCTTGAAGGCCTTCGCTTTAGGTTGAAGAGGAATTGTGTGAGACAATTCTCTTGGTGTAAAAAATTTCAATTCTTCATATGACCAAGCGAAGACATCTCGGTATTGCTTGAACAAAGAGATGAACCTCTCACTTTCCTCTGCAGTGTAGCATGTACCCAAATTAACAAGTCTAGACCTGTCAACTGTACCAATATTGATTTGTTGATATTCGGCAGAGGTTCTGTCACTTGAGTTTCTCTGATCCTGTATGTATCTGTCATGTCTGTCAAAAATATTCTCCAAGGAAACCAAGCCCTTGGGAATTTTATTTCCTTTCAACTGGATTATGCTAGTATCTGGTTCTTCTGTACTTTCTTTGTCTTTAGCAATCTTTGGCGCATCTGGAGCTTTTGTTACTGCTTCTCTATGAGTAGATGAACTGCCCTCAAACAACAATTCTTTGAAATTATCTCCCATAACAAGAAACTCCTTGATGTGATCATCGTCGTTAAAGACTTGCCAATTATCACAGTTGTCAGGTACAGCTGGCATGTATATTAACTCAATGGAAAATGCATTCTAACGGAAGTCAGAATGTGGCATGAAAAGTGAAGCTGACACCGCAAGGGCATCTGCTCTGCTACTTTCTAGACGTGGAATGTACTTGATATCAAAATCTTCGAACCAATCTATTGCATTCCACACCCTATTTCTATAGTGTCAAAGACGATCTGCTTTCACTCTGAATTGATCTCTGAATTGCTTCACAACGAGCTCCGCATCACCTTCAACCCTAAGATGCTTGATACCCATGTCCTTTGCATTTCTGAGACCTAGTAAAAGCGCCTCATATTCTGTTGTGTTGTTCGTACATGTAAATTGCAAGTGGTATGCAAAAGGATACAACTGTCCTTTGGGAGAACTTATCACAACTCTCGCTCCCGAACCAGCAATAGAACAACTACCATTGAACTGCAATGTTCACAGCTTAGGATCATCTACTGATTTCTCTACGGTACACACGATCTCTTGACTTTCTTCAGGAATCTCTGATAGCATAGCATAAGTACCAAGACCTGTTTCTTGATATAGAACTTGAGCTTGAGGATCTTGAGACTTCACGACCACAAATCGAGACTTAGGTTCTGGTTCTAGCTTGAAAGTTCCATTCTTTAATGGAATGTTTGCAGAAGACCAATCCATTTGAATCTCTCCATCGAGGTCCTTGCAAAAGCTTATGCTTAATAGCATCCCGTAGCTAGCTGGAATGTCAACTACTAGGATGGTCATCATGATTTTTTTTTCAGGACAGGCCGCCAACCTTACTTGAGCATCTTTTAACTGTCTGACTAACGGCACTGACTTGGACTCTAGTGAGTAACATTTGTCCCTTGTCTTAGTGCACGAAAGTCCTAGAGCGTTCATCACTTCTAGAGGCATGACGTTGTCTGAAGCTTCAAAATTGATGATACAATTGCTCAATTTGTAACCTCCTATATATAGAGAAATATAGAAGGGCTTAGGCTTGTCTTCCGTTGGAACGGATGATTCAAGCAATGTGGGTTGCTTGACAGGTCCTTTCTTCAAAAATTTGAGAAGTCGGTCCACTTGCTCTGGATGATCTTGGAGATACTCTAATTGAGAAATTTGCACTTTGTTCTTCATCAAAGAATCTACAATATCAAAATTTGCTAAAGACGAGTCTTCAGCAATTGCTTTCACGTTCTCTTGAGAAGACTTAACATTAGAAGTAGAAGCTACTTCTTTTCCCTTTTCTTTATCTTTTGGCACCTTCAGTCTCTCTTCTTCTTCTTCTCTTTGTGCCCTCAGATGTTGAGCTCTCGTGAACACAGGAGTCGTGTGATTCTTAGGATTTACTGCAAGAGAGTATTGACGAATATCTTCTTCTTGATCTTCAAAATCGGGTTCACTTTCAAAGTAGCTCGTTGCAGAGTCGCCATCAAAGTTGTCTGATTGAGGTAAGACAACATTCGAACTTGGAGTTGGTATGAAACTCAGTGCAGGTGTAGTTTTGGCATATCCCATTATCTCGTTCATTCTGACATTTTCGGGGCAAGTGGCGTCGGTATGTTCAATGGAATCATGAAAAGAGCAAAACACAGCATTTTGTGTATTGTCAGCCACTTGCCTTGGTGGAGGTGGCCCTCGTGGCCTATAATTGTTGTAAGGCTGAAAGTTATTTCTCCTTGGCTGGTATGACTGCTGAGGCTGATAAGGCTGTTGTGGTGCTTGATATGGCTGTGGCGTAGGAAAAGCAGGTGGTGGTGCAACTTGAGCAAGAGGCATAGGCTAGAGTGGCAATTACCTCTTGAGAATAGTCACTTCATTGGAAACCCTTTGAAGTAATGGATCAACAGAACTTTGAACCAAAGGCCTAATAGCATCTCCTTTGATCTTTCCTAAAGTGATCATGTTGTCTTCAATTTCTATGGAACCTTATTGTGTGTCTTCCAATTCTATCTCATTGGCTGATCTCAGGATAAAGGCTATCTCTGATGGAAGTGCATTGACAAAACTGCTCAATAGGATCTCAGGCGATGGGTTGAGTGTGTATGAGAGATGAGTGACCAAGCAGTTAAACCTTGCCACAAACTCCCTCATTGGTCCATTGTCCTCCTTTGAATTTGATAGCTAAGCGAATAACTGGTGGCTATCTTCAGCTGGCTTGAACCTTGCAAGAAACTTCTCAGTCATAGTATTCCAGTTAGTTATGCAACCAAGCTCCAGGTGTTTAAACCATTCGGCAATAGCTCTCACGAGTGTCTCAACAAAGAGACATACATCAATGTCTTCATAAGCTACATGCAGAACAACGCAAGCCTTTGAAAAGGCTGAAAGATGATCGTCAGGATGTTGACTTCCATCACCTTGGAACCGTGGAAAGTGCTTTCTCGACCCCTTAGGCAATTCATGATTTGCTGCTAGAGCCAAAGGTCTTATATGATCTCCCCAAGGTAGTGTGGGACCTCTTCTCCGATTGCGATTGTGGTTGTTGGGATCATTGTTGTTGTCACCCATTGCTTTGGGTTCTTCCTCAAACATAGGTACGGTGTTGAAATTGGGAACTGTGTTGAATTCAGGAACTGTGTTAGACGATTCTCCAACTTCTGTAGGATGTGTCTACGGAAGGAAAGGATCAACTTCTTCTTGGAAGAGCAGATTTGTTCTTGTTCTCCTCCTCGTATAGACTATGTACGCCAGGATTGTCTAGGCCCACTCGGGTGGTGGCAAGACAGGTCTTCCGACTACAATATCGGCTTTCTCTTCCACTTTGTCTAGAATAACAGTAGCGTTTCTCCACTGAGCACGGGTCTCCTTCTCAAAGATGAAACTCCTTAAGCTGCTAATAATGTCTACATGCTCTCCTTCAATTATCTGGAAATTCGGTTGGATAACTGGAGGTGTAAGATTAGGTTGTTGAACTGGAGTAGTAGGATGCCAGATAGTCATACCCGTGACATAAAGCCTAAGCTTTCTTTGTTGTTTGATGCCTCGTGCCCCACGGTGGGTGCCAGAAAATAGTTGGCATTTAAATTCGCACCTATGGAATGCATATTTGAAATGGACAACTATGCACAGATAAACTGCTCTTCAAATTAGGAGGGGAAGCTCCCTCTTGCTAATGGTGTTGAAAGAAAGTAAACTAAGAACTAAGTTGCCTATCTTTTTGATCAGCTTAGAACACAAGGTTTATCAAACACAAACGCCGTAGCTGAGATTTTCTGATTTTAAGAACTTCAACTACGACTAACTTAAACTAAAGATGATTCTAACTTCTCAAGGAATAAGCAAAGCAAGAGAAACTAGAAATGAACAAGGTAGATTTTCTAAAAAAATACTTCAATAAAATCT
Organism: Sequoia sempervirens; assembly: GCA_007258455.2. NCBI lineage: Eukaryota > Viridiplantae > Streptophyta > Pinopsida > Cupressales > Cupressaceae > Sequoia > Sequoia sempervirens. The sequence continues at coordinate 222,478,966 of VDFB02271358.1, forward strand.
CTCTCAACAAACATCTACACACTTCAATGTAAGTTGAAATCAAGATCATAAAATTAGAACATAAATAACGAAAATCTGAGATGTTATATCAAGGAAAAGGAGGCTCATGATTTTATTACTCAAACTTTTGGAACAAAACTCACTTCTAACATGCCTGGAACAAGAAATTGCAGCTAAAGAGGCTTGCAATCTTGCTCTTACACAATAGAAACAAAAATCAAAATAACTCCTTGTTGGCTAAAAGAGACTCAACAATTTGCTATCACACAACAATTGAACAACACTCGAATAACAAATAGAAGGCACAATAGGCTCAGCGTTTTGTTATCACTAGCATGGTTCAAACAAAGTGAACTAAAATTGAATAACAACTTGCTGCAATGTAGGCTCGCAATTTGCTATCACAATAACCGTTAAAGAAAACTAATGAGCAAAGGCTCTTATTTATAGGCAAGCAGAGGAGTAGGGAACCCTAAAATCTCCTTGCTTTCACAATCTAGGGCTTCTCAGCAAGCAAGCTTTATTACTAAATCTAGAAAGAAGATAAGATCTAACACCTAAGAAAGCAAAAAAAAGCGGGAAACGCCAACTATTACATTTATCTTCTTTCTCTCCTCAAAGAATGGATAAGAATTATTCCAAGAATAGAAAGAAAGCGGGAAGAAAGCTTCTAGAAGAAAGTTGCTTTAAAGCTCAATCACATCCGCTAGAAAATTAGAAATTGTGTCTCGGTTCGGTGCATCTATGCCCTCAATAGCAAAACACCGCTTTTCTAGAATATCTTCAGCATCTGCAACAGATCTCAGGAAATCTTCGACCTCATTGGCCGCTTTCTCAAACTTTGCTGACATCATCGAAATGTGACTTGGCAGAGTCTTATGTTTTTCTTTTATTCACTTCAGTACAATCTTATTGTTGTATTTTTCCTTATGCATCTCCCATATCCTTTCACATTCACCCTTTGAGATAGTGACACTTTCAGGCCAAGGGGGAATGGAAAAACACTTCTAGATCATATCAGGCTTTAAACTGCAAATCAATCTGCCGTCAACCGACTGGATCTCCCTTGTAGCTGGGTTGTAATGCTTGATGCAAGCAATTACAAACTCAAGACTCTAAATTGATATAGGAATAGATGCTGCTGCGAGGAGTCCAGAATGTCCCAGGTTCCTGATTGAGGTGTTTCCTACACTCTCTAAAGCATGTAGATCAAACACCAGCTTGATGTGATGCAAATCTGTCTCAATTGTTTTGATGTAATCATGATAGAGAGCTGATTCATCCTCGAAACATTGGGAGTGTCCTCCATTTTGAAAAATTTGAAGAATGACTGTAAACTCGCCTTGGTTCAAACAAGTTTTGAGCAACTTCTATTTTTAGAATGCTGATTTTCTTGCTCCAACGGACAAATTTTTGAAAAAATTTCTGAGATATGGGTTTTGCTCAGAATTTCGTTGCAAGACAACCCAGATCACCCATTTTTTGAAAATTTTGAATTTCACCTGAAAAAGCAGCAAACCCTAATTTCTTCAATTTTTCATGAAAAAAGCTGGCACCTGGGTTTTGTTTAGAATATGATTAGAAATGGACCCAGTTGATTAGATTTGCAAAACCCTGATGGTTGATTGAAAAAGCAATCGACCCTAGGATTTGAAACTTTCTTGAAAAAAAGTCGTGATATGGGTTTTCTTCAGACAACTAATTTGAGAGGACCTAGATGGTTGAAAACTGAATGCACTAAGGATTTCACCAACATGCAAGTAAAAAGCAGCTGCTGCAACTTGATGAAGTTCTTGAAATTTTCTTCAGAAGAATGAAGTGAAAAGACCCAGATGGCTGAAATTTTGAAAAACTTGGCCTTCTCTTTGAAAAATTTGAGCTTCTAGATGAAAAATCTTGAAAAAGCATGGGTTTATGTTGTTGATCTTAAAAATCTGATGAATAACCAGCAAATATGAATTCTTGAATCATACAAAATTCTTCAAACTTGCTGCTCCAACTTTCTCCTCTGAATGCTACCTGCAAAAATAATGAAAATTACATTGAAGAGAGGTGTTAAATAGACTTAGGGCTTGAATTAGGTTTGCTTTCTTTTGCTTTTATTTTCAAAACCCTAAAAATCTCTACTCATTGAACTTGGACACCCTTTTTCCTCTTTGCAATTTTGAAACTTTGAAAATCATGAAAATTCTTCTAAGGCATGAGAAGTTGGGCGCCCTTCTTGACTAGGGGCACCCACTTCAAGCAGTGTTAGTCAATTTTTTGATATTTTCAACTTTTCACCATTTTGACCCCCTACTTCGCCTTCGATTTTCGGATTGCAGATCGATCTGATGAGTGAGCTGAAGGATTCATCGCAGAGCCTGACTGATTCTGAGAGGATTGTTCTGGAGGCATTTCTGGCTAAAATCTTCATTTCAACCTTTGAATTCATGGGAGCCTTTTCCTTCCAGGGGCGCCCATTTTGTCCAGAGTTAGCCATTTTCATGATCTTCAATTTCTCCATTAACTCCTCTTCTATAGATGATCTCGTTGAATCTGATGATTCAGGCATCGAATTGACAGACGATTACGCTCGTCCGAAAGCTGGAGAGATATTAAGAGGGGTCTCCTAGGACAAACTTTATCAAACAGCTGGATTTGAGCCTTCAAAATCTTGGGCACCCCTGGCAAGCTGGGGTGCCCAAACTCACCAGAGTTAGAATATTTTTACCTTTTCTTGTTTGCTTATGAATCTTAGTTCTTAGCTCTCATCAGACCCTTTGTTCAGTGCTTCATATCTGGCGACTGCGACCTCCAATTGACGTGTTGGATATCTCGTTGGAGAGCTGGATCAACTGCGAAGAGATCATGTTAGAGCCACATCTACAAATTCCTCTATTTTACCCCTTGAAATCTTGGGTGCCTCTTCTCACCTGGGGCGCCCAAACCTTCCATACTTAGCCATTTTTATCTGACTTTCATCTTCAAGTTTGAAACTTTCATTCTATATGTTCCTCTTTGATCTGAATTTGTTGAAGGTTGGACAGTCGGATGATTTGACGGATACAAGCGTTGTGAAGCTGGTTGAATACTGAAGAGATCGAGCATATTTTCAAACCCTAAAATCTGAGTTAGGTACTCCAAAAAGCTAGGCGCCCTTCTTCACCAGGGGTGCCCAAAGTCTCCACACTTTGTCAATTTTTGATATCTTTCATTTTCTCCATTCTGACTTCTGTGTGAAACCTCTTTGTTTTGCCTTGAATCCCGGGCGACTAGATGATCTGTTGACTATACTATTGGATTCGTCGTGGACCTGGAAGAGAAGTGAACAACTTTGATTAGAAGTATAAACCCTGATTTCAACTTTTAGTGCCCTAAAAAGATGGGCGCCTATTCTCATCTGGGGCGGCCAAGGCTGGCAGTGTTAGAAAATTTTCACATTTTTCACATTTCTTCTTCGTTCTTCGTGCTTGCTCACCAACTCGCCTTCTGTCGAATGCTTTGAATGTTGAATCTAATGCCTAGTAGCTGAATGACCTCCATTAATGACCTCGGAGCTTCTATTATGCTTCTGAAAAAGCAGAATAGACCCACTAAGGAAAAACTGATTATTTTTAGATTCTGACTGCACGAGCCTAATATGGACATATTTTGAACCAATCAAAATCAGTTTGGAACCTAATGGACCAACTTTCTATTTTTAGAAACTTTTTCTAGTATCCGTTTCCAAAGAAACCTAGAAAAACTCAAAAAAATTACTATTTTTAGAAAATTTCTAAAAATAGCAGTTTTCCTAAAAAGTAGGGATGAAAAACTAAGATCTGGGTTTTGTAGATTGAATTGCTCTGAGCAGATCCAGATCTTCATATTTTGAGAATTTTGTGTTTTAGCCCCTCATGCAAGACCTGCACACCCAAATTTTGACTTTTTTGACTGACTTAACAAGACTTTTACTAATTTCTTCAAAATGTCTAAGTGTAGCAAAAAATTTAATTTTGGGGTACAACAAAGGTGTAGAAAACCGATGTTGAATATGAAAATTTTCCAAGAATATCCTCACCTCTTTGTTCTTAAATGAAGTGCCATTTTTAGAAACAATGGTAGAAGGCAATCTGAAACGAAAAATGATATTGTTTAGAAGAAAGCTATAGATTGCTTCAGTGTTACTGGATCGAATTGGAATAGCTTTGACCCACTTTGAAAAGTAATCAGTAGTTGTAATGATGAAGATATGTCCTTTAGAATAAGGAAGTGATTTTTTTTTATAATATCCAACCCCTATTTTGCAAATGGCCAAGGAGATGTACGATTTTGAAGCTCTTATGTAGGAGCTCGAATGAGATTACTGTGTTGCTGACATTGAGGGTATTTCTTGACAAAGTCAAAGGAGTCTTGCTCCATTATTTTCCAATAATATCCCATATGAATAAGTTTACACACTAGAAGGATTTACCACAGAAGTTTCCACCCCTAGAGCCCGAATGAGATTCTTGAAGGGAAAGGGGTATTTTAGCCTTAGTAAGACATCGAAGAAGAACATTGTAGGATTTTTGATAAAGAACATCATATAAGATAATATATTGAGCTAAAAGATTATGTATTTGAGTGCAAGTTTTTTTATTCAAATCATCAAGAAAAATTCTATTCTTTAGATAATTATAGATGTGTGAATACCATTCCCTTGATTCTACGTGAGTGCACATGAGATTATCAAGTTTAGGTTGGTCCAAGACAATGAAAGAGTGGAGAATCTAAACCAAAAAGCGGCACTCTTCTACACCATTGTCCAAAGGTACAAGGGAGGATATGCTTTCCATTGCATTTGCATGGTGATTTTATCTCTTAAGAAAACCATCTATTGTAAAAGAGGAGAATCAATCAAGTAAGGATAAAGCCAAATCTCGATACTGAGAGAACTTTCTCTACTTAGCTTAACACGTTCCCATGATTTGGTACACAATATGTTCAGAGTCACCATGAATATGAATATGTTTAATGCTTAATGCTATTGTGGTATGCAAACCAATAATAAGGGCTTCATACTCAATAGTGTTATTGGTACAATGAAATTCTAATAAAAAATATAGAGGAACTGGCTTACCTTTGGGTGAGAATAAAACTATACCATCCTCAAAGCCTATTTGACATCTCGATCCATCAAAATACATTTCCATGTAGATTCATGGTCTAATGTGAATAAATTTTCATCTGAAAACAAGTCCAAATCAGGGAAGGAGTGGGATGAGGGAGCTTTTTCCAATTGATTGGTGACAACTTGTCCTTTGATTACTTTCTAAGTTACAAACTTTATGTCATAATCAGATAGCAACATTACCCATTTTTCTAGCCTTCCTAAAAGATTGGTTCTAGTAAACAAATCTTTAAGGAGATCACATTTTACAATCACATGAGTTTCTACATGGAGAAGATAATTTCATAACTTTTATGTTGCAAAAGCAAGAGTGAGACATTGTTTCTCTATAGCAAAATATTGAGCTTCATAATCAACTAGGATACAATTAATGTAGTAGACCACTCTTTCTTTACCATCATCATCATTTTGAGCTAATAAAGTTGCTAAACCCTTAGGTGATGTAGAGATATAAAGTAAAAAGGTTCTATCTTACATAGTCGGTATCAAGATAGGAGGATTGGCCAAATAAATTTTGATAGATTCAAAAGCTTTTTCACACTCATCATCCCATCATAAACGAACATATTTATTCAATAAATGCATGAAGGGAAGGGTACAATCAACCAATTGAGATACAAATCTACAAATTTCTTGAATCTTCCCTTGCAAGCTACACAATTGAGAGATGTTTTTAGGTGGAGGCATGTTAATGATTGCATCAAATTTATTTGTATCAACTTTCATTCCATGATGAGAGATGATAAATCCTAAAAGATTATCGACATCCATGCCAAAGATGCACTTAAGAGGATTTAGTCTCATCTTATAGAGTCAAATTCTATCAAAGATAAGACAATTTTTGACATGATCTTGATGGGTCGTAGACTTAGCTAGGATGTCATCAATGTAATCTTCTAAGATTTTATAAATGAAATCATGAAATATAAGTCATCTCCTGTTGGTAGGTTGTTCCAACATTCTTTAACCCAAATGAAATGACTACATAACAAAATGCGCCCCAAGGGGTAGTGAAGGTTGTCTTATAATAATCTTTTGGGTTAATATGAATTTGCTTATAGCCTATGAAACCATCCATAAAAGATAATAAGGCATGGCTTGCATTCAAGTCCATAATCATATCGATATTAGGCAACAAAAAAGAATCCTTAAGAGAAGCCTTATTGAGATCATGAAAAATTTATACAAATATGAATAGGCCATTAGGTTTACTAATGGTGACTATATTTGATATCCAAGGTGAATAGTCAATAGGATGGACAAAACCAACTTTTAGAAGCTTTTCTATATCAGTCTTGACTAATAAATCAACCTTAGGATTCATTTTACGAATATTTTTCTTTGACATGCTTGGCATTGGGACATAGAACGATATTATGAACTACCATAGATTCATCAATACCAAGAATGTCCTCATATGACCAAGTGAAGATATCAGGATGAGAACGTAACAAATTAGCATGTTGTTCAGACTTTTTGAGAGAGAGATACTTTCTAATCTTAATCACTTTCTTAGAATATTTAGGATCCATGAGAATATCAAAAGCATCCCCTTTAAGGAGAGTACTACGGTCCTCAAGATGAGGCATAGAAACACTATAGTCCACATTAGATAAAGAAGCCTTCTCATCAATACTCATAATGGATTATCCAAAATATGCATGTTTACTCAAGCAATATGGGAATCATCATTTATGGTGATAAGAAGGTAGGTTAGAGTAGCCACCTAAGAAGTCTTTTAACTCTTCATTCGAAGAGAAAACATCTAGAGGAATCTCCATAAATTCTACCTTACTTTCAATATGTTCAAGATGAATTAATTTAAGAGAGGGAGGTTCGATGGAAACTATGTTGACATTCAACCATGGTTTCACCTTAGACTTCATGGGGTAGTATCCCAGTCCAATATTATGCTTACGAGGATCAAACTCTAAGGGTAATTTAATACCTTTCTCATTACGCCCACAACATTTACCTCCATAATTCTATTTAGAAAGGAGATTGAAGCCTAGACCATAACGTGTTTGTAATTCTCAGAAAATAAGGAGGATTGGTGTAAATAGCATAATCCATACTATAGGTATCACATTTCTTCACAAGAACATAATCATCCTTCTTAGTAGAACCACAATCACCATTCTCCTTAGTAGAAGCATGATCATCCTTCTCAATGGAAAGACAATCTTCTTTCTTAGCATAAGGGAATGGTATTTTTGGAAGATCTAGGTGGATAGGATTGAATTTATACTCCATGATATAGGATTCGGTAAAATTTAAGGATCCCTAATCGTCAGCATGCATGCATTCAATTTTGCAGAAGAAGTAGAGGGGGTAGACTTAGGACTCTCTGCTTTGGAATGATCTTCCTTAGGGACATCTGTCTCAAGATTAACCTTTAAAACAAGTATTTTTGGAATATATGTCAACACATTAGAAGATAACGAAGGGATACAAATTTTAAGAGTAGACGCAACTGAAGCTTGACCAGTAGCTGCCATTTCACATAAGTGTATAGCATCAAAATCAACCTTGATTGTGATTACTTTTATATTAGCAACAAATTTCACAGAATGATGTAACGTAGAAATAACTTCTCCCAAAGCATGAATCCAAGGTCTTCCCAAGAGAATATTGTATGGTAATAGCCCTGGCATAACACATACCAGGGTGGGTACAGTAGCGGGTCCCAACCTCAAAGGAAAGATTATCGTGCCTAACATTTGTCAATTGATATTATCGAAACCACAAATATACAAAGGAGAAGCAAGAAAATTTGAATCAATTTTGATTTTAGGTAAAAAATCAATGATACATACATTGAGTGCCAAATAAGTATCAATGAGAGCATGTCTAGTTCCAATGTTGTTAACATTAACTATTATCATTAGATGATTCACTTGTTTTTGTACTTTTGGAGGTGGGAGTTCTTGTGGATGGAACATAATATTTGGAAAATCCACACAAATATGATCTATCAACACATTAACATCCATCAACCTAGCAAAAGGTAAGAGGATCTTTTGTAAGGATTCCTAAAGCATACCTTAGTAAACTAGAGTAGTTTGGAGTAAATCTCAAAGTGAGATCTTGGCAAGAGTGATGTGAATTCGCTCAACAAAATCATATTCACTAGGTGGCTTAGCTACATTTTTAGGTGCTTGAGGAAGGCTTGGTTGAGAAGGTGGTAGAGAAGTTTCTTGATTAAGATCTAGTATTGTAAGTATGGTATATTGCTCTATAAGAGGGAACCTTAGATTGCATAAATCTCGTGTAACAGTTTGGCATATCATTTGTGATAGGAACCCCATGAATAGAATAGATTATTTTAGGAGACAAGCTAGTCGAAGTCATGTAAATGACTGGTCTCTTAGGCCTTTAAGGGGCGGCAAAGACTAAAAACACATACATAGACTCTTCGACTTGTGAAGAAGAAGGTTTTGATGAAGAATTTTGTTTATCAATTTTTTGAGTAGAAGGAGATGTCTCTAAGAAATCATCTAGGGCATCATCCAACATATTGAAATCTTGTTTAGAGAAAGCATTATCAAAATCATTAAAACTTTGAAGAAAAAAATCCTACATGATTTCATTCACATTGGGTTCACAAAAATGTAAGGAGGGGATTCCCTACCCTCGAGATTCAAGACAAAGAGAGTCTTCAAGGATCAAAAAGCCCTTGGTTACCTCAAGGAATAAAGCTCAGGTGACAAAATAGAGAATAAAGAATATATGCACAACTTGAGCAAATATAAACTAAACTACTAATAGCAAGAATATGAATATCACTTAATTATAGAACCTAACGACATAATTAGAAACTCTAATACGCATAAATAAAAAGTGAAAAAAGAACATATTCCACCTCTAAGAGGACTAAGTCTTGGCCATGGATGACATCACCCCACGTTGTCGTCTATGATAAAACAGAGGATAAGAACCTTAAATCTACAATGCACAACTTTCCAAATCCACATATCTACACATAGAACATAATAGGAAATATGTTGGCAGATATTTTGAGACTTGCTTTAGTCAAAACCCCATTTTGGTGTTTCCACCTCCACGAACAACTAGATATATAGAGAGATAAAAAGAAATGAAATGTAAAGACATGTGATAGAAATAAAATCAAGTCTAATGGAGGAGAACCCTTATCAAAAATATAATAGATGTTATCAAATAGATAATATTGATTAGAAAAGACAAAGAGACAAGAGAGTGTTACCAACAACTTGTGGCTCCCCTCTTGGCTTGATAGACATGATGAGCTTGCGTGTAAGAGAGCCTAGACTATTGCTTGAGAGAAATCTGGTAGAGCTTCACCATGGAAGCAAGAGAGAATGAGAAGAATGAATTAGAATGAGAGAGAGAGAGAGAGAAAGATTGAATGAGAGAGAGTGTGAATGAATGAGAATGAGAGTAAAAAATAGAGTTTTGTGAGGCTACATGGGTGGGAAGAGCCATTACATCTATGTTTCTACCACAATGACATGTGTCATAGGTAAAGGACACAAAATATTCTCATTTAAATCTTAGAAGGTTTGGGGATTCTAGCATGTTGTGGGGATGTCTACGTGTTGTGAAAGCATCCTACTCAAAACTTTGCAAGAGTGGGACATCTAGGCTATTAGTGCTTCATCGTTGTCACCTATGAAGTAAGAATCATGAAATTCTAACTTATAGGATTTTGTCATTAATGCAATGAGCTAGATGCTCAAGTGTGAAATTACCACAGGGTTCAATTTTATGACACTACAATTTCCAACTTGATAAACATATAATTATCCTTAGAACACCCCATATAATGAACAAATTTTGATGCAATAACTATACTATAAAGAATCTGATAGCCCTTCACAAATCCCCCTATTTTGATGATATCAAAGAGTCCAAAATTCAATTCAAGTGATCATTGATAAGTTTAGTAATGATCTTGTAAGATATATTATAGAGATCAATAAGGTGAAATAGATAAATAAGAGGTATACCATATTTTCTTTGAAAACAAAGCCAAGAAAATAGAATTAACTAGTTTAAGCATCTACTTACTTGTCTAAGATTTTATCATAATATCTAAAAGATCATCTTTTAAGATGTCCTAGAATTCTTGGTAAAATTCAATAGGAAAAGCATCAAAACCAAGATACTTACCTTTCTTCATTTAGAAAATAAATTGTTCTAATTCCTCAAGAGTAATAGGCCCCATAAGAAGACCATTCATTTTCTTAGTAACCAAAGAAGGGATGCAACCTAAGATAACCATTTCCTCTTCCACCACTATAGGAATATTTTCCTTAAATAAAGAAGATACATGTTGAAAAAAATCCTTGTTAATCTCCTAAGACAAAAAAATATGAATTTATTAAGAGGATTTAATAGATGAGATAACATTATTAATTCTCCTTTATTTAACTAAATTGTGAAAAATAAGGTATTTTGATCCCCTTCCTAGAAATAGCTAATTTGAATTTTTGCTTTCAAAAAATCTCCTCCCAAAGTTCTCATTCATAAAGTTCTTTAGAAGAGAGGGCTCCTCTAGAATTATTTCCCTTGTCATGCCAAATTCTCTAATCCAAAATGTAATATTATTTAATCTTTCTTGCACGTATTTCTTCTACCAAAAAATATTACCAAAACCAATTTTTTTCCATTATTTAAGCCCGTACTTAACAAATTGAAGCCTTTAAGAAAGTAATACACATCAATACTAAAGGGGGATTTCTATCCAATCACCATACTACCACATTCTCAATATGGCCTAATCACAAAGCACGTAATTAAAATTTGAATTGGGGATTCTTAAGGATAAAGAAAATACATGAAGATAGATTAATAGGCTAATGATACAAATCTTCCATGATTTTTTTATAAGAAGTAAGCAATTATCCCCAATATAGAAATAAAAAAACTAAAAACCTATCCAATCATTCAAAAATGGAAGTAGAACCATATCTCATATTATTCTATGTGAAGGGACCATCATTTAGTTTAACATCCACAAGATTAAAAAATACATATTGTCTCAAAATAAAGTAGAAGGCTCTAGTTCACTCAAGCCCCCAAGTTTCTCGTCAAGAGTAAGAATTACATTAAAGTCCCTGACCAAGATCCAAGAGACAAAACTAAACAAAGAATGAACAAACCAAATATGCATCTAGAAGAAGACCTTGCCTTGAAATTTTATAGGAGCATAAGAATTAGATAAGAAAATAAGACTACCTAAAAAAATAGGTACCTACCAAAGGTATAAAATGTTTACTCACTAACCAAGTAGAAGGTGTAATCCAATGAGGATCTTATAATAAAAACAACCCTCCTACAAAACCCTTAGCTCCTACTAACACTGACTATCTTTCTTGAGCTCAAAAGTAGTTAGTGTTTCCTCCACAAATAGTTTGCTTTCCTACAGGAAAACAATATTAGGCTTATGAATCCTAATAAGTTTTAAAACTACCTTTTAATGATGGATGCTACCCAAACTCCTAGTATTCCATAATAGAACTATCCAAGCCAATCCTTTTAATATTTTTTGCTATAGTATCAATAGAGCAGGAGTTTTCCGAACTTAATAATATCATAAGTTCCATTTGTAGTACCAATATCTTAAAGAGATCTTGTCGTCACACAATGTGTAGAATTTTAAAATGGAATAACCATCAAAATTGGAGCTACAACATTAAATAAATTTCATGATGCCCATCTAATTTGTCAACCTAACTTAGAGAAAGAGGAGTCCCTTCCCTAAGTAGAATCTATACATTAGATAGATTTTGAGCTTTTGGTCCAGTGGGAGAAGAGTAGAATTAGGAAGTACCAAATACTAATTAGCAAGATTCTTCTCAATTAGTGTAGAATCAAGATCCTCAAAAGTCTCTAAAATATAAAATTTGTTATTAAAATGACCCTTTAGTAAATATTTTTATGAAGTATCACATTCCTTTTATTACAAGGCTTCATTGGAATAAACACATTGATACAAACCCTTTTGCATGAACTAGGGATTTTCCTTTTACATTAGTTATAGCTATAGATCTATCTATGATGGGTGGTGATTAGAATCTAATATTTTCTTTAGGAAATTTCTATGAAGATGTCATAGACATGAGATACATGACATCTAAAAGGAAGAGCGCCATATTCTAACTATTGAATCTAATACATATTTTGTAATCTAATAGCTATATAATCAAGCAAATGATTATTAAGATTTATTTCCACACAAATACAAGTATAATAAATTACATTTTTCTCCAGTGTGTGATGAGGACCCAAAGGTCTCACAAAGACAACCACAATAGAATGAAAAAATTCTAGTCTCCATAGTTTCATCGAAAGACAAAGAAAGTAAACCTAGAATAATATCTTAGATGAGAGATCTTCAACTAAATCAAACACCACATGTCAAGTTTTCATGAATAAAACAACTTAATTATGAAAGTAAGGCCCCCCCTCAAAGCTAAATTCTAATCAACAATTTTGAAAAATACCACAAATAAGAAACTATTTGTTGCTAAAACAACCTCCAATATAACCCCCTTTGGCTACCAAGTATTATGTGCCTAATTCTCAAGAAAATGTAACATGTCCTTAAACCCATAAATTTACAAATCAAAGCACACACTAATAAATAAAGAAAATCGTCAGCTATAACCCTAGGATTAATAAATAAAACAAGATAATCCTCACTCTGTTACAAAAAACCATTAAATCGGGGATGATTATCAACCCTGTGATCATATCTAGCTTCATGAGTATCTTGCATAAGAAAATTAAGAGCATTTTCATGGCTAGAATTTGTAGCCTCATCAAATAAAAAAACATCCTTAAAGTAAAAAGGAATGGGATCATGTGGGCCCCCTCTAGATATTTATATATGTAAATCCCCAAGCCCAAAGAACACATGAAACAACTAACAAAAATTACAACAAACCAAATAATTGCAAAAAAATATAACATTAAAAAACACATGATAGAAAAATAAATTTTGATGAGTCTGCAAGTTACCTCTTAAATGATAATATATCATTGTCAATCATATATGCTTAATTTATTATTTTAGGATAATTTTAGTTTATAAATTTTTAAGGTAGTGTTTTTTGAATCGGGTTGTATTAACTTAAGATACAATTCTTTTTAATATAGTTCTCTTAATTTAAATTATAATTATATTTCTTTAGGTTAATTTTTTTATTCATTTGTGGATCAAAGGTTTTAAATTGTTTTAAATTTATATTTAAGAATATCCTTTTAGATCATTACCATAATAGATAAGCGATGGCTTACATTAAAACACATTTACATGTCTTACCTTTAATATCAAATCAACCTTAATTGCATTGGCATCATCGCATTTTTATTTAACATGTTTAGATTGATCTTTGTACATCTATCACATGACTTGATTAATATAAAATAAATTAATGATCTTCTAATATTTTTTTATCTTTGCACATCTATCACATGACTTGATTAATATAAAATAAATTAATGATCTTTTAATATTTTTTTTATCTTTGCGCATCTATCAAATGACTTGATTAATATAAAAGAAATTAATGATCTTATAATAGATTCCAAAAGATTTTTTAATTATTTTTAATCATTAAATTTTTAAATAGAGATACAAACATGAAAATAAATATATTTCAAAAATCAATGAGAACAAATGAGTGAAACATGTTAATTAGACTTAGGTCATACATGCAACCTAAGTTTAAGGGCCTTGATAATTGGTTAGACATGTCATGTTATACTCAATATTTTAGAAAAATGTAGAGAAATATATTTGGCCCTACACCTAATCTTATTTAACTTATTTAATTTTTTTAAAGTTTTATGGATGAACTAACAATGACCACATAGAGTCAATCATAAATATTTTGTAGAAAGTGTGTTGAAAAGAGAACATAAAATATATGGTATCATTATCATCCAAGTTAGGGTGGATAGGTGAACTAACAATGCCCACATGCATTATTGTGCAAGATTTATTCTTTCCAAATGCATAAGTGTTGATCTCCTTACCAAAAATAGGGAGAATTGTCTTCCATTGAAATAAATTGTAAAGAGCCACTATCAAAGGAATACGAAGACAATCCAAGGGAAGCTATCTAATCTTGATTGGAAAGATAAGACCAATTCTCTATTGAATGGCCAAATAAGTATTAAATAAATTAATATTTGACTTATCCTCATCAATATATTAACTAGAAGCTACCAAAAACATATCCAAAGCACTTATAAAATTGATGGCCTCTTAGATTTTAATAACACCCATTGAAGTAGTATCATCAACAAATTAAAGATTAGGATGAGAGCCAAAATCTCTAGCTACTTTTCATCATTGAATACTCTCATTAACTATCTATTGAGTAAGGACCCTTCCCAAACCCTAAACCATAAGGAAAAAGAGATAAGGGGATCACCTTGTTGCAACCACCTAGAAGCCAAAAAAAAGAGAAGAGATGATTTCATTAATAAGAATAGAGAAGGAAGAGGATGCCACACAACTAATGACCCACTCAATCAACCCTGGAAAAAAAAACAAAAGCAAATAAGATGTTCTTGAGGAAGGATTATCTATCACTATCATAAGCCTTGGACATGTCCAACTTTATAAACATAGATTTATCCTTAAAACACCCCCATATAATAAATGGCTTTTGAAGCAATAACAACACTATCAAGAATCTAACAACCCTTTATAAATCTCCTTACTTATATATGATATCAAAGAGTCCAAAATTCATTTTAGGTGATCAATAATAAGTTTATTAATGATCTTATAAGATATATTACATAGAGCAATAAGGTGAAATAGATTGAAAGAGCTAGCCCCTATTTTCTTTGAAATCAAAGCCAAAAAATTAAAATTAACTACTTTAAGCATCTACTTAGTGGTCTAATTCCTGCATAATATCTAGAAGATCATCCTCTAAGATGTCCTACAATTCTTGGTAAAACTCGATAGGAAAACCATCAAAAGAAGGATATGTACCTTTCTTCATTTATAAAATAACTTTTTCTAATTCCTCAAGAGTGGTAGGCCCCATAAGAAGACCATTCATTTCCTTATTAACAAAAGAAGAGATGCAACCTAAGATAACCCTTCCCTTTTCCCCATTGTAGTAATATTTTCCTACAATAAAAAAGATAAATGAACATCTTCCATGTTAATCTCCTAAGCTAAAAAAATATGATTTTCTTGAGAGGATTCAATAGATGAGATAACATTACTACTTCTCATTTCTTTAACTAAATTGTGAAAAAAAGGTGTTTTGATCCCCCTCCTAGAGCCAATTAATTCAAAACTTCTACATCCATAAAATATCCTCCCAAAGTTCCCATTCATGAAGTTCTTTACAAAGAGAGGGCTCCTCTAGATGTATTTCCCTTGCCATGCCATATTCTCTAACCTAAAAAGTAATATTATTCAATATTTCTTGCATGTATTTCTTTTACCAAAAAATATTGCCAAAACCAAATTTGTTCCATTGTTTAATCTTGAATTTAAAAATTTGAAGCTTTTAAGAAAGGAATACACATTGGTACCAAAGGGGGGATTTCAGGCTCCAACCACCATACTACCACATTCCCACACATAGCCTAATCACAAATCCACACAAGTCTCTAAAATATCAATTTTGTTATTAAAATGACCCTTTGGTAAATCCTTTTTTTAACATATATCACATTCTTTTTTTTGTTACGAGACTTCATTGGAATAAACCCATTTGATCCAAGCCCTTTTACATGAACTAGGGATTCCCCATTTGCATTAGCTTTACTTATAGATCATACTTGTGGTGGGGATGATTAGCATCTAATACTTTCTTTTGGTAATTTCTATGAAGATTCCCATAGGCATGACATACATGACATCTAAAAGGAAGAGCCTCATTGTCTAACTATTGAATATAATGCATGCTTCCTAATCTAATATCTAATAGAATCAAGCAAATGATTATTAAGATCAATTTCCACATAAATACAAGTATAAAAAATTACCTTTATCTTCAGCATGTGATGAAAAGGCCCAAAGGTTTCCTAAAGATAACCACAATAGAATGAAAAATGTCTAGTCTCCATAATTGCATCAAAAGACGAAGAAGGTGAACCTAAAATAGAATCTTAGATGAGAGCTCTTCAACAAAATCAAACGCCACATGTCATGGTTTAATGAACAAACCAACTTAATTATGAAAGTAAGGTCCTCCCTCAACTAAATTTTAATTAACTATTTTGAAAAATACCACAAAGAAAAAACCATTTGTTGCTAAAACAACCTCCATATCCCCCTCTAGCTACTAAGTATGATGTGCCCAAGTCTCAAGAAAATATAACATGTTCTTAAAATCCATAAATTTATAAATCAAAGCATGCTCTAATAAATAAAGAGAATCATCAACTATAGCCTTGGGATTAATAACTAGTACAAGATAATCCTCACTCTTGCAAGCAACCATTATATCAGGTATGATTATCAACCCTATGTCTGATCTTGCTTCATGCATAGCTTGCATAAGAAAATTAAGAGTGTTTTCATGGCTAGAAGTTGTGGCTCATCGACTCGGAAAATATCCTTAAAATAAAAAAGAAAGGGACCCCCTAGGCCCCCTCCAAATCTTGCCATATGTAAATATCCAAAGCCAATAAACTGTAGGAAACAGCTAATAAAAATATCAAATAACGAATAATTGTGAAAAAAAAATCCAAAAACACAACACATGATAGCAAATCAAGTTTTGAGGAACCTGTAAGTCACCTCTTGAATGATAATATATCATTGTCAATTGTATGCTTAATTTATTATTTTAGAATAAGTTTAGTTTATCCTTCCAAGGTTGTGTTTTTTTTTTACTCAGGTTGTATTAATTATGGATAAAATTCTTTTTAATGTAGTTCTATCAATTTCAATTTCAATTTTTTTTCAAGTTAATTTTTTTGAAACTCGATTTTTTTATTAATTTGTATTTCAAAAAATTTAAATCTTAATGAATATCATTTTAAATGTCATTACCATAATAGATTAGTAATGTCTTACATTAAAACACAATCACATGTCTTTACCTTTAATCCAATTCAATCTTAATTACACCAACATCATTGCATCTTCACTTAAATATTTGTTTTATCTTTGTGCATGTCACATGACTTTTAATATCAAAGAAATTAATGATCTTCCCTTTGTTTTATCTTTGTACATGTCACATGACTCTTAATATCAAAGAAATCAATGATCTTCCCTTTATTTATAGTAAACTCCCAATGTTTTTTTCTTTAACCATCAACTTTTCAAAAAGAGCTAACAGACACATACAAATATATTTCAAAAATCAACTAGAACAAAGGAGTAGAACGTGTTAATTAGACTAGATCATACATACAACCTAAGTGTAAGGGCCTGGCAGTTTGTTAGACATGCCAAACTATACACAATAATTTAAAAATGTAAGGAAATATATCTGGACCCTACACCTACTCTTA
The DNA here is from genome assembly GCA_007258455.2 of Sequoia sempervirens. Taxonomy (NCBI): domain Eukaryota; kingdom Viridiplantae; phylum Streptophyta; class Pinopsida; order Cupressales; family Cupressaceae; genus Sequoia; species Sequoia sempervirens. Next base: position 222,496,586 of record VDFB02271358.1, read on the forward strand.
TATAACTTATTTAAGTTTTATAGATGAACTAACAATGGCTACATAGAATCAGTCAGAAACATTTTGTAGAAAGTGTGATCGAAAAGAGAGCATAAAATATTAGGGTTTATGGGTGAACTAACAATGCCCACATGAATTACTGAGCAAGCTTTATTCTTTCTAAATGCATAAGTGCTGGTCTCCTTACAAAAATAAGGAGAAGTTTTCTTACAGTACAATGTTTGCCATATATGTAATATTTTCCTCCAGTAGTGACTTACAGAGCTAATATATTCCTCCAGTGAAGACTTAGTCATTGGTACAGCATAAGTAGCTGCAGTACTTGTTAACAGAGAGCTTGTTCCTTCCAAAAATGGATGCATATACATATGTGTGTATATATATTTATATATTTATAGGAAAAGTAACTAGTTTAACAGGCTGCAGATGGCTGCCTGAAGTTAGTGACATAGTAAGAGGGCTTAGCAAAAGTGAGAGCCCTCTTGTCAATGTTAGTGCCCATTCTTTCACAGGAAGGACACATTGTAAGGGTGGCTGCTGGCAATGGCATTGGCATAGGCATTGGCATGTATAAATCCTGAGCACTGATAAGACATGCAGGAGGAGCCACTTTTATGGCCCTCAGCTCCTCCACCTCCCTCTGCAGCCGCCTGTTCTCTTCTGTCAGTGACTCACAGCAACGTTTCAGAAATTCACAGTCCACTTCTGTCTGCTTCAGCTTAGTCCTACATACACACATACAGACAAAACCTGCCTTAATACATACAAAACCTCTCTCTGTCTAACAAAACATAGTTTTTGACAAAGTAGGTGACATATGCCAAGAATATAACCAAACTCTATATGTCATTTATGAACAAACAAATTCAGACATATCGATAAAAGCCAAGAAATTATTCCACTTGCAACTAGACTAGGTAGTCCGGGGTGCAATCATACACAAGAATCCGACAAACATACTTAAATGCACTACTTCATACTCAGATATTATCAGAAAAAAAACATATTATTGGACAGACCAAGTGCAATCAAAACTTTTTGAAAGTTTGTAATTATGAACTGCAAAAGTAGGTGGTACACACAGAAATTTAATTACAAACAAATATAGGTTGTCAATAGATCCAATGGATTAATTTCAAGATTAATATCATCTAAGAGTTAGTTGTCTCAGAAATGGATTATTATTATTATTATAGTAGTAAACATTATCTTCTTTCTGATGATGAATCACTGAGTGTAGTTCGAAACATCGATACAAAATAACATACAGTTAAATTCAGAAACGTCTAATATTATTCATGGACTGTGAAAATTCATACCGACTATAAATATATATATTCTTTATTATAATGAATAATCTCTCTTTATCTCTGAGATAGTTCACCCAAAATTCTTTAAAAAATATTATATTTTACAGATAAGAAGCTTCAATTGACAGTTAAACATAGCCCTTAAAGAAATGAATTTGGCATAGCCATAAAAATAATCTTAGAGAGGAGAGCTTAAACAGTTGATGGGTATAAGTAATCAGAGTGAAACTACTCACTGTTTAAGTGAGGGGGTCTAATACAGGCCAGCATAAAAGACTTTCAACACAAAAAACCCTTAAATGTGAACCCTTAAAACTATTAAAGACTCACAGAGAGACATTAAAGACTCACAGAAAGACAAATTCTTTGTGTTACCCATTTGTCTGATTCTTCTTATAACCTTATATATAACCCTTTTGGGTTCGGAGTTTGGCGTGTAGCTGTAACACGCTGCCCAATAATGGTGAGATATTTGCTTCAATAAGCTTATATACCAGCGGGTGAACAGTCTTCCCAAAGTTCGAAAGGCCTAAACTTGAATTGTTCTTAGGTTTTATAGCTTTAAGTTCTATAGTTGTTCTTCATCTGTTATTAATTCCTTTCCTTGGATAATAATAAAGACAGTGAAAAGCAGTAACGTTAAACGTACATAGTATACAGAGATTTACTGACCTTGCTCTACGGTTCTGAAACCATACTTCAACTTGGCGTGACTTGAGGTTAAGTTGCTTAGCCAACGCACTCTTTTGCTTCTGCGCATACCCACAACTGTAATTAATACTCTTCAAGAACAAAAACAAACAATTATACGTCTTTAATTCAATTCAAGATGCATGATCAATAGAAATCTATACAAGCACATATATTGCATGATTAATAATACACCTGTACGATGAATGAATGGGTGATATATACATATATAAACATTAGATAAGGGCCGAAGAGGTGCATGTATTGCATGGATGTGCTGTTATATACACACGAGATTTGTTCAGTTCATTAAAATGAGTCAGACGCTTCTGGAAAAAACTTATCATGTGAGTTCAGTTTGTAGCAGCCTTTCAAACGAAAAAAAACCTACGAGAGTTTAGTTTGTATCAGTGTGCAGATTAATCATTGGATGAGGAAGAAAAATGTCAGAATGTAATCATGTTTTGTGATGATTTATTAGATCGTTGGCAGAAGGCAATTAATATAACATACATATAATATGACTCAAGGTTAAAGATCGATATCGCTTTGGGGAGGTTACTGGGCTTATTGAAGTAGTGTGGTGGATGGATGGATGGATGGATATACACACAATTGGAGAATTTATTGGATGGATATACACACAATTGTTGAATTTATTGGATATCTATAAAACTTGAGAAAATCCGGGGCTTAACGGCTGTTCAAAATTATTTCAGCTCTATTTTCAAAGTGAAGAATAAACACTCAAGAGGTTATCCTTCCAGTGGATGAATACTTAGTGTTAAAAGACTGAGGGTATCATTTTGCTCAGTAAATTTTAATGAGTACCACCATTTAAGTCCCCTATACCTTATGTTAGTGACAAGGCTGAATATTAATTCCCTTTAGCCTGTAAACACTGCACCTGATGAATAATTGATCTATTTGGACCTAGTACCAAGTAAGGAGAGGATTTTTTGGTCCAGTATACATTTGGCTTAGTGTCAAGAAGTAAATAATAATTATATCAACGTTTTAGGGCATACTACTTCCATATCAAAGGATTCATGGTGGAATCTCTCATACCCATACCCTTGTAAACACTTATAACAGGTGAAGATAGATAATTGATCTACTTGGTCTTAGTGGCAAGGACAAAGTCCAGGTGTAGACCTGTGGTTACCCCTAAAGGCACTCATATAGCAGATGCTACCTCTCATCCTCTTTTTCTAAATCCAAAATTAGGTGACCTTGAGGAAGCCTGTGAAAAAGAGATTTCAGCCAAGAATTTCAGGCATTGTAATACAATCTGTGAAACATTCCACAAAGTTAGAAACCAAATTGACCTATAAGAAAAGCTAATACCGGATTGAGAGTGTGGTGCTCTCTGAAACTTTCTTCAAGAAGAGCAGACTGCTCCTTGGAGAGCCGGAGTTTCTTCCTGGGAGGAACTCCCGGAGCATCTCCCTCCTCTTCCTCTTCACGACTCGCAGGGGCTGTATATACATGAATTGGAGCCGTCGTGGTGGTAGTAGTATGATCATTATGATCATTATGATCATGGTGATCACGCTCCTTGTCACTGGTGTTGCTAAATGGTGATAAAAACGGCGAAACAATGCTGACGGCAGAGGACGACCCTCCTGTTTCTTCTTCTTCCTCCTCCTCCCCCTCCTCTCCACACGGCAATCTGTTGATGTCAAAGTTCCTCACACACCCACTTTGGCTGCACGACGGATCGCCCACCTGTGCCATTTCTGCAACCATACATACATATACACAATTAGTATCTCCCTTGCATATCACAAGCGCATAAAAATCTCAAATACCCCAACCACACACCAGAGACTGCAGCACCAAACTCCACGCCAGGCTTATCTTGTGGCCTCGAGAGGAACATATTCTGTGTGTATATGCTGGATGGGGACATATATACACAAGCGCAAAGCTGCTGCCCTACGGATCATATAGATGCCTGACCGGCGTCCACTGGTCGCGCCGGTTGCCCACCTGATGAAGAAAGCCTAAATAACAAGCGCGGGCAGGGGCAGGCGCAGGGGCAGCAATCATCCGGTGTGTATGCAGGAACCACGCCGGCCGACAGGGTGCCTTCACGTGAGCAGTGTTGTGCCGTCCAATTAGCCGCCAGCGGGGCCCGCCGACGGGACACGTGGCCGGGCGCCGTACATGGCCCGTCACAATAATGGGAAGATGCGACGCTGATATCCCGGCACAGTTTGCCGGCATCTCGGGCTGTCGGCCAGCAAGGGAGCCGCGTGAATGATTGGCATGTAGTGTTTGCCGGGTAAATGTGTGTTTTTGTCACTTCACAAGTCAAAGCAAATGAAGGTGGTGGGACTTTGTGTTCTCAAATATTTATTTACCTTGGTGTGGCCCACCACCATTATAAGAAATGGGGGGCTGAGTTTGGGGGAGGAAGAGGAAGCATGGGAATTTGGTGTAGATGATGAGAAGAGCATGTTTATGTTCCCCTTGCCTGGAAGCAATCAACCCTTGTCCCCCCCCTCATATGCCCATGTCTTGTTGCTTATCACTCCTTGCCTCTCAACCTCTCCTTTTGACATGTGTTTTATCTATTTTCAAAGATATTTCATTGCAATATGGAAACCTTTCTTCACAATTATGAGCAAAAGCATGCTTATAATTAGTGTATTTTAAATATTCACTAATAAAGACATCCATATTGATATCCATGAAATCTAGTTGTTTTCATTAAAGAAATAAATTTACTTTTGAAAATGTAAAATTCATATTTATTTATATATTTTCTTTATTTGTAAGTGTAAAATAGTCAGTAAGTTTTTTTATTACCCTCTCTCTTAACTCAAATTTTAAGCTCTATCCATCAATATAATAATCAAAATAATGAGTGGTTGTCTTTTTATTAGAGAAGTTAAAACATTACATAATTAAAGTTACCAGATTTCCACAATCCATATTATAAATTAGTATTGCTTTTGGACTTGATTGTGTTCGAATTTTTTTGCATCAATGTTTCGGATCACACTTCGTGATCCATCATCCGAATTTTTTTGCACCAACGTTTCAAATCACACACTTATGCAAAAAAATTCGAACACAATCAAGTCCAAAAGCAATACTGATTTACATTACATAATGTCATTTTAACAAGCATGGTATTGGGTACATAAATTATTGTCTCTTTTAACTCAGAACTAAGGCTTAAGGGAGTATATATTCCATCAAATTCATCTAGGACACATTTTTAATCTAATCTTTTAAAAAATGTGGATCTCTATACTTAACAAGACTTTTTTTTTTTGTTATTAGACTGCAAGGGGTAGGCCCCCTATAAACTGCAGTGCGCTTGGTAAACTTTTTTCACATGACCAATCATGTTGAATTTTTTCGCGTGACCAGTGACGTTGGCTCGACACACCCTTTTTCACATGATCGATGACGTTGGTTTTTTTCACGTGACCGGTGACATTGGCTCAACACACCCTTTGATAGCATGTGGATGAGGGGGGAACTAGACCTCGTGACCTCTTGCCTGCAATAGAATGCTTTAGCCAATCAAACTAAGCCCTCCACCCCTACTTAACAAGACTTAATCCCTACTCTTTCTATTTATAAATAAAAGTCTATATACAATATAAAATAAATAATCTTCAAATTTAATTGTCACATCCAATTATTGCCTATGCACAACACATTCTATTTCCTAGAATTACTCCTAAAATTTTATACTCAATTTTTTAATGCTAAATCTATAAAATACTTGTATACTTTTAGCAATACACATATTCCTATTCTATATGTGATTTTACATAAAATATATAAAAGTATGTTCAACAAATACATCAACACATTGGAATGTGGTAAATTTAAATCCTAGTCTAAGTAGGTAGAAAACAAGTACCAGTGGTTTAGATAGGATCCGGCCTTAAAAGCCATTCTTATTATTATTATTACTAGCACTTGCACCCATAGGGGTTCAAGGGAGACGTCGATAGACTAGCTACAACAAAAAATAGAACAAAAATCTAAAGCTATAATAAGAATTATATAGTACTCAGATTGTTCTCAGATTTGAAACTGAAAGAGTGCTTGAGACTTGATCAATGCAAATGGCTTTGTGTCAATGAGATATAAAACCTTGCACAATAGAGAAAGCCTATGAGACAGTTTGGGACGCCAGAGGGGATTTCTATTTATCAATGGATTTTGAAGGGCAGATTCATTGATTTGAAATTTTTGTTCAAAAAAGGCTTCATGACATACTGAAATTATGAAATTGCTAAATTTTTAACACTATGCCACTTGATTAATCAATTGACAATCTAGAGTAAGGAAATATTGTGTAATACAAAAATAAATGTAGAATAAAATATCATAAGTTTAAACTCAAATACTGGATTCATCTCAGAAAAGCCCATGGTGGGGAAAAATTAGTTGATAATGACATTTTCTCATCTACTAAATCAATAAGATTCAAAACAAGTATAGTGAGTGGATACAACAATTTGTTGTTTCAATTTCTCTTGCCAAGATGCAAATTCTTTGTACAGGTGAATTATCCTTTAAATTTGATTATTTACCACATTCCAATGAGCCTCTGATGATTTGCAATGCACTCCCTATATGTCCTTTTATAGATGGTCAAAATTCCTAGCCATGCACTGAAAGGTCTTGCTACCTAGAATCCAAAGAAAATTAAATTAAACCCTCACACTACAAAAAACTGGAAACCAAAATTAAACCCTCACACCACAAAAAACTATTACTTGAACACTCTCTTGAATACACAGTTTGACTTTATTGGCAAATCAATGCTTACATCCATAAAATAAATTAATGCTTACAATATAGAACAATAATTTTTCTAATTTCGCACAGTGGTGTAGTTGAAGCATGCAACCTTCAACAATAATCTCCTAAATTGCCATTAGTCTAGTTTAGGTTGCCCCCCATGAAAGAGTGTATAAGCACATCAGAAGTCGCCCAAATCAGATCTGCCCCTGCTAGAGAATAACTTCTTGACCGCTCCTGTATAGGGCCCTAATTTAATCATGCCCAAAATAACTATCTTCATATTAATGATGGGTGGGCGGCGTGTGGAGTATTCATCACGAAGGAGAATGATAATTGGAAATCCACGCATTTTATGTTTGTGAAAGACTCAAAAAAAATGTAGGGGGATTGGTGCAGCGTTCAGTTATGACCATTTTATGTTTGTGAAAGTGTTTTGTGCACGAACTATTATGAGTATGTACTCTCAGCTGCTGTGTGGACTCCTGCAAAGACAACCCGTCATAAGAATAGGAACCATCTTCACTTTCAAAGATCTTAATAAGGGCTTATGGTAGAGGTGAGGTGGCATATGTGCACCATTCTTTCCTAGATAGTCTTTGATTCCTTTTTAGGAATGGCACACAAATAGGCTTGACTTGGCTGTATGAACTTGTATACTGCTGGTAACACTTGCTACATATGCAAACATATGTCTCTCCACTTGGAACTTACTGTATTAGTTGTATGTGCCTCCACAAAGGTGAACATGGGTCAATTTTGAAAGAGGGTTGGCTGACGGAACTAGAACTGGTTGCTATTGTAACAATGTAATCTCAATGGGCTTGTACGCCACAACATTGAACAAATGAATGAATTTATAAATTGAAAGCCTAAATGGTTGTTAGATTGTCAGTTTGTGTGTAATTTAGTTATTCTAAGTTTCAACAATAAGTATATCAACATTGAATATCATATTAATATATGCTGATCAATAAGACTGTATATGAACATGCAGTACAACTATTAAAATACCCAAAAGAAATTTCATTTATTTCTTTACACTCCATGACAACAGCTATACTAATCTTTCCATCATATTAATTTCATCAGTTTTCAATATCATATTATATACATATGAACAGTCAGATTCAAACAAGATTGTTAACATTACATTTGACATGAATTTTCACTAAATTTTCCCTCAATACTGAAGGAGCCAAAAATTTGGTTGCTAATTCAACAAGTACAACAGGAGGTTTCCTTTTCATTAGCTGTTTACTTGACATTATTTAATAATAAATATTAGCTGTTCGAATAATAATGTTGATATTGTATTTTGTAACCCTGTGCAAGCTGGTTGAGCTAAAAAAATTGGAGGCAATAGTCATTGTTTGAAGTTAAAACTAAAACCTGTCTTTTTCAATTTTGTTAGTTTGAGTCTGCAGCTTCTTGTCTACAACCTGTCTTGCAGCTTGCTCGTTTGATTTAAAATCTAGACATCGAGTTGGATTATATAAGCGTGAAAACTGATGTGAAATATAAAACATCATGATTAATGTTTCATGGTGGTCTGTGGTGCAGGAAATATAACTTCGCTGGAACTTCTCTCACCTATGTAAGTAAGCACTAGATGGAAATAAAAATAGCAGGGCACGATCCAAACAGAAAGCTCCTTACTCGACCAAAATATGACGCAGATGTAAGTAAAAATAGCTTACCTCCAGATCGAACGATGAGCGACGAAAGCTTCCACTATAAATGATCAACATTTACAATACGTGCTTCGAACCCTAGATCTTAGCCTGGCATCTTCTTACAGGGGAAAAAGAAACAAGCAAAAATAATAATTTCAAATTCATAGTGGACTTACAAAGTCAAGAAAAGTGTCGAATTTCTCAGGAACACAGGATTTGCCCCCAATTTATTTTCATACAAATAATGCTAAAATTAAATTATGCGGCGGCGAAGCTGCTCAGACAATGTGTAACTGCGGGAGAACCACGACTTGCTGTTTGACTTCCATAAGAGGAAATAAAACTAAAACATGATAAACTGAGAGTAGGAGACGCAGCAGTTCCAGCAGCGATAGAGAAGCAAGCATCAGAGCAAGCAGCAGCAAAGGCACCAGAAGAACAGGTAGAGGCATTAATTGACGTTAGGAGCCCAGTGTGTTTATGTACACTTTGGGCGGTGATTAAGGGCGGCGGCAGTCAATGAAATCAAATCTGGACATCAATATAGAAGGCAATCGATGCAAATCTAAAGACATCATGCAAATCGGATTCGATTTGATTTGATTTGGATTTATTTGACAGGAAACAACTACCTCAAAATTGTTTTCTGACGGCTGTGAAGAGGTTTACGGAGTGCGTGAGACAGGTTACTGGTATTTGAAAATGGTTAAACGACAAACGAAACTGGTTTTCAGAGTGTGAGACAGGTTTGGCGGTTGATTGTGCACTGGCCAGTTCACAATTAAAGTCTATCGACTAATATTGATCCACCTGTATAGGGTTGTTCATAAGGTATGTGGAGAGTAGTGACAAATGAAATTATGGAGTCATCCACCATGATAATAATAATTCAGTGGGTGATGGGATGGTGTGGATAAGGCTTCATAATTGAGCATTCACCAAGGTAAAGAAAATAACACATAACCCCTCACCACACGTACACTCTAGGACACGTCATAAAGAGCCAAAAACATATACCACCTCTACGTCACTCCTTAATATACTATTAAGGAACCAATGTGTACCTAAACTAGTAGGTGTATCACCTTTGATCAAGAAGAAACATACCAAAAAAAGTAGAAGTGCAATAATAGGCCATAAAGGAATATGACCTTGAGAATTCTCCAAGATCCACTTGTGAAGGAATGTACTTTTCTTAGGGTAGTTTAGCTCACCCAATAAGATGTGTTTATAGATATAATTGATGTACATTATTAATGAAGGTTAGTTGGGATTGATAATGTATAATTGGTATTTTAGAAAATGTAAATGTAATAAATAAAGGTGCTTAGTTTTGTAATAAAAGAATGTATGGAATTTAGAATGGTATAAAAATATGTAATTTCAAGATTTGAAATAGTTTATGATAGTTTGGTAATTGTTTAATTATTAGAAATTTCTATTTATTCTGTGTGTGGATGAGTTAAGGGATCAATGATAAGTTTACAATTATGGATGTGTTACACACTTGTGAATTTGTATTGTAAGATTTTTGTGTTTTGTATTTTGTATTTTTTACTTCCTTTAGTTTGTCTTAACTTGGTATTGAAGAATACTTTGGTAGGGTTGTTGTTGTGTCACTAGGGGACACATTCTCTTATGTCAACATTTGAAAAATCTACAATATTATAATAAGATTTTTGTATTTCTATTTTTTACTTCTTCTAGTTTGTCTTAACTTTTTCTATGCTTCATGATATTGAAGGGCTAACTTGGCATTGAAGAATACTTTGGTAGGGTTTTTGTTGTTGTGTCAGTAGGAACATATTCTCCTATGTCAACCTTTGAAAAATCTACAAATATTATAAAAACAACACTATTTAGTCACGCATGTGCTTCTAGGGTGGTCATGTAGATCTAGATCCCTTTTATTGTTGCAATTGAAGCATGGAAAATAAGCATAGCTCTCAAATCATGGATGTCCAAAATAAATGCATTAAGTTCCTTTAAATGCGAGGACATAACAATACATCACATAAATTTGTGTTTAGTTGGCCTTAGGTGGGAAGGGTAAAGGTGGGAGTTGGCCAAATTTAAATTTAAAAATTTATAATTTTGGAGGGATGAGTTCATTGTGCAAGAGCACCTGCACCTTAGTGATAAAAGTGAAGTCTTGAAGGTCATTTAGGGGGGGATAATAGGTAGTATGATGTTTGTTTTAGGTTTTTTGTCTTGAATAAGGTCTAATAAGACCATTTTTAATGTAATCATGGGCTTGGAGAGTCATTTTTGTTGAAAATGTAAAAAGTTGCACAAGATATGTAAAAGATGTCATAAAAGGTTGTCAATGTTGCAACTTAGGAATGTGAAGGGTCATGAAGTTTAAAATCCAATTAGGAACATTTGAGGTGGTAGTTGTTGATTGGAAATGGTATAAGAAGCCTCTCCAAGGGTTGTTGAACATATTTTGGGGAAATACTATCAATTTTCTACGCTTAAAACTTGCATTTCTCTATTTTTTTTGAGTTTATTTGCTATTGTACGGACCTGTAGAGGTGTGGTATGATCTGAAAGCTCCCATGTTTGAAGGTATATGAATCTAATCTCATTCAAAGTTGGTTTGAATTTCTAACTCAATGATTAAAGTGAGTTTTCTTCATTTTGCTAAGACTGCCCTGTTACACTGTCTTAAGGTTTTGAAAGGCAATAAATGATGTGTTAGTCAATCCACCTATTGTTTGGCCCTGTAGCTCAGTGGATTGACTTGTATCAAGTTAGGTTAGATGTTTTAATGCATTAGGAAGCAAGGAGAGTCAATAGGATGGCGATGGTATGATGCCTAGTGTTGGGCAGTGTTATTTCCTTGTGAAAATGAGAAACCTAACCATGGGTTTGGGAAAATATTGAAGGGACTGGTCTTGTGAAGGTTTGGTTAGTTTTTGCAAGTGATTTGGAAGGTGTTTGAAGCATTTGTTTGATTGGGTAAGCCCTGGAGGTGTGCTTTCCTATAAACCCTATGCCTTTGCATGGTAATGTGAGGGTTTTCTAGAGCAGCATTATAAAGGCCTTGAATGTGCAAAATAATATTGGAATTTGTTGTTTTGTGACATAATAAAAGACTTTCCAAGGTGATTGGGTGAAGAATAGGTGAATAGGTGGCACTCTCTTTGTAAAAGAGGGCTAATTCACTAGCTTAGGATAGAGGTATGTTATTGTTTCTCAAATTTGGTCCAAAGGAGTCAATGGCAGTTTTCACATATGTTGTGTAACTTTGAAAAGGGTATCTTGATCACTATTTTTTTTGTGAAGTGCTTTGGAAATTTTGGTTGAAAAATCCCTTAAACTGTGTTACATTTGCTACAAGGGAAAGCATGGTTAAGAGTTGAATTTTGAGGAAATCATTTGATTTTGCTTTGAAGTCTGGTTGATATCAACTTGTTTTACATATTGAATGGTTTGTCACCCCTATACTGCATCAGTTCATCACCACAAGGATGTCCTCATGGTCTAAATCAAATTACATAGCATGTGCATGGATAGGTGTTTAATAAATAAGTAATAAGGTAGATTAGGGATGCATAAACATATGAATGGGAGTAAGTGGTAATTGTATTAGAATATATATAATGAATAGGGAGGTGGCATAGGGCAAGAGAATTGACTTTGTATAAATTAAACCATTTTTTAATGATTGTATCAAAGCACTCTTTCCAAAACAAACACAAAACTAAATGGGAAGCGATATAGGTATGCAAATTTCACCATCACATTTTTCCCACCTTGAGGTGTAAGTGAATCCTAAAATGATCATGTATCTAAAATTATGTAACACTCACAAAGATGCATGTAAAGTAAATATTCAAGCATCAAAGGATATGGAAGGGAGTTGAATTTAAAGTAATGGACCCTACAAGAATATGATCACGTAGGTTCACCTTTTTTGTATGTACTCTCTGTAGGAACTAAAGATGAGTCTTTGGAAGCACATGTAACTATATGTAAAACTAAACATGAAAATGTTAGTGATGGGATGTCATCCCCACCCACTACCAATCCTCCCATTTGACAATTGGTTATACCTTTACGATACAAGGAATTATAGGAAAAGAAAAAAATAATACATGAAAATTAAATCTACTCTAAGTATGTAATCATGTGAGCATATATAACATTGAATGTAAAATAATTCATCATGTATAATATTATAAATATCTCAAAAGATAAGCATGGTAAGCACATGAGTTGAAGATGGGATCAAGGAATAGTGATGTTTCCCTTAACATGGGTAAAGATTGGTATTGTAAAACTTAATAGCTAGGAACACCTTTGTAAGTATATAAGATGTTAGAGAAATATATGCCCCTAATGTAGTATCCAAGATCATGAACACACATTGGTTTATGTAAGGTGATAAGCTCCTACTGGAAATGAAAATGTAAATAATGTCATGAAGCTAAAACAAGGGCATGAATCTTAAGCAAGGGCATGAAGATAGAACAATGGCATGAAGCAAGAAAAAAGGCATGAATCAAAAACAAGGGAATGAATCTAGAACAAAAGGCATAAAGATAGAACTATGGGGTATGCCCTGAGTGTAAGATATAGCAATAGCAAGTACAATGTGTAAAAGGGAAGCACAATGCCTATGGATATAAATGTATATCCTTCAAAGGATAGTATGTAAGAGGAAGGCTCGATACCCCACATGTGTAAAGATAAGGAAATGATGGTGTAAGTGTAAAATATGAAAGATATAATAACCTTGATGTGACTTGGAGGATATATCAATCTAAGATCATAATCAAAGTGAAAAAATGAAACAAGAATTCTTAAAAGGCTTGATAAACAACATGCAATAATTGATATAATCAAGTTAGTATATAAGCATGTGTAAATAAGATATGATTGTAAAGGCATGTGTGAAATCATATCTATATTTGTTGAGAGTCTATACAAGTGTCCAATAAGTATAATACAATAAATATGCATGCCACATGGAATGAATGATAATATTAATGATAAATCAATATATGTATTATGCTAACATATACAGATGTGTATAGATAAGCATCATAAACCAATTTGGTCTTCCAAATGTGTCATAAGTCAAAAGATATTAATTGTGTAAGAAAAAGGTTTATAATAAATGCACTATACCTAAAAAATGACTCCAAGAACATGCAAGTCAAATATCATTGTGACTAATGCATGTCATCATGAATATAATCACATTGGTTTAAAAAAGGTCATGATCATGGCTTGCAAGATGCAAATTTATGCCTAGCTATATATTAGGAAGAGTAAATAGTAAAATACCACTTTTATTTGCATATTCACCCTTATAAAACTAGTATATTTAAACCTCTTGAATATGCATGCATTATGTGACATGGTGGTTTGACAAAGTAATGTTCCAACCACTGGAAATCAAGTATGCATCTAGATTGAGTCAAGTAAGGTCATTGACATAGCGAGTCACCCTAAACCCTAATTTTAAATATTTGATGTTTTTAAAAAAAGAATGCATTTTTCCAACTTTTAAAATGATTTAGTTTTCTTTTTTTAGGACCCTATGAAATTTTACCATCAAGAATGAGCTTATCTTGTGAACTAGTCCTCAAGCCATGGGTTTGTCTTGTAGGTATGTCCTAACTTTCTAAATCAACCTTAACTAGCACAATGATACCTTAGAAAATATTTTGGTATTCTTCAATAGGTATTTGTTATTAAACATGTTCTAATGAAATTTGTATTCTTGTTTGTATGCCTTTAGAGTTACATATACATGAGCATCCATGAAACCTTTAGGTAGCTATCATATGTCATGCTGCTTAATTAGGAATGTTGTATATTAAGTACACTTGGATGCCATAGGCCTTAGACCTATGTTCACACTGCTCATGCTACACTTTGATACATGGATACTCACTATGCTTGTCAAGTGATGGGACTTAGACACCACAAATTTTATTTGCATAGAAATTATATTACAATCGTTGTTGATAGGTGGATAGTTCTACACCCATTATAGGGAGGAGAGTAGAGGACTAGAGAACCAGATTATATGAGTTCAAGAGTTATATCGGTGATGCATTAGCTGAGTAGGATATCAACATGGTAGTGTATCATTCATCAAGATCATGATGGATATAATTTTTTAATGGTATAAATGGATTCTACTATTTTTTATCTCTTCATTCTCCTAGATGGTTAGGGTTGTTATACGTATAAGACCTTATATAGCTATGTAAGGAGGTCAAATAGTTTACATGGGACCACTATATAGCCTAGATCTATAATGATCTTCACATATTCATTAATAATGGGGCCATATCTCTTAGAGGGACATCTCTACTACAATTTTGGGTCTATGAGAATAGGTAGGTGTTGTATTGGTGGGGTTACCATTAGCCACTACAACTATATAAGTAACATTGGTGGTGAAATGGGGCACTACATATATAGGTAGGTGAAGAGAAGGGAGGGACCTTAGAGGCTAGTGATAGGAATTTGATAGAATGAGGCTCATATACATCACTTCAAGGCCAAAAAGATAATTGACCACAAATGTCAACAATAAATATTAGTTAGGTTGCATTAGGCAATAAATATGGATATTTAACAAGAATAAATAATGGTTGAGTTATTTCAATATGAGAAAGTGATAATCTAGTTTGACCTACGATATATGGTTCACCCAAGCTAGTACTATGCAATAGGAATTATAGATCACCTTTCTAGTGGGGAAGAGGGTGAGACTCTTTCCAAAGAGCATATAGATATTGATAACAATAATGTAGACCTCTAGTATACATACAAAACATGGATGATTAAGAGGGTTTCATCTAAATATAATGCATGGAGGGAAAGGAAGGGTCCATCTTCATATTTTCTTAATATTCCCATAGATGCACTCATAGAAGGAGGATTTTGTCCAGATGGTGCACTATACATTGCCCCCTCTAGCAAGTACCAACTAATGTAAACTAACAAGCTAGATATCTAGGTATACTAGTTATGATATTACATTTGAAACCACACTTGTTTTTCTTATTATTTTTTATATGTAGCTAATAAAAGGTGTACTCATGTGGGGAGTATGGCCAAGTAGGTGGAAAAAAAATTTTTTACAATTGATCATCTAATTCAAGGTTTGTTGATCATCCAAAAAAAAAAGATAATGCAATATCATACACAGACTAGATGATTTATACCATATTTTTACCCTATGATTCAAATTATGATGTTATATATGGTAGTTTCTATAAAGTGTGGAGAGGGACACCATAATAGACAAGATAGATATAACTTGAGTTTTTGGTTTAGGAATAAAGATGTTGGATAGATTTATATGTTTGCCACATAGAGAGGGATAGGCTCAAGCAAGATGTAACATAAATTGATTCTTAGAGAGTCATACTCACACTATCAAATGATTCCTTAATTTCCCATTTGATGAATCATCTAGAGAGTGCACAAATCACCATCCAAGTATAGTAAGTAGACCTTAACACACTACATAAAGAGGTCAAGTGACTACACATGATAACTCTAGTCTTGTATGATAAACCCTAATCCCATTCTCAAGTGAGGACCCACATGAAAATGGTTGGAATGACACAAGTGAGGGATCAAGAACCATAAGCTTTTCTAAAGTGAGTCTTGGAGATGGTGATGATGGAAAAAATATAACCCTTAGGATTAATTTCACACATGCATGTTTCCTTTATGTCCTCATGTGCCTTAGGTGTTTTAGCATAGATATTTGGATTCAAATATAAGGATGGGATACAAAAAGATTTAGGATTGACATGATACTCAGTGATGCCATAAAACATAAAATATAATAAATACTAATTATTAATGCATAGAGTGCTAGAGTCATGTGTTAAGGGTTCATTTTGTGTCATTCAATTGTTAGATTTATCTATTTGAGCATACTTGTTATGTGGTTGAGGATCTATATACATGTAACAAAGCTTTCGTTGATTCTAATATTTAACACATTGATGAAAAGTAGAACTACTCTCATAGCTTGCAACCATGGACTCCTAAGAATGACATTATAAATTAATTTTCTAGGAATCGCACAAATTGTGTCTAACTAATGTGGGCCAACTTGAATTGGAAGAGTGATAGTACCTAAACAATATCTATGAATATCATGGAAGTCTCAAATGGTAAGATTTGATGGTCATATATTTGACATGTCTACCTCCAATTTTTTTTAACTATCCTTAGTGTTTGTGTCAAGGCTAGATCCATTATCAACTAAAGATCATTTAATGATTGCTTCACCATATTCCAACATAATATATAAAGGTAATGTTTCATTAAGTAATTCTTTTATATGAATTTTTTTAATTATTGAATAATATATCATGACTATCCATATGGCTAATAGAATATCAAATATGTGAATAACTATAAATTAATATTATATGCAGCTTGTATTTTATCTAGGGAATTTTACATAATATCATTATTAAAAAGTGATGTACACACTAATTCTCATAAAGATATTTTATCTTGAGTACTTTGCATTTGTTAGATGATGTCATACTCCTTTATTTTAGAAGTAACTTGAATTGCATGAGATACATCAAGTGCATTCGTAGGCAAGACAGGAGGTGGTAGATTAACATTGTAGCTTCTTATTGAACTTTGATGAGTGAGCCCCATAATATTATAATCATGTTAATTGTGGGTTGCATGAAAGGTAGGTGTAGGAGAGACATGAGCCACACTAGTAGATGGATTAGGATATAAAGATGTATTATTGGAGGTCATTTCTAATTCCATACTATCCTTATGTGAATTGTGGATATAAAAATATGAAATAAATGGCCAGACTAGTCAAGGAAGTGTAGAGAAAAAACATAAGTACAACATAAACTCACTAATTAATAGGATGTAATCAACCATGTGCATAAAATAGCAAGTTAAAATGAATTCACCTGTAAGGATGCATCATTAGACCCGTCATAATAATCATGTAAGAGTTCCTCATTAACGGTTATAATATCATGATGCAATTTATAATAAGGAAATGAATAATCACTAAAAACAACATGAGAAGCCAGTAAAGTATCATCAAGGCATAAGTTATCATTGTATGAAGGAAGATAATGTGGAAGAAAAATATCTATTCTAGAATTAATATGAGAAGTATAATATTGATCACCGTGTATCAAATCATCATGTACAAATAAGGTAATTTATTTTAAGCATGTGAATATTTGTAAATAAGACTATCATGATATGTAATGGATATATCATCACTAAGTACACTAATTTCATGCATAGATGAATCATATAATCAATCCTTTCTTAGTATACGCTCATCATTGTTAAAAAAACATAAGTTGATCATGGAACTATTGATGTGTTTGTCATTGATGTCAAAATTTGGTCTTGAGAAGAGGAGTTGATCATGTGTTTGTCATTGATAAGCTCTTCATGGATGCTTCATGCTTGTGCTTCAAGAGTTTATCATCATGTCATTATAGATGGTGTTTGTTGAGTGGAAGTGTTGATAGGATCCTCATCTAAGAATTGTATTCATGATGTCAAGTTAAAGGTTGCAGTGATAGCTTGAGTTGTCATGATCTTCATACATCATACTGCAGAGTTCACTTGCTTCATTTGTTGCTTCCTAGTTCAAAAGAGTTGTTTCTTCATGATTTCAGGAGTTCATAGAGTTCATGACATGTTTATGTGTCATGTGTTCATGTAAGAGGAATAATTTTCTTGTCATAGATTCTTGATAGTTTTTAACCATTGCAGATTGCAGACACAAAAGGTTGAAACTTGATCACCTTGCATTTGGTCATTTCAGTGGGTTGATGTTCACAATGTTGTTTCTTAGTGGTGGAATCTTGTTGGAAGTGTTTTTGGTCTATTTGTATTCATTTTTCTTGACAAAGTTGGAAATTGATATTGTTTATCTCACAAGGTTGACATTGGAAGGGGTTCACTTGATGTTTATATTGGAAGCTTGTTGATAGTTTCTGAGGTCTATTTTTTTTATTATGTTGAGATTTACATTCATATAATTTAATTCATATGACCAAGGTTGGAAAGGCTTCAAAGGCTTAAAACCCTAAGCATATCAATGCTTATATCAATGGCACAACTTTTTGCACCAAGGGCATATGGTCAGGAAATTCAGGTGTAAGTTTAACTTGTTGATCAAGAGAACATTATTGAGTGTCAAGGGTTTATTTGTTGATTAACTCTTTAGTTTATTAAAACCCTAAATGGATTTTGAATGTGCAAAGTCTATAGTAACTTCTTTTTGTTATTTTTGGAAGGTGACTTGCTACATCAAGTCAAATATATCTTAAGTTGTGTGATCAAGGGTTTCTAAACATTCTGAAACCAACCCTTCTCCTTAGTCAACTAGTCTAGTCAATCAACAAGCATTGTTCGTTGTTTTTTAGAGGAAGATCAACATTCCTCTTTCAAATATCATCTGGTGGGTGTTGAAGATCCAAGAAAAAAAGTTACCTTCCAAGTCTTGACTTTGACAGGAGTCTGAATGTCACATGATTTCTTTTGGTTTGTTTCTAAATGAATGAGAAGAGTCTTTGTTTGGTTACAGTTGGTGCCAATTTTTGTAGGATTGCTTCTTTTTTTTGCATGTGAATATGCTTTGTATCGGTATAAGATGAAGAGATATACATATTTGTGTAGTTGAAGATATTGAGTGCAGGATTTAAGAATGAAAAAGAATGATGATTGGTTATGACTGCTATGAAAAGAAGACAATATCCTATGTCAGTATTATTGAGAAAATTAGATGATTGATGAAGGGTGAGATGGTGTTGTCTGCATGTGAATGAAAGAGAATAAGAGCTTTGACTGAATATGAACAGATGGAATTCATGTGAAATAAAGTGTGTGCAATATTATGAGGTGATGATCACATGGCGTTTATTCTACAAAGTCAGGATGAGGTATTTATAAAGAAAATATACAAAGAAGAATATTGACATAGCAGGTAATCAGGGTTCTAAATGATATCTTTGCATGGTTGAAATCATGGAGTATGGTTTTTGTGCATATTGGATTGATCTAAAAAAGCTATAGAGATTTGGAATTTTTGAATGTGTGATTTTGGTTTTTGAGAAGTATGTTTTTTATTAAATAGGATGACAAGCAAAGTATATGTATATGATGTTTTCTTGATCAGATTATGAATATCATTGATGAAGAGAATATGATATCAAGTTAATGTTCTATTTGATATGTACTTGAAGATATCTATTGAATTTTGTATGAAGGTTGGTTTTTGAAAGGTGAGTATGAAGATATATCAAAGCATGATGACATGTTTGTAGTCACAGAGTTGCTAGTTTTGTCAAAATTTGGAGGCATGATGAGTGTATGTAAGATGACAGCATGTAAGAGTGGTGCTAAAAGGTCTTGATAAAATTTGTTAAATTTTTGTTTGAACATTGGTTTGAAGTGAAACAAAGAAACACTCTGTAATCTAGTTTTTCCTAGATTCATATTGGAGTTGGTGCTCTTATTGATATTGGAGTTGGTGCTCCTGTTGGTTTTGGAGTTGGTGCTCCTATTTGTTGTTGGATTTGGTGCTTCATGTAAGGATTTGATGCTCATGTTTTTTGTTGGATTTGGTGCTTCATGTAAGAAGTTGGTGCTCCTAGATATATTGTGATTAGTGAGATCCTATCCAATGAGGCTTGTTTTGTTGTCAGTGAGACACACAATTTGTATACAGCAAGGTGTTGGATAGTATGGCATAATAAAGCTTTTATTGAGAGTATTTTTCCACCCTTTTAGGGTTTTTCCACTCATAAATATTGTGTCTCATCTTCCCTTGGTGATGTGTTGTTTTGTGATTCACATGTGATGTTGTGACTTGCACATATTTGTGTTTTCTCTTGAAATATAATATCTAAAGTTTTGGGACATTAAGTTTATGTGATTAGTTTTATTGGATCATTGATTCACCCCCCCCCTCTCAGTGATCCTTAGTATTCCTACAGGAACAACTGAAAAAATAAATTAAGCATCTCTAATATCATAGGATATAAGCACCAATTAATTTAATGAGAGATGTAAATAATGAAACACGGTAAAACACGACCTTGTTAAAGAAGACACTCACATTCATAACATAAAATTTTGAACAGGTATATCAAAGATGGATGTAGCATAGGATATGAAAGACAAGAACATGTCAACATATTAAATGAATCAGCATAAATCATTAGAGAAGCAAACCCCAAAAGGTTTCATAATGATGGGACAAATTACAATGAGACAATGGGATAAAAGATAAATCACATGTACCCAAACCATAGACAAATCCAATACTATATAAGAAGTCATAACTATTCCAAATTTAAAAATATAGATGAGAAACTCTAAAGGAAAGATAAGGTCATGTAGGATTGATTAGGTTCACCAAAATGTAAAGGAATATAATTTTTTCTTAAGGTTAGCCTAGGCTAACCGAATAAAATAAATACATATAAACAAAATTATCCTAGACTACTAAATGAATGATAATTGAGATTGATAATCTAATAATTTATAATAACTATTCTAGGAAATACAAACATAATAAACAAGGGTACATTGCTCTTTTTCTTAAGAGTGTATATGATTTGGAATGACACAAAATTGTAATGTCTTTGGATCTAAAATAGCTAATGATGTTCTTGCATTTGCCTCAAAATTAGGATTTGTGTTTACTTTATGTAGAGAAAAGTTTAGGGATTAGGGACAAGCTTATGATTGTAGATATATCCTACACTTGCAAACTTGTATTGTGAAATCTATAGACATATTTTTCACTTTTCCTAATTTTCCTTAAAATTATTTTAACCTTCTTCATATTTGAGGGTTGGAAATTGTAAAGGGGAAATAAAATAAATTAATTTTTATTGAAGAATAGAAATAAATTTATAGAAATTGATTAAATAATTGAAGAGAGGGTGAAGATAGGAACCTAGTGTCAAATGAAAAAATCCACTACCCAAGATTCCAACAAGTTGCACATACATCTATACTAAGTGTTATCATATGTATGACTAGAATAATTAAAGAGCTTCCAAAAACACATAAACCCAATCTATTCAATTAGACATAAGAACACATCAACAACTACTATATAATGAAAATATAGAGAAATAAACTAAATAACAAGGTTTGCATGATTTAAATGAAGAATAAGAATGAAAAAAAATAAAGGAAATACTAGAAAGGAAATAACATCACAACACTAAAAGGATACCATAGAGGACACAAAAATCTCATCAAATATAAAGGAACCATGCCCCTAGGCTAAGAACCTACAAAATAAATATATTAGGGGAAAAAATTGCACAAGATAATAGTGTTAAAAAATAAACCTACAAAACCACTCTATCATAACATCACAAACATTTATGAAAATATAAACAAAACATACATAAATGAAAAAAACACATAGCAAATAAGAAAATAAAAATTTTGGGTTAGAAAAATAAAAGAGACCTTGATGTGGAAGTTGTATCAATACTTTTCATTTCCCCCAAAATAAAAGACACTACACATGGAGAGAAGAATGTGATGAGTTGGTTAGTTGCTTCAAGAAGAGAATACATATAAATAGGCTAGCAATCAATACAAAAGAGAGAATACATGACTCAAGCACTAGCTTTCTCTATCTATATGGGTCATGCAAATCATAATAACTTCATAAATCATAGGCCAACAAGTTGTATTATGCTAGGTGACCATGGGTGCAAAAAGGTAATACATATTAAGAACATGAGATAACAAGCTATATTATGATATGTGGCTCATAGACTTCCAAATACCACTAAGCTAAATTTTGTATTGAAATTCATCTCCTTGGTGTAAACTCTTATAATAGATGTGATATCTAAGGTAGACGAGGTGATACCCTCACTAGCTCCTAGGGTGTTGCAAGCATAATCCGTGGGAAATTATATTCTTTTCTAGATGAAATTATAATTGATAGGAGCCTTGTATTGGTGAAGGTAAATGAGATCCTAAGCTATAATAAAGCTACTTTTAAGTGCAAGGCTCAACTAGCCACTCTAGAGTAGGATATGAAAGGAATGAGGGAGCATATTATTACATATCTTTAGAAGGGACTCCCATCCTAATTCTATAATTATGTAAAGGTACTTAAGGAAAAATGATTTAAAGAAATATTCATGGAGAAACAAGAAGACCAAACATCTTTTGGGGGCTAGGTTCAAACATTGAGCATTGCAAAGGTAGAATAGGCTCTTTGTTTTCTTGTATAGTTGTAGTATCAAGTCAAGTCCAATGTGGATAATCTCAAGGGAATTTTGCATAAGAATATAATTGATCTTTAATGACATCAAGTTTCCACCATCCATATTGTTTGTTGCTAGAATGATTTCTAGATTTGATTGTGTAAGAATTTTTTGCATCATTTAGGAGATATTATTGATCTTGATAAAAAAAAAAAGAATCTTTAATGAGGTAGGGATACTCAATTATTGTATAATTTGCATCACTTTAGATTGCTCTAAAAAAATTGTTAGTATTTTCCCTTGCAAGGTGCTAAAATTTTAAAAGTTTGAAATTTTAAAATTTGGAAGTATAAGTATGTGAAAACCAAAAACTAGGTTCATCTTTACAAGAAAAGATCCCCTAAGAGGTTTTTATAACTATAGATATTTACTCTTCATTCTTTATTTTATGATGATATTTTGATCACTTTAGTTAAAGGAGATAATGCCATATATATTTCATGGCATCCACATTACATTCTATAGAGAGAGTTCAAATGTTCTGGTGAAGTAGTGGTGAAACTTTTATTTTGATTTGAGATGTATTTCTCATTGTAAAAATCTTCTTTCTTCTTCATTCTATTCTAGCAATGAGCCATTGGTAGTGATCCCTTCTTTTCCTTTGGGCAGTGAGCCCTCTAGCAATGAGCCTA